>JAVSCE010003624.1:0-129244 GCA_032199065.1 Smutsia gigantea | reverse complement strand
GCCCCCCAGTGTAGCAGAGGCCACTGTGGCCACCTGCCCGAGTGCCCTCTGGGGCCTCAGCCCATCCTCTGTCACCCACCCTGTGCTCAGCCTGGAGATGGGCCTCTCGGATCCCACCTCCCGCCGCGGCCCCCGCGCGCCACCTGCCTGGAATGCCGGCCCACCTTTGAGGGCGGGAGGGGGAAGTGATGCTTGTGGCAGCCTGAGGTCAGACAGTTGGGTGGCATTTCCAGCTGGCTGCTGGCGACAGGTCAGGCAGTCTCGGGAGGCAGGGGCTGCAGCTCATGGGGGTCCGTCCCTGATGCCCTCCTGGCCCACAGTCACCACTCCTGAAGGTAGGGGGCTTGGAGGGGCTCGGGAGGGGCCCTGGAGCAGGGAGGGGGCAGAAGTGGCAACTTTGGGGGGTTAGGGTGACCTGGGATCTGGGTGGGGCAGGGCTGGGGCAATTGCAGGCTTGAGGGGGCTGAGCTTTACGTATCCCAAGGGTCTCTGCTATCATCTACTGGTGCACGACCGTCAGCTGCTCCCCCAAAATGCCCACCCTCAAGGCTAGGCATTCTGTCCACATCACAGACGTACAGGGTCCTTCGCATTGCCCCTAATGTCTCACTGATGAGGAAAGGGCCCCCGAGAGGGCAAGAAAGCCTCTCAGGGCCACACAGCAGGGTCAGGGCCAGGCAAGAGGACACAGGCATGCCACACTGCCCTGCTCTCGCCCAGGCCACTGTGCGCCTTCCCATTGCCATCGAGGGCTCCCGGACACCCCGCATGCGCCCAGGTGGGCTGGTCTAGGTTATCAGCGTCTCCCCTGGCGGGGACGTGGTGTGGCATCCGCGGTCCCATAGATCCCCTCCAGACGGATACAGAGTCCACCCTGGAGTGCAGGGAGACCCTCAGGCCCAACCCTTAACTAGGGGGCTCGCCTTGGGACGGCCATGGGTGGAAGGCACTGGTGGGGGATGTCCTGAGACAGGAGGCTGTCCTCACCTCTACTCCCAGCACCTGCTTTCCACAGAGCCTCAGTGAGTCCTCCATCCCTGTGCCTTTCCCCTGGGGTCCCCTACCTGTGGGTTTGCACACATTTGCTAGGATGAAGGGCGGCTCCGGCAGGCGGTCCCCATGGCCTCACTACCCCCCCCCCACCCCCCAACGCCTCTTGCAGCTACTGTCGCCTGGAGACCATGTTCAGTGTCTGTGTCTACGGGGCCCTCCCACCCTCCATCATCCCAAAGGAGCTCTCCATTGCCCTGCTCACTACAACCATCCTGCTGTGCACGTAGCTGGCCTACATCGTGCCCATACTGATGCACGCTGAGCAGGGCCTCCAGTTCAGGAGGTTCTGTATCAATCTGCGGAGGAGGTGCAGAAACTTCTGGGCATGTTTATGGGGGAGGCGCTGAGCGTGCACTGGGGGGATCCAGGGTTCCCTTAAAATAAAGTGTTGTTAAAGCAGGTGGATGGATGTATCAGCCACATTTTGTGGCTCCCTGACCACCACCTTCGCTACCGCCCTGGACATTCTGGTGTCAGAGCGCCTTTGAATTACAGTGCCTGCCTCGGGTATAATGGGAGGCACCAGGGCATCGGTGACATAAACCAGCATGGGCACCAGTGGAGTAACACGCAACCCTCTGAAAGGAGTGAGACACCGTGACGTGCTCTGTTAGAGACGGATGGGGCTCAAGGACAAGTGGGGCGATCTGGACAAGACATTGATTGGCAGGGTCCCAGTCCTGTGTTTATACCTAACATACACACACATGCCCAAATGCATACATGGTTGGGCATGTACGTGAATAAAGGCTGGGAAGCATGGTTTATATATATCCATGGTTTTATACATACACATGCAGATAATATGCACACATTTATATACATATGCATGCATAGGTGTGTACAAGTGTATAAATAGGCATAACGTACACGCAATGTATATACATGTGCATGTAGACATGTACACATGCACGTGTGTGTGACATGCACACACGTATACATGTGTACACAGGTGCGCATGTGCGCCAAGATATTAGCGCATGTGCATCACATGTGTTGCCTGTATGTATGGGTCTGTGTGTGCAGGTACATGTGTATAGGTAGCATGTACACCTATACAAATGTATGGATGATGTCACCTAGGTACACATATACACATATAGGTATGTACGTGAATTAGATATAAGTATGCACATGCTGTGGACACAGCCGCCCAGTGTATGCATGTGTGCATTCTATCTGTTCAGTGGGGGTTCCCTCTCCTACCACTTCATTCTAAAACTCAGGCTGGCCGGCCATCCCATTCTATGTGACAGCTTGGGTAGTCCCACTACTTCCCTGATTATTGAGGCTAAAACAACGTATTGCACAGTCATTTAAAATTGTCTCAGTCCGGTTGCTGAAAACCACTGCTCTGTAGGCTGTGCAGTGACCGGTGACCTTACCCTCCCGGGCTGAGCCAGCTCGGCCCCAAAGGCCCTCCAGGCCTCTCAGGAGGAGACAGGGGATGTGTCAGGTTGTCAAGTACCACTTGCTCCCAACCCTGGTCTGTGTCACCAGGAAATGCCAGCCTGTCCTCTGACATCCGTCCATCACTTACCAGGGCCTTCCCTTCATTAGGGGCACGTGATGTTAGTCTCAGTGACACCCCCAGTGTGGCTGCGGGGAGGGGGCTCAGAGGGAAGCCGAGGAAGTGGGCTCTGTGTGGGGACAGGAGACAGTGGGCAGATGGGCCATGCTCGTACAGGCCCGGGCATGGCCACTTCCAGTCCCTGGAGTCAGGTTCAGGGAAACGGACCCTGCGGCATGTGCTGTGGGACCAGCACTTGGGCAGCGCCAGGGCTGCAGCTCCATCTCGGTCTCGCTGCCGCCAACACGCCAGGACTCCAATCAAGCTCCTGCGGCTTCCCCAGAGGCACCCACCCGGGGACCCTTCCTCTCTGCAGGGGGCGGCCCGGGCCAGGTCTTGTGCCCCAGCCTGACGTACTTGTCCCCCCTTTTGCTTCCCCTTGGCTTATATGTCACCTAGGAAGCCAGTCAGCTTCTTTCGGGTCACCTCAGGTGTTTTGGAGGAGGAGGGTGCAGCTGGCGCGTGTCCTGCACCCTCTGGAAAGGCCCATGGTCTGTGGGCCTGAGGGTGATAAGCCAGGGTGCGAAGGCGCACAGGAGCAGTGGAGGGTGGGGCCGTGTGCTCCTACCTGGGACCCAGAACCTGTGTGTGGCCTGGCCCGGCAGACAGTGGGGTCCCCTCCCTGGCCTCCTGCCTGCCGCTGGCCCACAGGCCCTCCAAAGGCCTCCCCCCTGCCTCCACCAGTCATGGCATTTGGGGAACAGCAGAGGCAGCAGTGGGGACAGGAGGCCACCCCTCAGGGCCTACCCTGCTTGCTGTGTATTTCTAGGCAAGTTCCTGCCCCTCTCTGGGCAACCTTGCCTTTCTCTGCCAAACATGAGCAGAAACTCCTTAGAGCACAAGCTTCTAGACAGCGTCTCCTCACCTTCCACATGCCCTCCCATCCTTGCTGGCCACCTCCAATTTTCTGGGGCCAGGAGATGGATTTTGAATTCTCCGTGAGTCTGGGGCTCCCCCGCTTGGCTCTGGACACCGGGCACCCAGAATATGCTGGGGGCCTGCCAGGCCTTTCCGTGTGGTTCTGGATGGGCTGGGCAAACGGACAGCCCCACAGATCCAGGCCCCAGCCCCACCGCCCGTGGACCCCACTGACACCGAGTGGACACTGAGCTAAGGTCAAATCCACTTTAATATGGGGCAGCTGCCCGGGCCTGCCTGGGCCCAGTGGCCTGCTTGCCCTTGCCTCTGGGCCACCCTTTCTTGGCAGAGGTGCCAGCCTTCCTCTTGCTGGGCAGGTCGGGCCGCAGCGCGGTGACAGCGGTGCTGAGAGCCAGCAGCCCTGGGAGCTGCAGTGGCTTCTCATCAAGCACCATGAAGTTGAAAAAGTGGTCCATGCTGGACACGGTGTCCAGGATCTCGGGCACGCTGTAGTCAGAGGACAGCAGCTTGTCGGGCAAGTGCAGTGAGCAGATGTCACTGGGCGAGTCATCCCCGCTGCCACCGCTGTCTGGCAGGGCTGGCCCAGGGGCCTTGCTTGGAGTCCCCTCGGGCTTGGCGCCACCCAGAAGGCAGTCGAAGAGCTTCATGGCATCCTCCAGGAGCACCTCCTCAGGCAGGGCCTTGGCTGCCTCTGGGGTCCGGGCCTCTCCCGTGGCCACCTTGGGTTCCCCGGGGCCCGGTGGGTACAGCAGGCCCGGAATGGAGCAGCTGGCCTGTGGCTCCTTGATGGGGACAGCCGGGGGCTCGGTGGGCCCGAGCAACTGGCTGAGGTGGTCCTTGGGGTGGTTCTGGATGCCGGGGGACGGCGCAGCCACGTTAGAGCCGGTGATGACCAGCTGGGGCACCGTGTTCTTCTTGGGTGGAGGGGGGGCCCAGGGTTTCTGTGAGCAGGGGTGGGGGCAGCTCCACAAATGTGGGGGGCCCCCCATCCCCACAAATCCCATGGCCTCTGGCCTGGGCCCCTTGGGTGGGAAGTGGGGCATTAGGTACTGGGGGCCCTCAGTCGCTGGCTGGTAGTGAGGGTACAGCGGGGGCAGCCGTGGGACCTTTAGATGGTGTTGGGGCTTGACGAGGTGGGTGCCTGGCGAAGCAGGGCCCCCAGCCGGCCTGCCGCCGCCCACGGCCGCCAGCATGTACAGAGGTAGCTGGCCGAAGTCAGTGCCGGCAGACTCGATTCGGTACATGCGGGGGTCAAAGAAGCACCCACAGGGTGCCATCTGGAAACCTGCAGGCCAGGAAGGGGCACCCTGAGAGGCGGCGGTGTGGGGGACACCGCCCAAACCTAGGGGAGTCGTCTGGGGAACACGGAACATGGGCCTGGTTTTGGGGTGCATTTAGGGGATAGGGCTGTAAGTCTTGGCCTTGGGGATCCACCAAGGGGTCCGGGACCCTAGGAACTGCTCTGGTGGTCAGTCTGGAAATGGGGGCACAGGCCTCACCTTTGGGCCCCCATTTAGGAATAGGGACAATGGGCCTGGCTTTGGGACCCACTTGGAGAGGAAGGACACAGGACTTGCCCTTGGGGACCCATCTCAGGGTCTGGGGCCCTGGGCCTTGCTTTAGGGCCCTGTCTGGGGAACCCAAGTCAGGGTGAGAATCGTGGGGACCCATCTGGCTTTGGGGGGGATCTGTCTGGGGGGGACAAAAGACACAGGGCTTGCTTTCAGGGCCCTGTTTAGGGACACAGACCTTGGTTGGGGGGCCCCTTTGGGGGATGGGCACAGAGGCCCTGCCCTCGGGAGCTGCCTAGGAACAGGCCCAGGGAGGCAAGGTGGGCCCTGCTACACCAACCCACTCAAGTCCTCCTCAAGGATTTGGGCAAGGCCAGTACCTGCTGGAGGGCCCAGAAACACTTCTTTCTCCAGGTTTGGGGGGTGGTACGAGTCGGAGGAGCCTGTGGACAAAAAAAGCAGGCAGCCCTGAGGTAGGCAGGCGCACAGCCTTGGCCTCCCGCCCCGTCAGGCCACCCTCCGGCCCCTAACTCGTACCCATAGTGGGAAGAGACTCCACGCAGGCAGAAGCAGGCTGGCTGCCTGACCCCTCGGTGCCATCCAGGCCCCAGTGGCCTAAGCCTTCCTGGGAACCTGTGGGTGTGTAGAAGGGTTTGGGGTGCTGCATGGGGGGTGCTGGCCTGGAAAGCAGAGGCAGGAGTGTAGGCAGCCCACCCAGTGAACAGGCTGAGTCCTGCTGAGTTATGTTTACCGTTACTCTGGCAACGGGTTCCAGGCTGCGGGCCCACCCACTTGTGGGGTTCCGAGTAGGGGTGGGAGGCGGGAGACCAGGGCAGCCAGGGGCGGGCCTCACAAAGGGCGGGGCAGGTTCTGGGCCCAGTCCGTTGCCTGGTCTGCCAGCAATGCCTGCCTCATGGCTCCAAGGCCCTTTCTTTCAGGCAGCCCATCCTGACCCATACTCATGGAGGCCAAGGCCCCCCCCCGCCGAGCCCCGGTGACTGTGACCAAGGCCACTCTGGGCACCAGCGGCACTGGCACGGGGCTGGGCCAATGGGGGCAGCTGGGACATTGGTGAACATGTGAGAACAGGAAATGAGCTGTTGGGGACAGGTCACCTGGTGTGGATGGAAAAGTCCCAGTGGGTGAAGGTGTAGCCTCAGAATCACAGAAAAGCCTGGGTTTTTTTTTTATTCTTCTACTTTACATTTTTTCTTTCTTTTTTTTTACATTTTTTTATTGTGAAATGATTATCACAGTAAGTTTAGTTAACATCCTTCAACATACATAGTTACAAATTATTTTTTCTTGCGATGTGAACTTTTGAAGTTTTTTCATTTAACAACTTTTCGATACACAAGACATTATTGCTCACCATGCAACGAACAAGTTCCAGTACAGTGAACAAGTTCTCACAAGGTGAACAATGCAAAGGCAGTCGTATCAGAGAAACTAATTCAGTTACTATAATCAATCAACTATGATTATTCATATGATTTTTATACTTAAATTATAAGTGAATCCCACATTTCCCTCTTTCTGTTTTAATTGATGCAAATGCATATGCATATATTTGTGGAAGGTACCAGAATAATGATTAGCTGGGCTCGGCCTGTGATATAGCTTGTCACAGGCAATGTCTCTCTCGTCTGGAGGGGTGAGGTTCTATGCCTCACCTCAGTTGGCCCCCACGTTGCTCACCTGAGGTCCCTTATGACTGTGCCTGTCTTAGGTTGTTCCTCCCATGAGGAATCTTACCCTTCTCTGGCTAACCAGCCATCTCCTGGGACCAAACAGGGAGATAAAATACGAAAGAGAGGATAGCCAGCAGCTATAAATCTGGATAAAATCACAATATACATGATTATTTTCTTGCAGCAAATGCAGGTGGGGAATCAGTATATGATTTCACAAAGTTGTTTAAAAGGAATCACTTATTTCTTGAAGTTAATTCTTGAAAAGTAGCATATGCTTGTATTGGCTTTAAAAGACCAACAACTGCCTTCCGCACACACACTAGGAGAAGAGGAATACAGATGCATAACAGTATTAGACCTACAATTATAGGCCATATCCAATGAAACAAAGAAAACCAAATTAACAATCCAGGCATTTGTGAAAACTTATCAATAACATGGTGAATGTTGTCTATTTGATCTTGAATGCTATGCGAGAAATCAGACAAATTAAAACAACACATCCCTGTAAATTGTTCACACCCCATATGTTCTTTTTTTTTTAATCACTTATTCTTTTGTTAGCTTCTCCTAAGTATTCTTTTTTTATATAATTTATTTTGGATCATTAATCTACAATTACATGTACAATATTATGATTATTAAAGTACTCCCTTCATCAAGTCCCCCCCACCAACCCCATTACAGTCACTGTCCATCAGCATAGTGAGATGCTATAGAGTCACTACTTGTCTTCTCTGAGTTGTACAGCCCTCCCCGTGCCCCCCCGACATTACATCTGCAATCATACTGCCCATTTTTCCCTCTTATCCCTCTCTTCCCACCCATCTTCCCCAATCCCTTTCCCTTTGGTAGCTATTAGTCCGTTCTTGGGTTCTGTGAGTCTGCTGCTGTTTTGTTCCTTCAGTTTTTTTCTTTGTTCTTATACTCCACATATGAGTGAAATCATTTGATACTTATCTTTTTCGGCTTGGCTTATTTCACTGAGCATAATACCCTCTAGCTCCATCCATGTTGTTGCAAATGGTAGGATTTGTTTTCTTCTTATGGCTGAATAATATTCCATTGTGTATATGTACCACATCTTCTTTATCCATTCATCTACTGATGGACACTTAGGTTGCTTCCATTTCTTGGTTATTGTAAATAGTGCTGCGATAAACATAGGGGTGCATCTATCTTTTTCAAACTGGGCTGCTGTATTCTTAGGGTAAATTCCTTGGAATGGAATTCCTGAGTCAAATGGTATTTCTATTTTGAGTTTTTTGAGGAACCTCCATACTGCTTTCCACAATGGTTGAACTAATTTGCATTCCCACCAGCAGTATAGGAGGGTTCCCTTTTTTCCACATCCTTGCCAACATTTGTTGTTGTTTGTGTTTTGGATGTTGGCCATCCTCACTGGTGTGAGGTGAAATCTCATTGTGGTTTTAATCTGCATTTCTCTGATGATTAGCGATGTGGAGCATCTTTTCATGTGCCTGTTGGCCATCTGAATTTCTTCTTTAGAGAAGTGTCTCTTCATGTCCACTGCCCATTTCTTAATTGGATTATTTGCTTTTTGTTTGTTACGGTGCATGAGTTCTTTATATATTTGGATGTCAACCCCTTATCGGATACGTCATTTATGAATATATTCTCCCATACTGTAGGATGTCTTTTTGTTCTACTGATGGTGTCCTTTGCTGTACAGAAGCTTTTCAGCTTGATATAGTCCCACTTGTTCATTTTTGCTTTGTTTCCCTTGCGCGGAGAGATATGTTCATGAAGAAATCGCTCATGTTTATGTGCAAGCGATTTTTGCCTATGTTTTTTTGTAAGAGTTTTATGATTTCATGGCTTACATTCAGGTCTTTGATCCACCTTGAGTTTACCTTTGTGTCTGGGGCTAGACAGTAGTCCAGTTTCATTCTCTTACATGTAGGTGTACAGTTTTTCCAGTTCATTGAAGAAAGCTGTTGGTAGTTTGATAGGGATTGCACTGAATCTGTATATTGCTTTAGGTAGTATAGCCATTTTGACAATATTAATTCTTCCTAGCCAAGAGCATGGGATGCATTTCCATTTGTTAGTGTCTTCTTTAATTTCTCGTAGGAGTGTCTTGTAGTTTTCAGAGTACAGGTCTTTCACTTCCGTCGTTAGGTTTATTCCTAGGTATTTTATTCTTTTTGATGCAATTGTCAACGGAAGCGTTTGTGGACTTAGGGTTGGCAGGGGAGGCAGAGGCCAAGTATTTAGGGCAGTTTTGAGGGAAAGTTGTGTTGGCTCCAAAAGCTGGTTTAAAATTTCCATGTTGGGTCTAACGTGTAGCTAAATACTCGATGCGCTTGCTAGCTTTCTTCATGGTAATACATCTTTACGGACTAACCGAAGTATGGGAATGAAGATTATAAGGGGATATTTCAAGAGATGCAGAGGACGTTGAATTTGTATAGACTAAACCGGAAGTTGATACCAAGCAGACAGACATAACTGAATGTCTTCAAAACACTGGGAGTGTTTCTGATGAGCTCCTGGTGTCCTAAAGGGCTAAGGCAGTTAGAGCTGCTGGGGGAGTGTTGTGTACTTTCTTTGTTCCTTGTCCACGCCGTGGCAAAAGAATTGCAGGGCAGAGACACAGTAGTGAAACAGAGTAAAAGCTTTATTTAAAGTTACTTAAAGAGAGAAGTGCAGCAGGTAACCTCAGCGAGGAGAGTCGCTTTGAAAGGTTTGGAGAGAGAAAGCTTAAATTAAAAGGTTACAAACTTAGAAAGTGTGCACGACCTCAGAGAGAGGAGTGCCCCGAAAGGTTGGGGGTTCCCCCTTTTAAGGATTCTTTAGAAATGTGACTAAGGGCTGGGGTGCAGACTTATTAAGTGGTTTTTGAATACTTAGAATTAATTTAAAGCAAGGAAGTTCCTGCTCTGATATCTCCCTGGGATACCGACGTCTTGGTCTGGGAACAGATCAAACAGGCTTCCTGCCCAGCCCTCAAGGTGGGCTGAGTTATTGTCTGTTTGCTGAAGTGTGTTAAGAACCCTACTTCTTAACTTTTTGTGGATGTTTATAGCCTGGCTTGTTTACTCCATGAATCTTTTGCTCAGGTTGTGGATTACTTGGTTCGGATCAGAGAAGGAAACAGCATATATGTCGGTCCTCCCTGCTTCTGACCCGCAGATAAGGGGGGACACACGATGAGATATCGAGGATCTGAAGGGACAGGGGACTCGAGGCTTCACAGTGTAGGCGTCATGCCGAAAAGGCACGTCTCATTTTTATCGAGCAAATGAACTTAAACATCATTATCTGACCTTGAGTCTAGCCCAAGGATGTGACGCTACTCAAGGATACTGAAACCATGTGAGCGTGGTCAGTTCTGGTTCTCACCATTCTGTTTTTGATTACTCATCAAGAGTTGTTGGAAAAACAATCAAGTCCATGTGTATTTGTACATTTGATTTCTATATTACTTGATTTATGTATTAATCCCATTAATCCCACATACATAGGTACAGTTAAAAATAAGCTGGGCCTCTTAGCAGGTAAGGTAAATTTTACAGTGTCATGATCTAACTTATACAGAGAGGTCACAGGTGATGCTGAGATAACATTCTTCTTTATGTGAAGAACATGCAAACATTCCAGGCCAAGTTGATCCTGGCCTTGTGAGCTTTAACTGGTTTCACTGAAGGATGTCTGTATTCCTAGTCTGGTATCTTTGCGCTGAGAGTTAGTGTGACTGTGACTGCGTAATGCTTAACACAGAGTTTCGATAGGGACTTCTTTGCACATTGTTCCGTTGTTCTGACTGTAATGATCTTGCTCTGCTTTTCCTCTGGAGGCCCTCACTCTACTCTGCCTAAACCCACGGTCCCTTGTCTCACCAACACCAAATTCAAAAAGGTGCTTTTCCCTCTAATTAACTCTTGTTATTTTCTGGAGGGCCCCTGGAACATGCCAGAGGAATTTTTTCTCCTCATTATGGAAATTATTTGGCTAATTTGGCTTATTTATCTGATCTAGAATTACCTGGAAAGCACTGTCAAAGGAGTAACATAAAACTATATTTGGTATTTTACATTATAGATGTTTCCAAATATTCTTATGTCAACTGTCTTATAGAAAGTTCTCCTCAGATCTTTAACCTGAAAAGTGGCCCAAGTTCCTCAATACGTATTACCTGAGCTGGGACGGTGCCGGCTGGCAAGGGATCCCTAAAGCAGGTACCGGGCATGGAGGCTGTGAAGGCGTAAACAGCCAAGGGGACAGAAACCGATGCTGCCTCTCTCTCACCCACATACTATCGCCCTGATTGGCTCCAGAGGATGGCTGGCTAGCCAGGGACGGGTAAGATTCCTCAAGGGAGGAACAACCTAAGACAGGCACAGTCGCAGAGTGGGGCCATCAGTGATGCCGGGGTTCTTGTTCACGAAGCCAAAGAATGAAGGCCATGGAGGCATAAACAGTCAAGGGCACAGAAAACCGATGCTGCCTCTCTCACACCCACATCACCCTGATTGGCCCCGGAGGATGGCTGGCTAGCCAGAGACGGGTAAGATTCCTCAGGGGAGGAACAACCTAAGACAGGCACAGTCGCAGAGGGGCCATCAGGAGAGGACTTGGGGGCCAACAGAGGTGAGGCACAGATCCTCAACCCCCCGACTTTGCAGAGGCCTGAATCTTCACCTCTGAGAGAAGTCTCCTCCTATGGCTGTTTCACTGCCCATGATCAGCCTGAGACAGGGGCTGTGGGCTTAGACAGAACAGGGGGAGGGCCTTCTGAAAAGCAAGGCAGGATAATTATAGTCAGAGCAGTGTAACTACATGCAAGGAAAGCACTTATCAAAACTCTGTGTTAAACATTAAGCTCTAGAGACACTCTTGAGTGAGATCAGTTAATATTCCCCAGGTAAAGGAAAGTAGTCCGTGTTTTTATTATGCTAATCGTTTGTAATCATGTGTAAGATTCACGTTAACATGCTAAAAGGCCCAGGCTTATGTGCTGTCTTTCCTCCTTCAGACCTGATGAGGTGATTTGTAATCTGGGCAATTACTAATGGCAAGTAAGCCCAGCCATAAACAACATAGGAAAAGGCAGGCACCTTAAAGATAAGATTGCATTTTAATACCCAGGAAGTTAAGAAGTAAGATTCTTAACTCTTTAGCAAAGAGACAACCTCAGCCCTCCTTGGGGGCTGGGCAGGCGGCCTTGTTTGTTATGCTCCCAGACCAAGATGCCCGTATCTTGGGGAGAAATCAGAGCAGTAAATAAATTTCTTGTGTTAAGTTAATTTCAAATATTCAGACACCACTTAACAAGTCCACACCCTTAAGCCTTTTTTCAAGTTCGCAAAAATCCTCAACTGTCTATAAAACCCCTAGACAAATGCACAACTACGGGTTGTCTTGTCCCCTACTTGTGTGATCCAGGAGCTCTGTCCTCTCACTGTATCTCTCAATGAAAGCCTCTCCCAGGCTCTCCTCCCTTGGGTGTTTGCTAAGTTCCTTCTTGGACTCTGCAAACATGCCAGGCTGACATCAAACGTTTTATTTGAATACACTCCAGGGGAGGAGCAGGCCAGAGTTGTGGTAGACAAAGGCCTCCTACACTCCAGGGTAGGAGCAGGCCAGAGTCGTGATAGACAAAGGCTTCCATCCACCCACACAGCCATCCCTCTCGGTGCGCTTGGCCTTTCCTATGATCAGATATGTTCTCGGTAGCTCATAGTTGCCTTTTCTTTTTCTGAACAACATGAGTCATGTGGGAAGTGGAAGTGAAAGACAAATGTAGGGGGAAAACATAATGAGATACTGCACATGAGAATGGCTAAAATTAAAAACCTGAATGTAAACGTGTTGACAAAGATGTGGAGCAACTGCAGTATTCTTAAGGAGCTGGTAAAAAATAGCTTGGCTACATGTTTAAACGTTATGTACACCTACACAGCGATTTCCCTCTGAGGAGCTTATCCAAGAGGAATAAAAGCAGGTGTTTATGCAAAACCTTATACACAGTGCATAATAGGTTTATTTGTAGTCCATCCACAGGGGAATGGATAAACCAACTGTGGTCTAGTGCCCCAGGGCAATACTCTTTTGCAAAGAAAACGTGTGACCTTTCCATCCATGAACAGCAGGCATGCATGTCAAAATGATGCTGCTGAGTAAAAGGAGCCAGATCAACACAAAACAATGAACAAAACAGAATGAACAAAACAGCAGTAGACTCAGAGACACAGAAGTGACTAGTGGTTACTACGGGGGAGGGGTTGGGGTGTGTGGGTGACAAGGATGAGGGGGGAAAAGGGGCATAAAAATTCTGTCATAATATAAGTTGGTCAGAGGGATGGTAGTACAGCATGGAGAATAGAGCCAATGATTCTGTAACGTCTTCCTATGGTGGCACATAGTAGCTGCACTAGGGGGCTGAGGATTTCATAACATGGGTAATTGTTGAGCCACTATGTGTATACTTGAAAGCAATATAAGATTGCGTATCAATGATACTTCAATTAAAAAAATAAAATAAGGGGATGATGAAACAGTGATAATTTTACACAAAGAGTGCTATAGGAGCCTTGAAGAGGAGCTCTTACCGTAACAGTGCTGGTAGGGCTAGCGATGGCTTTCAGGCAGGACTCAGAAATGTGAGACAACCTGAGGTTGAGCCAGGCAGTTAGAAGAGAAGAAAGATGGAGGAAGAAATGGAAATTCCAAGCAGAGGAGAAGGTGTAATGAAAAGGAGAAAGAAGCATGAATCAGTGGTGCTAGAATCTACTGACAGTTCAGGGCTGCTGAAAGATTGTCCATTCCCAAACTGACATCAAAGGAATGACTAGTGTTTCTTATGTCTTAGAATTTGGTGAATAAAACTATGGTTGCTTTTCTTTTGAGTTAGACATCTTAAAAAAAAATCTGACCTTTTAAGAACAACAGTCATACTAAGCATAGTGATAATGACATATGTAACATGATTATATGATACACATAATATCTAATATGTACATCTATATGTGAATGTATATGTATACATTAATATATTTCAAATAATTAATTATAAGATATATATGTATAGATAACATTTGTTGAAGGCTTATATGCCAGACATTGCACCAAGTATTTGCATATGTCATCCAATATTATCCTCACAAACTCGTGTAGTGTTACCAACTCCATTTTATATAATGAAGAAATAAAATCCAAAGTAAAGTTTACTTGTCCAAGTCCTTATTGTTACCGATGGAATCTAGGTAATTTTAGTGGTCTTTGCGGAACATTGTTTCTGACCAAGTTTCTGTATCTGAACCAGTTTCTCTGTATCATTTTGAGGTAGTAATTAACCTTTCACTAATTGCATTTTCAAGCAAAGAACTTTTTAAGTGATGAGTTTTCAGTTGTAAGGAATTGTTTGTCATTTGCTGTGTTCTCCAGAATGATGTGGAATTTTCTATGGAAAAAATAGCAACCCATTTGTCACTGATTTTCTTCAAGGATTGCTTTTGCTCCCCAAAGGTCTTTAACTCTCTACCTCACTATTATCACTTTCTAAATTACCATTATCCATTCAGGATTGGATCCCAGTTATTATATTTTAAAATCTGTTGTCTCTTCCTTCTTTGAACTGGCAGGCTTTTCTTCAAAAATCGGTGCCCTTTTTCTGCTCTCTGAAGGACATGATGTACCTAGCACTAAGACAACAACAATACTGGGACTTCTTAACCTTGATTAAATTAACTTTCTATTCTGAAGCTACTCCATATCATATCTCTCTCTTGAGCTCAGACAAAATTAGTATTAATTTGTATTATCCTTAATGTGTTTTCTACTATTAGAAAATTTGAAGTATATTTCTGACAAAGACAGAACTGTGTCAACAACTTAAGTAACCTCTGTTTGCTTTGTTACAATTAAATCTTATTCAAACCCACCAAAAATTCCTTCATTACCTTTCTCAGTCTTTGTCTATTAAATCATTTATTGTATTACATGGGAGGCTTTACCCTGTGCTGTAGGTTTGTATTATTTCATAAGATATCTTGCTTTTGAAACTTGAAAGTCATTTTTTAATACATCTATGATTTTCTTTAACCGTTTGACACAAATCATGGCATCATACTTTAAAAATGAAATCCTAGCTGAGCAGATAATATCCAACCTTCCATTTGTCCCTAACTCAAATCCTTAATATACTACATTGTTAACCTGAATTACCTTTCTCTTTTGACAAGAGGCTGTCGAATGTTAGTGTGAAAAATAATCACTTGAAGAACTATTAAAATGAAAGTTATCTGGTTCCAACCTAGGATGCTGGGGTGGGGTATAAGAACATCTGTACCAAACTGCAGTATATAGTCCTCCTGGAGGGGGGTCTTCAGGTCACACTAAGACTGCTGTAAAACTCTTATTTTCACAGAGCTAGACTCTTGTTAGGGAAGCTCCGTGATGCACGTTCCCTGGAAGCTCACATAACTTCTTTATGTTTAATTAGCCTTGCTGAGGTAAAGATCTACATACAGTAAAATGCATTCATTGTAAGAATATAATTCAAGGGTTTTTAGTAAGTTTATTAAATTGTGTAACCATCGTCACACTCCAACTTTGGGACATGTCCATTAGCTCAAAATACTTCCTTAATACTCTTTTGCAGTTTACTTTCTTTTGCCATTTCCCTTCTGTCTCTTATCATTTGCCTTTTCTGGATATTTCATATAAATGGGATCATTCATGTGGCCTTTTTCATCTGGCCCTTTTCATTTAGGAGAGTGATTTGATTAAGGTCTATCCATGTCATAGCATGTATTAGTGATTCATTCCTTTTCTTTTCTTTTTTTTAATAATTTATTTTGGTATCATTAATCTACATTTACAAGTACAATATTATGGTGATTAAACTACCCCTTCATCAGGTCCCCCCCCCACCAACCCCATCACACTCACTGTCCATCAGCATAGTGAGATGCTATAGAATCACTACTTGTCTTCTCTGAGTTGTACAGCCCTCCCCGTGCCCCCCAACATTACGTCTGCTAATTGTAATGCCCCCTTTTCCCCCTTATCCCTCCCTTCCCACCCATCTTCCCCAGATTCGTTCCTTTTCATTAATCAATAGTACTTCTTTGTGTGGATTTACCATATTTTATTTATAAGGAGGCCTGGGCCTGGGTCTTTGGCAGGTGACAGGGCAACTTGCCCTCTGCAACTTTGGGGCAGATCTAGGGCCAAAGAGCCGGGGGTCACAGGCAGACTGTAGCTCAGGTTAAGAAAGGTTCCCCTAAGGTCACTGCACCATTGCTCAACAGGTAGTGAGTTTACCATCACTGGAGGTGACCGAGCAGGAGCTGTTGCAGAAATACGCAGACAGCAGAGAGGAACGGGCCATGACTCTGCCTTCCCCAGCTTGATTATTGCCCCCACACTCCACCTCAGCCAACTGACAGGGCATCACTGGGAAGAAGGGGCACGGGAAACATGGGGCTGGGCCTAGGCCAGTAAGGAACTTGGCCACCAATGAGGAGGTTAGGACAGTATTCTCAAGAACCTTGTAAGGAGGCTCAAAACCAGCTCTGTTCCTGCCCAGCTATGTAATTTCAGCTGGTGACTGACCACTAGGACCATCGGTGTCTTCATCTGTGAAATGGGTCTGAGGGTCAAGCAGGTTGCTGCATATATAGAAGACAGGTCCATGGATGGGCGTCATGGTTGGTTCAGATCCTGGATCCCTCAAGACCTTTCTGAGATGAGCGAGAGAGAAAGATGGGTTAACCTCATAGCTTTAGAGCAAAGGATTCAGACAGAACTCCATGGGGAACACGGGCCATTCTCCCTGGAAGGTCCTGGTCCTGTCCCAGTGATATTCACCTGGGCCAGCAGGGCCACGTGGCAGGCTGTGACCACACCCAAGCCCCACTCGTGGTGGGTCATGAGGGCAGAAAAGGGTGTCCTGCAACCTCAAACTCCACCCAAATTTGGCAGAACCCACTAGGTTTGCCTCTTAGCATCCTCCTGAACTTGATTGCCATGGCAACCCTGAGGGCCCCTCAAAATGACATCCAAGTGGCTTTAGTGTCATCAAAGATGGGAGGGGGTGCGTGCCCGCGGCATCAGGTCTCCCTGAATGTCAGCGTATCGGGATCCCCAGGCCCTCTGCCTGCCCCCAGCCCCAAATGAACCAAGACCCCCCCCAGCCCACCTGCCTGTATTTGGTTGGAACCCAATAAAAATGAAGCCGATTTAATAACAAACTTTAGGGTTTTTAAAAAGTCTCATGGGAGGAGTGGCGGCAGAAAGTAAGGCCGTGGGGTGTGTGGCGCCTCGGGGGAGCTGCCCGGCTCTGGCCCCTAAGGCGACCCCGAGTCACAAAGCCTTTGTGGGGCGAGCACAGCCATGGGGACGGTCTGAGGCGGAGCTTCAGGAGCGCCCGTGCTGTTCCCTCACCGCCTGCAGCAACCACCTTCGTGCTGATGGCAGCCTGGAACCCCCACTGTACAGGCGGGCAAACATGGGATGGAGGGTGTTCGCCCAGAGCCCCAGCGGGGGCGGTGTGGGGTCTGAGGGGTCAGAGAAACCCCTGCCCCAGGTCATGCCGGGGCAGAACCGACGGCAGGGAGAAAGGCGGAACGAGACACAGGCCCCATGCCTCCCGCTGTGTCTCCTGGCAGCTTTTCCCTTCAGGCTGGGGGAACTGTCCTCTTCTGAGGGAGTCCTGTCAGTCCCCTTGCCTCTGGAGAAGCAGGCAGGTTTTAATAAAGGGCTTTATCCTCATGCCAACGCCCACTGAGGGTCAGGGAAACAGAGTCGTGGAGCCTGATGTCAGAGCTTAAACGCTGCTGGTCCCTGAAGGCTTTTTCTGGAAGAAGGTGGACCAAGTCAGGGTTGTCAGAGGCCATCATGGCCAAGGGCAGCCTTGCACTGACCACCCTACTGCCACTCCCTGGGTCTCGGTTTCTCCACTTGAACCTGCCCCTGCCTGGTTTCAAAGAAGCTGGAGGGCAGGGCTACTGAGGCTAGGGGCCTGCCCTTGGGGTCTGCTCTCTTCTTCCTTCTGCAACGAAGGCAGGAGAAACCACTGCCTCCGTGCCTCAGTTTCCCTGTCTGCAGGGGCTGCTCAAATCCCTGGTTCACAGCAGTTGTAAGATGAGGATTCCCTGACTCCTGTCTTATTCTTGAGTACAGCTTAGGGGTCCTTCCTCCGGCGGCCAAGGCCCAGCTGAAGGGGTACCCATCCCTGTTGGTGGCCAGAAACCCAAAGAGGGGCCTCTCAGAGGGGTGTGGGGGGTTTTCCCCAAAAACACAGCATGGGGGGGGCCTGCCATCTGCACATCCTGGGCCCAGGGGCATGGCAAACATCCCTGCCCTGATCCACCACCAGGTGGGCCTAGGAGGGTGTGTGGGGTCCCTGCCGCATGGACCTCCGCGTGCTCACCTCTAGCCCTGGTGCAGACACACTTCCTGCGGACCTCCGTCCTCTCCCAGGTCCGCCCAGCCAGGGCCCTCTCCTGTTGACTGACCCCCAAGCTGTGCAACTTCTCTCCCCCTCCCCATTCCTACCTGCCAGTTCCTGCTCAGGGGCTGTGACTCTGCCTACCACAGAAACTGAAGGTGCTTGGCAGACGTCAGCTGGTCCTCCTTCTCTCCTTTCCTGCATGCCAGTTGCCCGCCACCCTGTCCAGTCCCGCATGGGAAAGTCCCCAGAGGTGTCTGTCACCCCGTGTCCAGTTTGGCCCCTCTGCCTGCCTCCCCAGCCAAATCTCTGCCCTCTGCAGGGCTGGGGCTGGGATGGGGCAAGGGCGGCACTCACATTGGGCACAAAACATAAGAAAGTGCCCAGGACTTAGTCATCGAGATCAGCATTCCATACACGAAATTAATTGGTGCCTCAAATCCATGAGGAACAAAATGCCAACCTTTTAAATAAAGACAGGATCTGATCTGCCCTGACATGATCCTGCCTCACTCTCCATACCCAAATCCTGGCCCTGATTCCAATAAAACTTTATTTACAAAAACAGCCATGGCCAGAATATGCCATTAGATTAAAAAAAAATATTGCTTGGGTAGGTGAGGACCAATGAGGACCATCACCGGGGCACCCAGCAATGACACCATAGAACTTTCACCCCAGCCTTGACCTGCTGTGTGACCCTGCAGGGACCCCCTACCTTCTCTGGGCTCACGGTCCCAAAGGGAAACAGAACAGGGTGGTGGGGAGAAATCCAGCATGAAATAGGCTCCAACATGTAGGGGTTTCTCAGCTCTTCTGCTACGTGCGGGGAGAGGCTGGGTTCGGAACTGGGTGCCCTTCACGCCTCCGCACAGGTAGGGCAAGGCTCAAATCTCAAAACAGCCTCCCAGGTGCGAGCTTAAGCTAGAATCTCACATTGTCTTCCCTGGATTTTCCACCACTCTTGATTATTTTCCATGCATGGTAATTATGTAGCAACCGTTTTTTCCTAAATAAATGCATTCAGGAGGTGAGGGTTGGCAAGGGAGGTGATTCAATTATTTTTCAGGAAAAATCCAGCTGGCATGGCTCTTCTGAGGCAGCAAGCAGGAACCACATTTTTTTTATTTGCTGGAACACAGAGAAAGGTGGTGATTTACCCAATGTCACACAGCAGGTCAGAACAGAGCTGCTCAAAGAAGCAGTGCCTGCCCCGAGCAGAGGGTGCTGGGCTGGGCAGGAGGCAGGGGCCGTGCCTTGGGGGCCCCTTGGAGGGTCCTGAAGAAGGGGAAGTGGTTCTCCAGGAAGTGAAAGCTGCAGAGGAAACAGTGCCTTCGCTGTGTTCCTGTCTAAGCAGTTGTTTGGGATTCCCTGCCCACGGCAAATGTGGGGACCCCAAAATGCCTGGCCCCCCAGTGTAGCAGAGGCCACTGTGGCCACCTGCCCGAGTGCCCTCTGGGGCCTCAGCCCATCCTCTGTCACCCACCCTGTGCTCAGCCTGGAGATGGGCCTCTCGGATCCCACCTCCCGCCGCGGCCCCCGCGCGCCACCTGCCTGGAATGCCGGCCCACCTTTGAGGGCGGGAGGGGGAAGTGATGCTTGTGGCAGCCTGAGGTCAGACAGTTGGGTGGCATTTCCAGCTGGCTGCTGGCGACAGGTCAGGCAGTCTCGGGAGGCAGGGGCTGCAGCTCATGGGGGTCCGTCCCTGATGCCCTCCTGGCCCACAGTCACCACTCCTGAAGGTAGGGGGCTTGGAGGGGCTCGGGAGGGGCCCTGGAGCAGGGAGGGGGCAGAAGTGGCAACTTTGGGGGGTTAGGGTGACCTGGGATCTGGGTGGGGCAGGGCTGGGGCAATTGCAGGCTTGAGGGGGCTGAGCTTTACGTATCCCAAGGGTCTCTGCTATCATCTACTGGTGCACGACCGTCAGCTGCTCCCCCAAAATGCCCACCCTCAAGGCTAGGCATTCTGTCCACATCACAGACGTACAGGGTCCTTCGCATTGCCCCTAATGTCTCACTGATGAGGAAAGGGCCCCCGAGAGGGCAAGAAAGCCTCTCAGGGCCACACAGCAGGGTCAGGGCCAGGCAAGAGGACACAGGCATGCCACACTGCCCTGCTCTCGCCCAGGCCACTGTGCGCCTTCCCATTGCCATCGAGGGCTCCCGGACACCCCGCATGCGCCCAGGTGGGCTGGTCTAGGTTATCAGCGTCTCCCCTGGCGGGGACGTGGTGTGGCATCCGCGGTCCCATAGATCCCCTCCAGACGGATACAGAGTCCACCCTGGAGTGCAGGGAGACCCTCAGGCCCAACCCTTAACTAGGGGGCTCGCCTTGGGACGGCCATGGGTGGAAGGCACTGGTGGGGGATGTCCTGAGACAGGAGGCTGTCCTCACCTCTACTCCCAGCACCTGCTTTCCACAGAGCCTCAGTGAGTCCTCCATCCCTGTGCCTTTCCCCTGGGGTCCCCTACCTGTGGGTTTGCACACATTTGCTAGGATGAAGGGCGGCTCCGGCAGGCGGTCCCCATGGCCTCACTACCCCCCCCCCCACCCCCCAACGCCTCTTGCAGCTACTGTCGCCTGGAGACCATGTTCAGTGTCTGTGTCTACGGGGCCCTCCCACCCTCCATCATCCCAAAGGAGCTCTCCATTGCCCTGCTCACTACAACCATCCTGCTGTGCACGTAGCTGGCCTACATCGTGCCCATACTGATGCACGCTGAGCAGGGCCTCCAGTTCAGGAGGTTCTGTATCAATCTGCGGAGGAGGTGCAGAAACTTCTGGGCATGTTTATGGGGGAGGCGCTGAGCGTGCACTGGGGGGATCCCGGGTTCCCTTAAAATAAAGTGTTGTTAAAGCAGGTGGATGGATGTATCAGCCACATTTTGTGGCTCCCTGACCACCACCTTCGCTACCGCCCTGGACATTCTGGTGTCAGAGCGCCTTTGAATTACAGTGCCTGCCTCGGGTATAATGGGAGGCACCAGGGCATCGGTGACATAAACCAGCATGGGCACCAGTGGAGTAACACGCAACCCTCTGAAAGGAGTGAGACACCGTGACGTGCTCTGTTAGAGACGGATGGGGCTCAAGGACAAGTGGGGCGATCTGGACAAGACATTGATTGGCAGGGTCCCAGTCCTGTGTTTATACCTAACATACACACACATGCCCAAATGCATACATGGTTGGGCATGTACGTGAATAAAGGCTGGGAAGCATGGTTTATATATATCCATGGTTTTATACATACACATGCAGATAATATGCACACATTTATATACATATGCATGCATAGGTGTGTACAAGTGTATAAATAGGCATAACGTACACGCAATGTATATACATGTGCATGTAGACATGTACACATGCACGTGTGTGTGACATGCACACACGTATACATGTGTACACAGGTGCGCATGTGCGCCAAGATATTAGCGCATGTGCATCACATGTGTTGCCTGTATGTATGGGTCTGTGTGTGCAGGTACATGTGTATAGGTAGCATGTACACCTATACAAATGTATGGATGATGTCACCTAGGTACACATATACACATATAGGTATGTACGTGAATTAGATATAAGTATGCACATGCTGTGGACACAGCCGCCCAGTGTATGCATGTGTGCATTCTATCTGTTCAGTGGGGGTTCCCTCTCCTACCACTTCATTCTAAAACTCAGGCTGGCCGGCCATCCCATTCTATGTGACAGCTTGGGTAGTCCCACTACTTCCCTGATTATTGAGGCTAAAACAACGTATTGCACAGTCATTTAAAATTGTCTCAGTCCGGTTGCTGAAAACCACTGCTCTGTAGGCTGTGCAGTGACCGGTGACCTTACCCTCCCGGGCTGAGCCAGCTCGGCCCCAAAGGCCCTCCAGGCCTCTCAGGAGGAGACAGGGGATGTGTCAGGTTGTCAAGTACCACTTGCTCCCAACCCTGGTCTGTGTCACCAGGAAATGCCAGCCTGTCCTCTGACATCCGTCCATCACTTACCAGGGCCTTCCCTTCATTAGGGGCACGTGATGTTAGTCTCAGTGACACCCCCAGTGTGGCTGCGGGGAGGGGGCTCAGAGGGAAGCCGAGGAAGTGGGCTCTGTGTGGGGACAGGAGACAGTGGGCAGATGGGCCATGCTCGTACAGGCCCGGGCATGGCCACTTCCAGTCCCTGGAGTCAGGTTCAGGGAAACGGACCCTGCGGCATGTGCTGTGGGACCAGCACTTGGGCAGCGCCAGGGCTGCAGCTCCATCTCGGTCTCGCTGCCGCCAACACGCCAGGACTCCAATCAAGCTCCTGCGGCTTCCCCAGAGGCACCCACCCGGGGACCCTTCCTCTCTGCAGGGGGCGGCCCGGGCCAGGTCTTGTGCCCCAGCCTGACGTACTTGTCCCCCCTTTTGCTTCCCCTTGGCTTATATGTCACCTAGGAAGCCAGTCAGCTTCTTTCGGGTCACCTCAGGTGTTTTGGAGGAGGAGGGTGCAGCTGGCGCGTGTCCTGCACCCTCTGGAAAGGCCCATGGTCTGTGGGCCTGAGGGTGATAAGCCAGGGTGCGAAGGCGCACAGGAGCAGTGGAGGGTGGGGCCGTGTGCTCCTACCTGGGACCCAGAACCTGTGTGTGGCCTGGCCCGGCAGACAGTGGGGTCCCCTCCCTGGCCTCCTGCCTGCCGCTGGCCCACAGGCCCTCCAAAGGCCTCCCCCCTGCCTCCACCAGTCATGGCATTTGGGGAACAGCAGAGGCAGCAGTGGGGACAGGAGGCCACCCCTCAGGGCCTACCCTGCTTGCTGTGTATTTCTAGGCAAGTTCCTGCCCCTCTCTGGGCAACCTTGCCTTTCTCTGCCAAACATGAGCAGAAACTCCTTAGAGCACAAGCTTCTAGACAGCGTCTCCTCACCTTCCACATGCCCTCCCATCCTTGCTGGCCACCTCCAATTTTCTGGGGCCAGGAGATGGATTTTGAATTCTCCGTGAGTCTGGGGCTCCCCCGCTTGGCTCTGGACACCGGGCACCCAGAATATGCTGGGGGCCTGCCAGGCCTTTCCGTGTGGTTCTGGATGGGCTGGGCAAACGGACAGCCCCACAGATCCAGGCCCCAGCCCCACCGCCCGTGGACCCCACTGACACCGAGTGGACACTGAGCTAAGGTCAAATCCACTTTAATATGGGGCAGCTGCCCGGGCCTGCCTGGGCCCAGTGGCCTGCTTGCCCTTGCCTCTGGGCCACCCTTTCTTGGCAGAGGTGCCAGCCTTCCTCTTGCTGGGCAGGTCGGGCCGCAGCGCGGTGACAGCGGTGCTGAGAGCCAGCAGCCCTGGGAGCTGCAGTGGCTTCTCATCAAGCACCATGAAGTTGAAAAAGTGGTCCATGCTGGACACGGTGTCCAGGATCTCGGGCACGCTGTAGTCAGAGGACAGCAGCTTGTCGGGCAAGTGCAGTGAGCAGATGTCACTGGGCGAGTCATCCCCGCTGCCACCGCTGTCTGGCAGGGCTGGCCCAGGGGCCTTGCTTGGAGTCCCCTCGGGCTTGGCGCCACCCAGAAGGCAGTCGAAGAGCTTCATGGCATCCTCCAGGAGCACCTCCTCAGGCAGGGCCTTGGCTGCCTCTGGGGTCCGGGCCTCTCCCGTGGCCACCTTGGGTTCCCCGGGGCCCGGTGGGTACAGCAGGCCCGGAATGGAGCAGCTGGCCTGTGGCTCCTTGATGGGGACAGCCGGGGGCTCGGTGGGCCCGAGCAACTGGCTGAGGTGGTCCTTGGGGTGGTTCTGGATGCCGGGGGACGGCGCAGCCACGTTAGAGCCGGTGATGACCAGCTGGGGCACCGTGTTCTTCTTGGGTGGAGGGGGGGCCCAGGGTTTCTGTGAGCAGGGGTGGGGGCAGCTCCACAAATGTGGGGGGCCCCCCATCCCCACAAATCCCATGGCCTCTGGCCTGGGCCCCTTGGGTGGGAAGTGGGGCATTAGGTACTGGGGGCCCTCAGTCGCTGGCTGGTAGTGAGGGTACAGCGGGGGCAGCCGTGGGACCTTTAGATGGTGTTGGGGCTTGACGAGGTGGGTGCCTGGCGAAGCAGGGCCCCCAGCCGGCCTGCCGCCGCCCACGGCCGCCAGCATGTACAGAGGTAGCTGGCCGAAGTCAGTGCCGGCAGACTCGATTCGGTACATGCGGGGGTCAAAGAAGCACCCACAGGGTGCCATCTGGAAACCTGCAGGCCAGGAAGGGGCACCCTGAGAGGCGGCGGTGTGGGGGACACCGCCCAAACCTAGGGGAGTCGTCTGGGGAACACGGAACATGGGCCTGGTTTTGGGGTGCATTTAGGGGATAGGGCTGTAAGTCTTGGCCTTGGGGATCCACCAAGGGGTCCGGGACCCTAGGAACTGCTCTGGTGGTCAGTCTGGAAATGGGGGCACAGGCCTCACCTTTGGGCCCCCATTTAGGAATAGGGACAATGGGCCTGGCTTTGGGACCCACTTGGAGAGGAAGGACACAGGACTTGCCCTTGGGGACCCATCTCAGGGTCTGGGGCCCTGGGCCTTGCTTTAGGGTCCTGTCTGGGGAACCCAAGTCAGGGTGAGAATCGTGGGGACCCATCTGGCTTTGGGGGGGATCTGTCTGGGGGGGACAAAAGACACAGGGCTTGCTTTCAGGGCCCTGTTTAGGGACACAGACCTTGGTTGGGGGGCCCCTTTGGGGGATGGGCACAGAGGCCCTGCCCTCGGGAGCTGCCTAGGAACAGGCCCAGGGAGGCAAGGTGGGCCCTGCTACACCAACCCACTCAAGTCCTCCTCAAGGATTTGGGCAAGGCCAGTACCTGCTGGAGGGCCCAGAAACACTTCTTTCTCCAGGTTTGGGGGGTGGTACGAGTCGGAGGAGCCTGTGGACAAAAAAAGCAGGCAGCCCTGAGGTAGGCAGGCGCACAGCCTTGGCCTCCCGCCCCGTCAGGCCACCCTCCGGCCCCTAACTCGTACCCATAGTGGGAAGAGACTCCACGCAGGCAGAAGCAGGCTGGCTGCCTGACCCCTCGGTGCCATCCAGGCCCCAGTGGCCTAAGCCTTCCTGGGAACCTGTGGGTGTGTAGAAGGGTTTGGGGTGCTGCATGGGGGGTGCTGGCCTGGAAAGCAGAGGCAGGAGTGTAGGCAGCCCACCCAGTGAACAGGCTGAGTCCTGCTGAGTTATGTTTACCGTTACTCTGGCAACGGGTTCCAGGCTGCGGGCCCACCCACTTGTGGGGTTCCGAGTAGGGGTGGGAGGCGGGAGACCAGGGCAGCCAGGGGCGGGCCTCACAAAGGGCGGGGCAGGTTCTGGGCCCAGTCCGTTGCCTGGTCTGCCAGCAATGCCTGCCTCATGGCTCCAAGGCCCTTTCTTTCAGGCAGCCCATCCTGACCCATACTCATGGAGGCCAAGGCCCCCCCCCGCCGAGCCCCGGTGACTGTGACCAAGGCCACTCTGGGCACCAGCGGCACTGGCACGGGGCTGGGCCAATGGGGGCAGCTGGGACATTGGTGAACATGTGAGAACAGGAAATGAGCTGTTGGGGACAGGTCACCTGGTGTGGATGGAAAAGTCCCGGTGGGGGGAAGGGGTAGCCTCAGAATCACAGAAAAGCCTGGTTTTTTTTTTTATTCTTCTACTTTACATTTCTTTTTTCTTTTTTTTTTTACATTTTTTTATTGTGAAATGATTATCACAGTAAGTTTAGTTAACATCCTTCAACATACATAGTTACAAATTATTTTTTCTTGCAATGTGAACTTTTGAAGTTTTTTCTTTTAACAACTTGTCGATACACAAGACGTTATTGCTCACCATGTAACAAACAAGTTCCAGTACAGTGAACAAGTTCTCACAAGGTGAACAATGCAAAGGCAGTCGTATCAGAGAAACTAATTCAGTTACTATAATCAATCAACTATGATTATTCATATGATTTTTATACTTAAATTATAAGTGAATCCCACATTTCCCTCTTTCTGTTTTAATTGATGCAAATGCATATGCATATATTTGTGGAAGGTACCAGAATAATGATTAGCTGGGCTCGGCCTGTGATATAGCTTGTCACAGGCAATGTCTCTCTCGTCTGGAGGGGTGAGGTTCTATGCCTCACCTCAGTTGGCCCCCACGTTGCTCACCTGAGGTCCCTTATGACTGTGCCTGTCTTAGGTTGTTCCTCCCATGAGGAATCTTACCCTTCTCTGGCTAACCAGCCATCTCCTGGGACCAAACAGGGAGATAAAATACGAAAGAGAGGATAGCCAGCAGCTATAAATCTGGATAAAATCACAATATACATGATTATTTTCTTGCAGCAAATGCAGGTGGGGAATCAGTATATGATTTCACAAAGTTGTTTAAAAGGAATCACTTATTTCTTGAAGTTAATTCTTGAAAAGTAGCATATGCTTGTATTGGCTTTAAAAGACCAACAACTGCCTTCCGCACACACACTAGGAGAAGAGGAATACAAATGCATAACAGTATTAGACCTACAATTATAGGCCATATCCAATGAAAGAAAGAAAACCAATTTAACAATCCAGGAATTTGTGAAAACTTATCAATAACATGGTGAATGTTGTCTATTTGATCTTGAATGCTATGCGAAAAATCAGACAAATTAAAACAACACATCCCTGTAAATTGTTCACACCCCATATGTTCTTTTTTTTTTAATCACTTATTCTTTTGTTAGCTTCTCCTAAGTATTCTTTTTTTATATAATTTATTTTGGATCATTAATCTACAATTACATGTACAATATTATGATTATTAAAGTACCCCCTTCATCAAGTCCCCCCCACCAACCCCATTACAGTCACTGTCCATCAGCGTAGTGAGATGCTATAGAGTCACTACTTGTCTTCTCTGAGTTGTGCAGCCCTCCCTGTGCCCCCCCAACATTACATCTGCAATCATACTGCACATTTTTCCCTCTTATCCCTCTCTTCCCACCCATCTTCCCCAGTCCCTTTCCCTTTGGTAACTATTAGTCCGTTCTTGGGTTCTGTGAGTCTGCTGCTGTTTTGTTCCTTCAGTTTTTTTCTTTGTTCTTATACTCCACATATGAGTGAAATCATTTGATACTTATCTTTTTCGGCTTGGCTTATTTCACTGAGCATAATACCCTCTAGCTCCATCCATGTTGTTGCAAATGGTAGGATTTGTTTTCTTCTTATGGCTGAATAATATTCCATTGTGTATATGTACCACATCTTCTTTATCCATTCATCTACTGATGGACACTTAGGTTGCTTCCATTTTTTGTCTATTGTAAATAGTGCTGCGATAAACATAGGGGTGCATCTATCTTTTTCAAACTGGGCTGCTGTATTCTTAGGGTAAATTCCTTGGAGTGGAATTCCTGAGTCAAATGGTATTTCTATTTTGAGTTTTTTGAGGAACCTCCATACTGCTTTCCACAATGGTTGAACTAATTTGCATTCCAACCAGTAGTGTAGGAGGGTTCCCTTTTTTCCATATCCTTGCCAACATTTGCTGTTGTTTGTGTTTTCGATGTTGGCCATCCTCACTGGTGTGAGGTGAAATCTCATTGTGGTTTTAATCTGCATTTCTCTGATGATTAGCGATGTGGAGCATCTTTTCATGTGCCTGTTGGCCATCTGAATTTCTTCTTTCGAGAAGTGTCTATTCATGTCCACTGCCCATTTCTTAGTTGGATTATTTGCTTTTTGTTTGTTATGGTGCATGAGTTCTTTATACATTTGGATGTCAACCCCTTATCGGATACATCATTTATGAATATATTCTACCACACTGCAGGATGTCTTTTTGTTCTACTGATGGTGTCCTTTGCTGTACAGAAGCTTCTCAGCTTGATATAGTCCCACTTGTTCATTTTTGGTTTTGTTTCCCTTGCCCGGGGAGATATGTTCATGAAGAAGTCGCTCATGTTTATGTGCAAGTGATTTTTGCATATGTTTTTTTCTAAGAGTTTTATGATTTCATGGCTTACTTTCAGGTCTTTGATCCACCTTGAGTTTACCTTTGTGTATTGGGCTAGACAGTAGTACAGTTTCATTCTCTTACATGTAGCTGTCCAGTTTTTCCAGTTCATTGAAGAAAGCTGTTGGTAGTTTGATAGGGATTGCATTGAATATGTAGATTGCTTTAGGTAGTATAGCCATTTTGACAATATTTATTCTTCCTAGCCACGAGCATGGGATGCATTTCCATTTGTTAGTGTCTTCTTTAATTTCTCGTAGGAGTGTCTTGTAGTTTTCAGAGTACAGTTCTTTCAGTTCCTTTGTTAGGTTTGTTCCTAGGTATTTTATTCTTTTTGATGCAATTGTGAACGGAATTATTTTTCTGATTTCTCTTTCTGCTAGTTCATCATTAGTGTTTAGGAAAGCAACATATTTATGTATGTTAATTTTTTATTGTGCAACTTTGCTGAATTCAGATATTAGTTTTAGTAGTTTTGGAGTGGAGTCTTTGTGGTTTTTTATGTACAATATCATGTCATCCGCAAATAGTCACAATTTGACTTCTTCTTTACCAATCTGGATGCGTTGTATGTCTTTGTTTTGTCTGCCGTGGCTAGGACCTCCAGTACTATGTTGAATAACAGTGGAGAGAGTGGGCATCCCTGTCTTGTTCCTGATCTTAGATGAAAAGCTTTCAGGTTTTTGCCGATGAGTATGATGTTAGCTGTGGGTTTGTCATATATGGCCTTTATGATGTTGAGGTACTTGCTGTCTATACCCATTTTGTTGAGAGTTTTAATCAGGAATGGATGCTGAATTTTTTCAAATGCTTTTTCAGCATCTATGGAAATGATCATGTGGTTTTTGTTTTTCTTTTTGTTGATATGGTGGATGATGATGGGTTTTCGAATGTTGTACCGTCCTTGCATCCCTGGGATGAATTCCACTTGATCATGGTGTATGATCCTCTTGATGTATTTTTGAAGTCGGTTGCTAATATTTTGTTGAGTATTTTTGCATGTACGTTCATCAGCGATATTCGTCTGTAATTTTCTTTTTTGGTGAGGTCTTTGCCCGGATTTGGTATTAGAGTGATGCTGGCTTCATAGAATGAATTTGGAAGTATTCCCTCCTTTTCTAGTTTTTGGAAAACTTTAAGGAGAATCGGTGTTATTTCTTCTCTGTATGTCTGGTAGAATTCAGAGGTGAATCCATCAGGCCCGGGGGGTTTTCTTCTTGGGTAGTTTTTTGATTACCAATTCGATTTCGTCGCTGGTGATTGGTCTGTTTAGTTTTTCTGTTTCTTGCTTGGTCAGTGTTGGAATGTTGTATTTTTCTAAGAAGGTGTCCATTTCTTCTATGTTTTCCAGCTTGTTAGCATATAGATTCTCATAGTATTCTCTTATGATTCTTTGTATTTCTGTGGGTTCCGTCATGATTTTTCCTTTGTCATTTCTGATTGTGTTTATGTGTGTAGATTCTCTTTTTCTCTTAATGAGTCTGGTTAGCAGTTTATCTATTTTGTTTATTTTTTCAAAGAACAAACTCTTGGTTTTATTGATTTTTTCTATTGTTTTATTCTTCTCAATTTTATTTATTTCTTCTCTGATCTTTATTATGTCCCTCCTTCTGGTGTCTTTGGGCCTCATTTGTTCTTCTTTTTCCAATTTGAAACCCTGGGTTTTAAAAGAATAAAATTTACTGTCTTCTCGTGCACCAGGGTTCCTGCTGTGCCCTCAGATGTCCCCCGCCTGCTATCACAGCTACTTATGCACATTGGCCTTATGCTTTGACAGAAAGTCGAAGCTGGGTGGTCCGGGTCCCAGCAGCATCTCACTGTGAGAAGGGCATGTTGGGGCGTGGTCAGGCCTGGGCCCAGCATGCCTCATGGCCCTCAGTGCCCAGGTGCCCCCACCTCCAGGGCTGAGGCATCCCGGGCACCTGATGCGGATCCAGTCGGTGGCCTTCTGGCTGGCCATGAGCGTCTCCAGGTAGTCATGGCCCAGGTAGCAGGGCAGCTGCTCATTGATCCTCTGCGGGAGCCGCTCCAGCAGGCCCATGGGTATCTGCGGGCAGACGGGCAGGGACAAGTTGGGCCAGCGTCCCCACAAACCCCACCTGGACAGCCCTGCACGCACCTGCACAGGAAGGAGAGCCACTTGAGCAGGAAGTGGCTTTCTTCTCCACGCCCTGCGTGTCCGAGCCCCAGTGCTCCAGGCCGTAGTGTGTGAAGTCCCACAGGATGTCCAGGCCCTCGGCCAACGAGATGTCCCAGTGTCGCTGCTCCTTGATCTCCGTGAACAGCCATGGCTTGAGCAGGGCGCCGCTGCGGGGTGGGTACAGTCATTGCCCGAGTCCCCAAACGCCCAGCACCAACCCTCCCTGCTACGTTCACGCAGCCGTCCAGCCCAAGGGCTCTGGCCCTGGACCCAGAACAGCTGTAGACATTCCCAGCCCCTCCTCCCCTGCAGCTGCGACCCCAGGCATCTCTGTCCCCGTCCTGGCAGAGCCGTCCTAGGGAACAAACAAGGCCAAGGTACCAGCCGCCATGACAAAGCTCCGACATGCCCGCACTGCCGCCAGGCCCGCTTACCAGGCAATCATGACCCCAGCGACTCCAGTCGGCAGGGCGCAGTTGGCGTCCTCATATGAAAAGATGTCCCTGTTTCCTAGGGGGCAGAGGCTGGCGTCTCAGGGAGCTGCATGTGGGCGGGAGCGCCAGCTCTTGGGGTCTGCTTGCCAGCCCTGTGTCCCCTGGTGGGGTTGGGGCTGGGGATGTGTCCCAGGTTGGGGGTGGGCCCGGGTGTATGCCCTTCAATGGCAGGATGGGTGGGAAGGTCTGAGCTGAAGGGCAGGGGACCCACTGAACAGGGGCATGGGGCTGGCCGCTGTCACGCACTGCTGGATGTACTGCCAGTCGGCCAGCTTGGTGTAGCACTGCTCCCAGGAGCGGCTGTGGAGCTGGAGGAGAGGTGGCTGCACAGGGAGGGAGGGCCGGGAGACAGAGGGTCAGATACACAGAGAGAGACCCCAGAGACCGAGAGAGAGACAGGCTGAGAGAGACAGAGACAGAGACAAGAGACAGAAAAACAGATGGACACAGAGATGGACGGAGAGCCAGAGACCTAGATGGGGTAGCAGGGGAAGAAGCCATTAGAGAGGGTCGCCAGGATACCAGGCCTGCCTCCCACACGCCCCAAGACCCACCGTGACCAGGGCTGTGCCCCAGGCCCGGAGCTCGGGCAGCAGCCGATGGGCCAGCCCTCAGAATTCTGCAGAGTGAGCTCAACACAGACGAATGCAAGAATGCGGCTCCAAGCCAGGGTGAGCTGCAGGGCTCCCATACCTCTCTTGGATCAGCACAGGTGTCTTGGCTTTCTGCTTAATGGGACAGTGGGGCTACAGGAGGCAACATCTTTGGGGGGTGCCCTAGAAGCAGCTGTGACTCCTGTCCCCAAATTCCAGATGAGGAGACTAGTAAGGGGGGGAGTTCACATGCACACATAACACATACAACCTCATACAACCACACACAAAATCATATACCATCTCAATGCAGTCACACACACACAGATGGCTACACAAACATACACAATTGCACATTATGTGGTCACATGCTTACCTAGACACACAACCACATACAGTCATACACGATGACATACAAACACACAGTGACCACACACATAAGTTACACAGTCATATGCAGTCACACACTATTGTCACACCACCACACACAAACACACCCATGTGGTCACACACTTGGTTTCCCAGACACAACCACATACAATCATATACAACAACATGGAAACGTGATGACACACCCTTCCATGATCACGACATTACAACCTCTCAGGGATCAGCTGAGCCAATTAATCCTTTTCCCCATCATATTAATTTTTTCCTTTCTTTGTGTTTTTAACTGGTTTAAGTGTTTCATTAAATGCAGAATGGTCATATTAAAATGGAGCCCCACATTCACATACCATGGAGACTCTGCCATTGGAATTGGGTGCTATTTCCATATACTTTAGGTACAGGTCATCTGATGTAACAGCTTGAACAGTACTATTCTTTTCCTAAATAACGTGGCTGGGGTGAGAAGATCTTGGTAATAAAATGACCCCAGGGAGTCGTAGTGCCTTGTGTGTGCGTCTGCTTTGTGGGGAACAAGCCATTCTCCGAGCAGGAGCAGCTGAGCTTATTTATTCCTACAACTGATCCTTAAAAGAAAGATGAAAGAACATTAATCAGTACATGTAAATAAGAAGAGGATCCATTCTACTCAAAGGTTTGCTTGAAAACAAAATTAATGAAGTTCAAGAACAAATAGATAATGGACTGCCCGTGTCTTGAAGTTTCAGTGGCAGGAAAGCCACCTCATTCCCAGCATCTTCTGACACCATGTCCTCTCAGTCTCCCTCTTGCTCCTTCTCATGACACTGTCTCCATTTTGAGTCTTGAATATATATCAAAAATATATTCCTCAGGCCTTTGCACTGGCTGTTTCTCTTCAGGGCACACTTCCCCAGATAACTGCATGTGTCCCAGTGTATCTTGAGGTCTCTAGTCAAATGTCACCTTGTTTGCAGGTCTTCCTGAACTCTCAGTGAAAAGCAACCCCCCATCCACTATATTTTATACTTTTTTTTCTTAGCAATTCTCACATGATATATATTTATTTGCCTATATTCCTTCACCATGATTTTATTCTAGGGATTTTGTTACTTACCATCCTATGCCCTTTAACTAGAAAATGGTCAGTAGTTAACATAAAATCCTCAAATGCATGAAATCATTTCTCATTAAAACTGTAATACATGACATCTTGGGGTAAAGGCTGAGAGTGGGACAGGAATTCCTAATCCGAAATGTCAAAGAAGAATCCTTGAGTCATACAAATAATACGTATTGATTATTTTACTGTAATATATAATAAATTGTAGCATTTCAAATGTCAGGAATGCCCATTTGTGTGAAAATTAATTGTGATATTTTTTCATTCCTAGTCATCAGCACCACCACATGGGAGCAGGCAATGTTACACGAATTTCAAAATTTATTCTTCTGGGATTGTCAAAAGAACCAGAAATACAGCCCCTCCTATTTGGGCTTTTCCTCTCCATGTACCTGATCACTGTGTTTGGAAACCTGATCATCATCCTCGCTGTCTAATATTAGACTCCCACCTCCACACCCCCATGTACTTCTTCCTCTCCAACCTGTCCTTTGTGGACATCTGTTTCACCACCACCACCATCCCCAAGATGCTGGTCACTGTATGGACAAAGAAAAGTTATAACCTTCAGAGGCTGCATCAGCCAGATGTACTTCTACATACACTTGGCAGTGTTAGATGACTTTCTTCTCACTGTGATGGCCTGTGACCGCTTTGTGGCCATCTGCCACCCTCTGCACTACACGTTCATTATGAGTCCCCAGTTCTGTGGGCTGCTGGTCCTAGTCTGCTGGGTCATAAGTGCCCTGCATTCCTTGTTAGAAATCTTAATGGTGTCACAATTATCCTTCTGTAAAGACTTGGAAATACCCCACTTCTTTTGTGAAATCAAACAGGTGATCCAATTTGCCTGTTCTAACACCTCCCTTAATGACACAGTGATGTATATAGCAGCAATGCTACTTGCTGGGCTCCTCTAGCTGGTATAATTTACTCTTACTTCAAGGTCATTTCCGCCATATGTGGAATCTCATCAGCTCAGGGCAAGTATAAAGCACTTTCCACCTGTGCATCTCACCTCTCTGTTGTCTCCTTATATTACTGTACAAGCCTAGGAGTGTACCTTAGCTCTGCTGCTACCTACAGTTCACATTCAAGCACAGCAGCCTCAGTGATGTACACCTTGGTCACACCCATGCCCAACCCCGTCATCTACAGTCTGAGAAACAAAGACATAAAAGGGGCTCTGAAAAGAGTCCTTTGGATGGAAGGTGTCAAAACACGATTGTTCTGGGGATGAAGCTCACAAGATTTCAGGACTCAAAGCCTCAGGACCAGAAATGACTAATCCTTAATTAGTTTCTGAAAGGAGAACTTCCTTCTATTTCCTGAAATTTCCATTTCTTTGACTTCCACTTCTTTATACAATTTAAGTAATTCAAGTTATTAAACTTTCTAATCTTTCTCACAGACAGTTACCTTTTGTCCTTTTTTTCCTTCCACGATACTTTTTCTCAACTTTAAATCACTAAATATTTGGAAATTCCCATTTATTTCTTGGGGCAACATGGATATTTTTAAGAATAATTTTGTCCATAATGACAATATTATTCTTATTCATTTTTTCACCCCTCACCCTAGCCTCAAATACACCTCACTGTTAGCCTGGAGATAAAAAGAACACTGACCCTAACCTTAAGCAATAATGCTAACTCTAACTAAAGCCATAAGTTCACCCTAAACCTAACATAAACTTACCCTAAACCTAGCTCTACATCCTAACTTCACTCTCATCAACACTTCACTGTTAGCTGAAAGATAAACTTAAAACTTCTCCTAAACTAACACCTTACCCTTAATCTAACCCGTATCCATTATTTCTCCCTAATTCTAAACTTAAACCCAACTTTAAACCTCGATATAGCCTGAACTCTAACACTCATCCTAACCCTCAAATTGACCAGCAACTCACTGTTGTTCAAAAGCTAAACTGAACTTTTACCCTAACTTAACCCCTTACCCTAACACTAATCATAATGATTTCATCACTGTAAACCTAACCCAAACCCAACCATATCCCTCACCCCTAAACTGAGCCCCATGTCCCCCAAACCTGAACCCCTGAGCCCTATCTCTAACCCCTGAACCAGAATCCCAGGGCTGAACCAGAACCTGAACCCCAAACCCTGAACACAAACACAAAATCAAATCCTTGAACAGAAACCCCAAACTGTACACCAAGCTCTCCCACTGAGCCTGAAGCCCTCAAACCAAACAGGAGCCCTGGACCCTTATCAGAACTTACTCCTTACCCCAGAGGCCCGTCAGCTCTCACCCTGACCCCTCACCAAGAGCATTAGGTATAGAAAGGGACAACAATGTCCTCTTCAGACCCTGGTGGCAAATGTTGAAAAACTGCCATAGAAACATTATTTAGTTCTTTGGATCTTCCTTCTAATTTCATGGTTCTCTTGGTACTCCCACCTTTATACATAGATGATTTCCTTAAGGGATCCTGGTAAAACCAGAAAGGAATTTTTTCCTGCCCAATCTCTGTTCCTAGTAGACTGGGCTGTAACCCAGCTGACAGAGTCATTTTGGCTTTTGTTTTCAAGATTGTTCTTTTCTCTTGCTTCTCCTGCTTTGCATATGTCTCAATTGCCAGCACTTAATCTGCACCCTGAGTGAGTCATTTCTCAGACTCAAAATCTTGTGTGGATTAGGCTTCTTGAAATCTTCAAACATTTACTGGGATCAAACACAAAACCATCAGTAGTTCCAGAACTACTTTTACTGTCATCAGTGAAGTGGAAAACTTGATTGATTTGTACAGAAAGTGGAGGCATGACACAATTTAGGCTTCATAATCCTTTTGCCAAAACAGCCATTTCAGTTAGACATCACTTGGGACCTCTCTTGTAGTCACCACTTATCACATGTTTGTTTCTGATAAAGGATAGCTTTCAAATGTGTTAAACACTAGCAACAGATCTTCAAGTCTGATCTGGATTATGGGATTGAACTCTCAGTAAAGGGCATTCTGTGGGTTTCTGTTCTGAGGAAACCCACTTTCCATGCCAAAAAAGGGTGTGTAAAGTGGTCTGATTCCTAAGCATGAAGCTGACCTCTGATCTCCAGTCTAAATCCTTGTATCCAAATCTAAAGACTAACCCTGTGCTCCTGAGAACCCTGACAGCCAACTCTTGATTCTCACCCTAATCCCTAACCCAGATCAAGGAGAATGGATGCCAGTGTAGATGGTTCTCAAAAGCAGTTGAACTCTTATCCTAACCTAACAACCTACCTACCATAACTCTAACATAACGATATCTTTTCTTAATACTAACCTTAAAGCCAACCCTAACCATTAACCCTAACTTGATATTGAAATGCCAATCCCATGAAGCTGAACATTAACCAATGGAGCAGAACCCAGAGGTGAATCCTAGCCTAAACTCCAAATCCTGAACCCTAACACAAAGCCTTAGCCTTGTAGATGAACTAAAACCTGAACCCTGACCACTCCAACTGAGACTGAAACTGTCAAGCTGAACTAGAATGCTGGAACCTTATCCAAATCATAACACTTCCTGCTGAAGCATAACTGTTGACTCTCACCCTCACCCCTCACCTAGAGCCTTAGGCAAGGAAGCAAACAAATATGTCCTCTTCAGACTCTGGTTGCATCTGCTGAAGGACTGCAGCAGAACCATTGTTTGGTTCCTTGGATCTGCCCTTTAGGTGCATGGCTCTCTTGGTAGTCCCACTTTTATGCACACATGATTTCCTTCTGGGATTCTAGTAAAATCAGAAAGGAAATGTTTTCTACTGAGTCCCTGTTCTTCATATAATGTGCTCTAAGCCAGCTGAATGGAGATACTTTAGGATTTGTTTTCTTGTTTCTCCTTTTCTCTTGCTTCTCCTGCCTTTAATAGTTCTCAATTCCCAGCACCAATCTGAAAAGCTGTGCCTTCTCAGAAACAAACGTTTGATGAGGAGGGACTTAAGGACATTTCCCAATTGATATCACATGGAAATAGCTCTTTTGACAAAAGGAACATGAAGTCTAAGGAGTCTCAGACCTCTGCTTTCAAAACAAAGCAACAAAGTTTTCAACTTCATTGTCTATAGGAAAAGTAGCTTTCTGTAATGACTACCAGTTGTGTATTCACCCCAAGTGAGTGTTTGAAGGTTGCAAGAAACCTAAACAACACAGGTTTCTCAGTCTGAGAAAAGACTCACAGGATGAAGATCAGGTGCTTGCAATTGAGACCTATGCAAGGCAAGTGAAGCAAGACAAAAAAAAAAACAACCCCAAAAGTCTCCATTCAATGAGCTTAGGCCCAGTCTACAAGGAACAGGTTATTCAGCAGGAAACATTTCCTTTCTGTTTTTACTGGTGTCCTGCAAGGAAATGATGTGTGCATAAAGATGTGATTACCAAGGAAGCTATGTACCTAAAGGGCAGATCCAAGGAAGTAAACAATGGTTCTGCTGCAGTCGTTTAACATATGCAAATGGGGGCTGAAGAGGACATGGTTGTTCCTTTCCTTTCCCTAGGCTCCTGGTGAGGTGTCAGGGTGAGAGTCGACAGTTAGGCTTCACAGGTAAGGGTTAGGGTTTGGATAAGGGTTCATGGTTCCAGTTCATTTTGAGGGCTTTGGTTTCAGTGGGAGGGGTCTGGGTTTGGATTGCAGTTTGTGTTCAACTGATACGGTTTGTGTTATGGTACAGGGTTTGTGGTTTAGGTCCATATCCAACTCTGGAGTTCTGGTTCAGGGACTAAATTTCAAGTTCTGGGGTTTGGGATTTTGGATCTTGTGTCCAAGTTAGAGGTAAGGGTTAGGTTTGGGTTTGGGCTAGGTTTTCAGTGAAGATATGGTTATTGTTAGAGTTTGGGTAATGCATCTGGGTTAGGATAAGATTACTGATTCATTGAGTGAGGTGATGGTGAGGATGTGTTAGTGTTCAGCTAGGTCTAGGATTAGGGTAGGTTAAGGTTTAGCTTTAAGGTGAAGGTATGGTTATGGTTAGAGTTAGGTTAAGGAATTAAGATAGAAGAAGGGTTAAGTGTGTCTGTCATTTAATATGCAGTGTGGGTGACCTTAGGTTAGAGTTTTGGTCCAGGTTTAGGGTTATGCTTAGGGGTAAATTTAGGGTGGAGTTATGGCTTCAGTTAAAGTTAGCATAACAGTTTGCGTTACATTCAGTTTACCTCCAGGCTAACAGTGATGTGTGGGTGAGGGTGAGGTGTGGGGTGAGGTTTATTTTGAGTGTGAAGGTGAAGGTTTGGTTTATGCTGCAGGTTGAGCATACTCACCCCAATTTAATCAAGAGGAACGCTAGTCTCAGAGATGGGTCACCTGGTATTCCTCCCATGCCACTGTCTTTTGTAAGACCATGGGTACAGGAATGCCCTGGATAAGTACCAACACTCACTATGGCTGAGGAGGAGCCTAACGGCTTTGTTTATGAGTCATATGGGTCACCACAGCCCAAAGCACAAACATGCATTTGAATATGGGTCCCATTTCTATACAGCTGCAAGGGTGCTCAGTCCCCACCTCACTGAGAGCCTACCCCGCAGCTGAGGCCCCGAGCCCTGAAGGGGCAACATCCTGTACTCACCAGGCAGTATTTTTCTCTAGAAAATAATCATTACACTTGCCTCTGTGACATCATATATTCAGGACAGCACTGGTGCTCATGCAGGTCTTCCATACCCAAATACCTTCCCATTGGAGGCATCCACTGCCGAGCCCTGAGAAGCTTCATCGTCTCAGACAGAAAACATCAGGGATCCAGTATCATGTACAGAGAGCTCTCAAATCGCACTTCCAAATGTGTGAACCCCGAGAACACGTTCCACACCTCTTGCATCAGTGCAACCACACAGGCATCCACCCCCATGGCCCCTGTCAGGGATCTCAGTGAGAGTCAAGGGTTATCTGTCTTATTTCTGGAGGGTGCAGGGTTATTAGGCTATGGATTTGGGTTCAGGAGTTTAGGGTGGGTTTAAAGTGATGGTTTCATCCTTAGGAGTAAGATCTGCTCTTTGGGTTCCTTGCAGTGGTTAGGTTCCTGTTTTGTGTTTGGAGCTTATGGGTTCGGGATCATGTATCTTTCTCAGTGATCAGGGTATGTGGCTGTGTGCTCAGGGTTTTGATGTCAGGGTGCTGGTAAGGGTTAATGTTTAGTGTTGGGTGTTAGGGTTAGTGTTGCTGTTGAAGTTAAGGTGATCTTCTCACTGAGGTGGAATTTCAAACTTCCCTTAACCATACAAAGATCAGTGACTGAATTGGAAAACAGGATACCCATACCTTTGAAAAAAACATTCCAGGATAAATCTCTATGTGATAATTCAATCGATGGGGTAATCAATTTTCATAGTTTGGCTTCAAACCTATATATGCTCTTACAGATTATTAGTATGACCTAAGCCTAGGGTGAGAAGCGATGGGCCCACATCAATATACCTAAAAAGGTTGGGTTCCTTCTCAATAATTCAGGCAAAAACATAGTTGCTTTAATATTCACAGTTCTAGGATCAAGCTCTATGACTTAAATAACAGACCCCTTACACCTTCACAACCAGCAGGAAAACATGGTGCCATATCTATCTAACTCCAGATATATTTAGGTCTATTTCCCTATTCTTCCCTTTTGGCTGGTGAATTGTGAGGATGCGAGTAATGCCTGGAAAATCACGGCAAATTTTCTAAATCAAATGATGATCCCTTTGTTACTGTCTGCCACGTGAACCCCACTTGGAATTTGAGCTGTATTTGTCGGCAATGGCTTTTCTCACCTTGTGACACTGAATTTTGGAGGCAGGTTGTATTTTCTGTTGATTGTTGGCCTGTGCGTTGTAGATCCTGAGCAGCGCTTGTTCTGACATTGCCAAATATCCCCAGAGGCAAAGTCATCCATGGCTGAGTTCCTCCGACAAGGATTTGGGGAACGGGGGCGTTCTGGCATAACTGCAAGTAATACCACGTCCCTTACCTAGATGAGAATTCTTGATGGACAAGTGCACCCTTTGAGACCCCATTTTTGGCCTAAAAATGGGTTTCTCCAAAGAAGTAACTCACAGAATGCCCTTTCCTAAATATTCAATGTCACAATCCAGACAAGATTTGAAGACCTGTTGCTAGTGTGTAACATATTTTAAAGATGTCCCTTGTCAGGTAAAAGCATTTGATAAGGAGGGTCTAAAGGACAGCTCCCAGCTGACATGCCACTGAAACAGCTCTTTTGTCTGATCATGAGGTCTAAGAAGTGTCATGCCCTGCTTTCAGTACAAAGCAACAAAGTGCTTCCCTTTGTTGATGACAGGAAATGTAGTTTTCTGGAACAAACAGTTTTTTTTTTGGTCTACCCCAAGTCAATGTTTGGTGAAGGCAAGAAGCCTAATCAACACAGGTTCCCAACCTGAGAAAAGATTCACTCAGGACGCAGATCAGGTTCTGGCATATGGGACCTGTGCAAGGCAGCAGAAGCAAGAGAAAATAAACACAAAAACAAAACCCCAAATGACTCCATGTAGCTGGTTAGAGCCCAAAATACTAGGGACAAAGATTTGATGGGAAACCTTTCCTTTTGGTTTTTACCCATATCCAAGAAAGAAATCATGTGTGCATAAATATGAGACTACCAAGACAGCCATGTACCTATAGGCCATATCCAAGCAACAAAATAATGTTTCTGCTACAGTCTTAATGGCCATGGTTGTTTCTTTCAATTCCTAAGGCTCCAGGTGAGGGGTCAGGGTGAGAGTCGATGGTTAGGTTTCATGGACAAGGGTTAGGGTTTTGATAAGTGTCAAGGATTCCAGTTCTGTTTGAAGGCTTTGGGTTCAGTGGTAGGTGCCACAGTTCAGGTTGTGGTTCATGTTCAAGGGTTAGACTTTGAGGTTCAGGTTCAGGTTCAGGTTCAACTCTGGCATCTGTTTCCGGGGTTAGATTTCATGTTCTGGGCTTTGGGATATTGCATCTGGTGTCCATGTTAGGGGAAAGGGTTGGTGGATTTTGGTTTGGTTTATGGTGAAGATATAATTATGAATGCAGTTATGGTAGGGGTGAGGGTTAACACAAGGCTTCCATTTAACTTTCAACCATCATTGAGGTGTGGCTCTGTGTGATGGTGAGGATGAGTATTTGGTTTCCACTATGTCTAGGTTTAGGGTTAGCTTAAGGGTTATCTTGAGGGTGAAGTTATGGTTATCTTTAGAGTTAAGGTAAGGGGTTAAGTTAGGAAAAGGGCTAAGTTTTCCTATTGGTTAACAATGAACTGTGGGTGACTGTGATGTTAAGGTTTTGGACTAGTGGTAGTGTTAAGTTCTGGGTCAGATGTAGGGTGATGTTATGGCTTTGGTTAGAGTAAACCTAAGTGTTTAGGGGTAGGGTCAGTATCCAGTTTACCTCAAGGTTAACAGTGATGTGGATATGTGAGGGCTGAGGTGTATTGTGACTGTGAGTGTGACGGTGAGGATTAGGGTACAAGTTGAGCATACTTATCCCCATTTTGCTGAGGGGAATGCTGGTCTCAGAGATGGGTCTCAGAGAGGTGTTCCTCCCACAACCTTGCCTTTTGTAGGAACATGGCTGCAGGACAGCTCTGGAGAAAGGCCAGCACTCACTATGGCCGGGGAGGATCTGAATGGCTTTCTCTATGATCCATTATTGGTCACCACAGCCCAAAGCACAAAAACAGGTGTCTTGGGTCTGGTTTACATTTTCTCTATGGCTGCCAGTGTGTGGAGCTCCATTGACTGCCCCCACAGCTGAAGCAGAGGCCCTGAAGTTGGAATGTGCTCTTCTCACCAGGCTGCATTTCTCTCTAGGAAACAGTCACCACACTTGGCATTGTGATGCCATATACTTAAGGCAACACTGCTACTCATGCAAGTCCTGCATACCAGAAGTACATATCCACGGCAGAGCCCTAAGAGACTGAGGTTGCTGGAGAGGATAACTATTTCTGCCTTCAGGACCTGGGGCCTCACCTGTGGGGGCAGTCCTTGGCAATGTGCACCCGACGGTGCTGTTGAATGTAGAGCAAACGGAACCCTAATCCAAGGAGCCTGCTCCTGCTTAGTGTCACAGTGACCTATATGGGTCATAGAGACACAGTTCAGTTATTGCCCGACCCTACTGAGTTGGTCCTCCTCCTGGGCTGTCCTGTACACATATTGCTAGAAAAACAGGGGCACAATAAGAACACCAGGTGACCCATCTCTGAGCCCAGTGGTCCCCACTGCATAATAGGATGAGAATGCTCAGCCTGAAACCTAAACATGTCCCTTATACTTATCCTAACCCCGAGCCCTCACCCTCCTTCCTCACCCTCACCCACACGTCACTGTTACGCTGGAGCTAAACTGAAGGCTGAATGTAACCATAACCCCTATGCTGTTTAAAAGAAGCCATGCCTTCACCATACAACTAACCTTAGACCTTTACTCGGGCCCTAAACCAGAACCTCACTCACCCACAATTCACTGTTCACAGAAAGACAGACAACACTTCTACTAGCCTATCCCCTTACCCTAACCCTAAACATAACCATAACTTCTCCTACAACTAACTAACCCTTATTGTAACTCTAATTCTAGACACAGCCCAAACTCTAACACATATCCTCAGCCTCATCCTCACCTGTACATCACTGTTCATCGAAAGCTGTTTGAACCCTTATCATCACACTAAACCCTTACCCCAACTCTAACCATAATGATATCTTCACCATAAGCCTAACACAAACACAAACCTAATTCTTACCTCAAACCTGGAAACCAGTTCCCAAAAGACTGAACTCCAGAACCTGAACTGTAACTCCTAAATGAGAATGCTAGATATACACTAGACCCTGAACCCCAAACCCTCAACACCAACACTAAGCCTAACCTTGAACATGAACCCTGATCCCTCCCAGGGAAACCAAAGACCTCAAACCAAAGTGGAACCCTGGACCCATTATGAACCCTATCCCTTACCCCAGTAACATAGCAGTCAACTCTCACCCTCACCCCTCACCTGGACATTAGGAATAGAAAGAAAAAGCCATGTCCTCTTCAGACCCAAGTTTTGTATACTGAAGGACTGCAGAAGAATGATTATTAGGTTCCGTGGGTCTGCCCTTGAAGTACACGTTTCTCTTGGTAGTCCCATCTTTATGCAACATGATTTCCTTGTGGGATAATGGTTAAAAGAGAAAGGAAATATTTTATGTCAGATCTCTGTTCTTAGTGGACTGGGCTCCAGATATCTGAATGGAGGTATTTTGGTTTTGTTCATGTATTTATTCTTTTCTCTTCCTTCTCCTGCCATGCATAGGTCACGATTGCCAGCACCTGATCTGTATTTTGAGTGAATCTTTCCTCAGACTGAGAAACCTGTGTTGATAAGGCTTCTTGCAATCTTCAAACATTTATGGAGGAGACACAAACAACCGGTTGTTTCAGAAAACTGCTTTTCCTGTCATCAAAGTACTGGCAAAATTTTTTTGCATTGTGCTCAGTGTGGTGGCATGACACTCCTAGGATCCATGATCGCTTTGCCAAAACAGCTTTTTCTTGTGGGATATCATTTGGGAGTTCTCCTATAGTCATTACTCATCAAATATTTGTTTCTGATGAGGGACAGCTTTAAAATGTATTACACACTAGCAACAGATATTCAAATCCAATCTGGATTATGGGATTTAATTTATAGAGAAGTGCATTCTTTGAATGGCAGCTATAAAAAACTCAATTTCCATGCAAGAAAGGGATCTAGAAGGTGGACTTTTCCATCAAGAGTTGTCATCTGAGTAAGTGATGGGGCATTGTTTGCAGTTATGCCAGGAAGCCTTCTGTTCTCCAGCTCCAGGGTTGTGGAACTCAAGCATGGTTTATTTTGCCTTTGGGTGTATTTTGCTATGATGGAATGCATGTAGCTCACCATCTACAATACCGAGCAACATGCCACAGAGAAGAGTGTCCTGGCTCCACAATTCAGTGTCAGAATGTGAGAAAGCCAACTGAATACAGCTGAAAATTACAGGTGGAGTGTATTGTTGAAGGCAGTATCAAGCGACTCATCATTTGATTTCAGAAGATCTGCCATTATTTTACAGGCAAGACCAGTGTCCTCACAATTCTCCATTTAAATGGAAAGAATGTGAAAAATAGATCAAATGAGATCTGGAAGTATGGACATATTCCACCATGTTCTTCTGCTGTCTGTGAAGGTGGAGGTGTCCATGATTCAATTCATGTAGCTTGGTTCTAGAAATGGGAATGTTAAAGCAACTGAATTATTGCCTTAATAATTAAGGAGGAACCCAGTCTAGCAGACACCTTGATGCTAGCCCCTTGTCAGTCATTGTAGGCTTAGGACCTACTAAACTTTAAGAGCATACATACTTTTGAATCCAGAACTGTGAAAATTGTTTACCCAAGCCAATTAATTCTCACATCAAGATTTCTCCAAGAATATTTTTCCAAAGTCACGTATATTCTGTTTCTAAATTCAGTCATTTAGTTTCCTATGTTTAAGGGAAGTTGACTTTGAAATTTCATCTCAGTGAGGTCATCTATAATTAAACCTGGAGATAATTTTCCCCATTAGGTGATTCCACTTGCTCTAAAGATATGCTTAACTCTATCCCTAAGCCTAACACCTACACTAACCAATAAACAAACCGTCACACAGACATCACAGTAACTGTAACCTAATCACTAACCCTGTCCCTAAAGCTAACCATATACCTCAGACCTAACCATAATAATAACAATAATCTTAACCCTAAACACTATCTCTAACCCTAACATCAACCCTAAACCTTAAAACTTGTCCTCAACATGACTCTAACCCCTAGAAACCGCAAACACCACCATAAGGCCTGAAGAAGAACCCCAAACCTGTACCCTGAAGCCCTGAACACAAACTCAAAACTTCCCTCCTACAATGGAACCCAAACACCAGGTCTGACTACTAAATATGAAAAGAACATATGAAACATAACATATATTCCTGAAACCAAGTAGAAAATCCTACCCTACATGTTCTCACACCCTTACAGCTGCCACTAGACTGTCACCATCATCCCTGACAAAGACTGAAGGGTATGGATGTCTGTGTGGCTGGATGTATTCAGGAGGTGTGGAACATGTGCTGGGGGTTCATGCATTTGGATGTACCTTCACAAATATCTCCATACATGTGCCTGACCCTCTGATGTTCACTATCTGAGATGATGCAGTTCTCAGGGCTCAGCAGTGGAGGCATCCAATACACAGGACTTCTGGTAGGGAACAGTTGCATGAGCAGCAGTGTTGTGATAGGTCCATGACATCAGAGTGGTGACTGTAATGATGGCTTCATAGAAACAGAGGTTTCCTGTTGAACAGGGAAGATTCCTTCTTTAGGGCCTGGGGCCTCAGATGTGGATGCAGTCCTTGGTGAGATGCAAGCTGATCCCATTGGTGGCTATAGAGAAAATGGAACCCAGATCCAAGATGCCTGGGTTTGCTTTGTGCCATGGTGATCCATATGGCTCATAGGGAAAGCCATTCAGTTCCTGCTCATCACTAGTAAGTGTGGGTTTTGCTCCTGGGCTGTCCTGTATCCACATTCCTAGAAACACAGGGGTGCAGGAGGAATGCCATGTGACCCAGGATGGAGCCCAGCATCCCCATCAGCAAATTTGGAATGATAATTCTCATCCTGAAGCCTAAACCCCTCAGTTACCCTCAACCTAATCCTCTTCCCTCACCCTCAGCCTCACTCACAGCTCAGAGCTAAACTGAATGCTGACCCTATGCCTAAGCCTCACCCCTCATGCTAACTCTAAATGATGCCATAACTTCACCTTACACGTAACCCTAAACTTCACTGTAACCACACTCAAAACCTTAACCTTACAGTCACCCACACTTCGGTGTTAACCTAAAAACAAATTTAAGCCTAACTATAATAATAACTTCAACCTAAAGCTCATCCTTAAACTAACCCTGATCATAGTCATAACCCAAATGCTAACAGTCATCCTCACCCTCACCCTGACCAACAACTTGCTCTTGGTTGAAAGCTAAAGTGAACATTTACTCTCACACTAAAATCTTACCCTAAATTAAACCATAATGATAACTTTATTGTAAAACTAATCCTAAATCTAACCTATCCCTACTTCCAACCTGGACTCCTGATCTGAAATCCCAAACCCCTGAATTCAAACTCTCCCCATTGAATGAGAACCCCAGATTGGAACCCAAAAATGAACCCCAGAGAAGACAAACACAAAGACTAACCCTTGAACTCAAACCTCGAACCGAATCTTGAACCCTCCCTCTGTATCCAAAGCCCCCAACCTGAACGGGAACTCTGGACATTTATCCAAACCCTAACCCTAACCCATGAAGCCTAACCATCTACTCTCACCCTTACCCCTCACCTGGGGCCTTAGGAATCATGAGAAACAACCATGTCCTCTTCAGAGCCTTGTTTCCTATGCTGAGGTACTGCAGCAGAGCAATTATTAATTTCCTTGGATCTGCTCTTTTGCTTCATGTCTCTCTTGGTTGTCCCACCTTTATGCTCACAAGATTTCCTTGCAGGATCCTGGTAAACAGAAAGGAAGTGTTTCCTGCCAAATCTGTATTCCTAGTAGACTTTGCACTAAGCTGACTGTATGGAGTCGTTACGGGTCATGCTTTCATATTTTGTCTTTTCTCTTGAATTTCCTACCTTGCATAGTTCTCAACTGACAGCACCTGATTTGCATCCCAAGTGAATATTTTCTCAGAGTGAGAAATTTGTGTTGATTAGGGTTCTTGCAATATTCAAACATTGACTTGGGCAGACAGGCAACTGGTCATTACAGAAAACCACATTTCCTTTTGTCAACATAGGGGAAAACTTTGTTGCTTTGTATTGAAAGCAGGTCAATGACACTACTGGGCTTCATGATCCTTTTGGGAAAACAGCCAATTCAGTGAGATATCAGTTTGGAGCTGTCCTTTAGTACCTCATCAAAGATTGTTCCTGAAAAGAGACAACTTTAAAATGTGTTACACACTAGCAACAGAGCTTCATATCTGATCTTGAATACGGAACTGAACTTTTAGAAAAGTACATTCTGTGAGTTGCTGCTGTGGAGGAATCCCTTTTCCATGCCAAAAGGGGGTGTGCAATGTGGACTTTTGCATCAAGAGATCTCATCTGTGTAAGTGATGGGACATGGCTTGAAGTTTTTTAAGGATTTCTCCTATTCTCCAACTCTGGAGTGGTGGAACTCCAGCACAAATAATTTTGCATCTGCTGATATTTGACAATGTCCAAATGCATGCTCCTCACCACCTACAAAGCACAGAGCAACAAGCAACAGAAAAGACTATCCTGCCACCAAAATTCACTGTGAGAAGGTGAGAAAACCTACTGTAGGCAAACTCAGCTCAAACATCCAATTGGGGTTCAATGCAGCAGGCGGTATCAACTGGTTCATTGTTTGTTCAAAGATTTGCTGCGATGTTCAAGAAGGTACTAGTGTCCTCATAATTCTCCTGCCAAGTGGAAAGAATGGTCAAAATAGACCAAAACAGATCTGCAGTCAGTGAGATATTCCATCACCTAGTTCTGCTGGCTGTGATTCATGATTCAAGTCATGTAGCTTGGTCCTAGAACTCTGAATGTTAAAGAAACTGAATTCCTTCCTGGATGATCGAGAAGGAAACCAGCCTAGAAGAAATCTTGATGTGAGCCCATTGTTGCTCCTTGTAGGCTTAGGGCGTACTAAACTAACAGTATATATAGTGTTAAATCCAGGACTATGAAAATTGGTTACCGCAGCAACTGAATTCTCTCAAGTAGATTTATCCTGGAATAGTTTGTTCAAAGAAATGCATATGATGTTTCCAATTCAGTCATTTAGTTTCCTATGGTTAAAGGAATTTGACCTTGAAACTTCATCTCAGATCATCTATAAATTAGCTTAGAGATAGTCTTTCCAATTTACTGATTCCTTTCACTCTATAGCTATCCCTAACTCTATTTCTAAGTCTAACATTTACCCTAAATTGTAACCCTAACCCTCACACATGCCTCACTGTAACTCAAACCCTAACCACATAAACCCAAACCAAATGCAATCCTTAAACCTCAGTCCTAACACTAAGTGTAACACTAATCATAATTCTAAACCTCAACCCAAAACCTTAACCCTTAAATGCAAGCAGAAATTGAAACCCTCATTCTGAAACCCTGAAACCACAATGCTCTACTCTAATCTCAGAATCAGAAAGTCAATTGTGAGCCCCAAAACCCTGAACACATACACAACACCTAATATTGCTACCGATCCCAAACCCCAATCCAAAATGTAAGCATGAAACTGACACCTGAACCAACCAGTAAAACACTGGATCCCAAGCTGAAGCCTGAGCCTGAAAACCCAGAACCCTGACAGCTGACCCTTAACCCTCACCCTGATCCCTGGCCTGGACCAGACAAATCAATGCCTGTGTGGCTGGATGAATGCAGGAGATGTGGAACTGTGTTGGGGATTAACACATTGGGAAGTTCAATGGCAGGGCTCTCCATGCATGTGATTGAACACCTGCAGTTCACTGTGGGAAATGATGCAGCTTCACAGGGATCTGCAGAGGATGCATCCACAGGGTAGCAATCTTGGTAGGGAGGACTTGTATGAGTGCCAGTATTGCCATAGTTCCATGACATCACAGTGGTGACTATGATGATGGTATCCTAGAGACTGAGGATGTCTGGTGAGGAGAGAAGGAGAGAACTTCCAGGCCTGGGGCCTTAGCTGTAGGTGTGGTCATCAGCAAGGTGGGGGCTGCTCACCCTCATGGCTTTAGGAAAAATTTAAAAGAGGGCCAAAGTGCCTGTTAGTACTTTGGGCACCAGTAACCCATATGCTTCATAGAGAAAGCAATTGACTTCTTGCCTGACCCTAGCAAGTGTGGGTCCTGCTCCTGGGCTGTCCTGTAGCCTCATTCTTAGAAAATGCAGGGGTGCCTAGGAACACCAGGTGACCCCACTCTGTTTCCAGCATTCCCCTTGGCAAAATGTAGATGATAATGTTCAACCTGTAGCCTTAACCTCACCTTACCCTTGCCCTAACCTTCACCACTCACCCCTCACCCTCAGCCTCACTGTTAAACAGGAGCTGAACTGAATCTGGACCCTAACCTTATCCCCTTATGCTAACTCTAACTGAAGCCATAACTTCACCCTCCACCTAATCCTAAACATTACCCTAACTGTTCCACTAAACACTAACCTCACTCTCATGCAAACTTCACTATTAACTGAAAGACAAACTTAACCCTTCTCCTAACTTAACCCCTTATTCTAACTCTAACCATAACTTCACTCTATGGGTAATGCATAACCTAATCTTAATTCTAGGTGTAGCACTAACACTAACTCTCACCCTTAACCTCACCCTGACCAACACCACAATGTTGGTCAAAAGCTAAACTGAACCCTTTTGCTAATCCTCACCCATTACCCTAACTCTAATAAAAACAATCTCTTCACTTTAAACTTAACCCTAAACCCAAGCCCAATATTTACCCCTAACATGCCTGAGTTCAACCCGAACCTGAACCCCATACCAGGAACCCAAGCACAAAACCTAAAACTTGAACACAAACCCCCAAATTACTCCTTACCCCTCACACTAAACTCACACTCCTCAAACTGAACTGGAACCCTGGATACTTTTTCAACACCTAAACCTTACCCTGGATGCCTAACCTTTGACTCTCACCATGGACCCTCAAGTGGAGCATTAAGAATTGAAATAAACAACAATGTCCAATTGAGACCCCCGGTGCATATGTTGAAAGGCTGCAGCAGAACCATTGTTCAGTTCTTTGTATCTGCCATTTAGGTGCATGGCTCTCTTGGTTATCCCACCTTTATGCCCACGTGATTTCCTTGCAGGATACTGGTAAAAACAGAAAGGAATGTTTCCAGAAATTCTCTGTTCCTAGTAGTCTTGGCTCTAAGACAGTTGAAAGAAGTCATTTTCATTTTTGTTTTCCTGTTTCTTCTATTCTCTTGCTTCTCCTGCCTCTTGCTTCTCCTGCTTTGTATAGGTCTCAATTGCCAGCAACTGATATGCATCATGAGTGAATATTTTCTGAGAAACCTCAAATCATAAGGATTCTTGCAATCTTTAAACACTGACTTAGGCCAGACAAAAAACCACTGGTCATTCTAGAAACTACTTACTTTTCCTACAATCAACAAAATGGAAAACATTGTTGCTTCATACCAAAAGCGGGGGCATGACACTCCCTACTATTAATGATCCTTTGTACCAAAACAGCCATTTCAATGGGATATCAGGTTGGAGCTGTCCTGTGGTCCCTCATCATAAAATGTTTGTTTCTGACAAGGGAGAGCTTTGAAATGTGTTGCATTCTAGCAACAGATGTTTGCATATGATCTGCATTATGGGATTGAACTTTTTGAAAAGTGCCTACTGTGAGTTGCTTCTCTGGGGAAACCCATTATCCATGCCAAAAATGGGTCTGGAATGTAAACTTGCCACTCAAGAGTTTTCTCCTCAGAGTAAGGGATGGGGCATTGCTTGCAGATATTTCAGGATGCCTGTTGTTCTCAAATTCTGGGGTGGTGGAACTCAAGCACAGATAATTTTGCCTCTGAGGATATTTCTCAATGTTGAAATACATTCTGCTCAGCATATACAATGCAAACAGCAACAAGAAACAAAAAAGACTATTATCATGTCCCCAAAATTCAGTGTCATAAGTTCAGAAAACGCACTGCAGACAAACTCAGCTCAAACTTCCAGGTGTGCTTCATTGTGGCAGATGATGTCAAATGGCTCATTGTTTGATTTACAAAGATTTGGGATAATTTTCTAGGTGTGACCAGTATCCTAACAATTCCCCACCCAAATGAAAAAAGTGAGCAAAATAGACATAAATACATCAAGAGTCAGGGAGATATTCCATCATGTTTTCCTGCCATTAATTATAAGGTGTCCATGATTCAAGTCATGTAGCCTGGTTCTAGAACTAGGAATGTTAAAGCAAGTGAATTCTTCCATGGATGATTGAACCCAGCCTAGCAGACATCTTGATGTGAGTACATTGTCACTCTTTGTAGGCTTAGGACCTACTAAATTGTAAGAGCATACATAGTTTTGAAGCCAGGAAGATAAAAATTGGTTACCCCAGGACTGAATTCTCACCCAGAGGTATAAACAGTAATATTTTTCTAAGATATGGAATTCTGTTTCCAAATTCAGTCATTTAGTTTCCTATGCTTAAGGGAAGTTCACTTTGAAATTTCATCTCGGTGGGAAGATCTACTATAAGTTAGCTTGAAGATAGTCTTCCCCATTAACCAATTTTCCTTGCTCTAAATCTATCCCTAAGCCTACTCAAAACCAAAAATACAACCCTAAGTCAAACAGCAGTGTAACCTGACCCTAACCCCAAGAAGGAACCCTAATCTTACCCTAAATCTCAGTTCTAACCATAAGCCCAACACTAACTCTAACCCTTAAACTGAACACTGATACTTACCACTGAATCCACAAACCCTCACCCTAAGCCCTGAACAAGAAATCTGATTCTGAATCCTGAACCCCTGAACACAAACTCAAAACCTAACTACTGCAATCGAAACCAAACTCCCGTTCTGACTCCTAAGCTAGTAACCAATACCTGAACCCCACACTAAGCTCCTGAACCAAAATCCACAGCTGAACCCTCAGGCTACTGGAAACACTGAGAGCTAACCCTTGACTCTCTCCTTGATGCCTGACCTGGACCCATCTGAATGGATCCCCGAGTGGCTGCATGGATGCAGTAGCTGTGGAACATGTGCTGGTGGCTCATGCATTTTGTTTTGCCATGGTAGAGCTCTCCACACATGTGACTGAAGACCTGATGCTCACTGTCTGAGATGTTTCAGTTTTCCAGGGCTCTTCAGTAGATGTGTCCAATGGAAAGCACTTACTGTGTGGAGGACTTGCATGACCACCAGTGTTCCCATATATCCATGATGTCACAGTGGTGACTGAGTCGACTGCAGCTTAAAGAGAGATGCTGGCTTGTAAGGAGAGCAGATTCCACTTTCAGGGCCTGGGGCCTCAGTAGAGGGTGTGGTACTCAGTGAGGTGGGAGTTGTTAACCCTAGCCACTGTGGAGAAAATAGAACCCAGACACAAGGCATGTATATCTCAAGGAGAAAGGCATTCAGTTCTGTGCCCATCCTAGTGTGTGTGTGTCTTTGTCTTGCCAATGGGTTTCAGCCCCAGGCAAGGTCACTATAATAGATTCAATGTGACCAAAGAAATTGACAGTAGAATGTTCTTTGTGGTGAAAGGATTTATTACCCGGCTTGTTCTCATGGCGGTAGGTCGAGCACTAGTGTCTCTGCCTCTGCCCAAAGCACTGGGCCAAGCTCTCTATATAGCACAATAATAGCTTATTGCCTAAAGGTGTGGAAGCGGTAGCCTAGCAACAGGCCAGTTACATCATCAGGTGGTTTAAGTTCAGTGAGGATCCTGGCCATAGGAACCCCAACTTCCCCACAGTCTTGCTCCTGCGTTGTCCTGTAACCACATCCCTTTGAAGGCAGGGGCACAGGTGGAACACTTTAGCCAAGTGTTCCCCTTCACAATTTGGGAATGAGAATGCACAATGTGCAGCTAAAACTTCGCCCTCACCCTCAACCTTATTTTCTCCCATCACCCAACAACCTCAGAATCACCCACACCTCACTGTTAGGCTGGAGCTAAACTAAACACTGACCCTTACCCTTTATGCTAATGGAAGCCATAACTTCACTGTACACAAAACCCTTAACCTAACCTAGACCCTAGTCCTAAATGCTAACATCATCCTCAATGACATTTCACTGTTAGTCAAAAGACAAACTTAAATAGTGTATTAACCTAACCCCTTTAACTAAAACTGTAAGTTCATCTACAGTGCACCCATAAAGCGAAACTAATCTGAGACCTAGCCCTAACACTATACTCATTCTCACCCTCACCCACACATCACTGATGATCAAAGCTAAACAGAACCGCTAATCTAAACCTATCCCATTACCCTAACTCTAACCATAACAATATCATCATGTACCTAACCCTAAGCCCAACACTAACCCATTTTCCTAACCTGGATGCTGGACCCTGAAATCCCAAACACATGAACCCAAACTCTAACCTATGAACCAGAATTCCAGAAATTAATGAGATCCTGGACATAAAACTCTGAACCCAAACACAAACTTAACTCATGAATACAAACCCTAACAAACTCTGGCCCCTCACAATGAACCTGAACCATTCAAATTGAAGTGACACCCTTTACTCTTATGTGAACCCTACCCCTTACCTGGAAGCCTAACTGTTGACTCTCACCCAGACCCCTCACCTGGAGACTTAGGAATCAAAAGAAACCACCTTGTCCTTTTCAGAACCCAGTAGCATATGCTGAAGAGCTGTATGAATATCATTATTTAATTCCTTGGATATGCCCTAAAGGTGAAAGGCTCTCTTGGTTATCCCACCCTTATGTACACATGCTTTCCTTATGGGATCCTGGTAAAAATGGAAAGGTAATTTTTCCTGCCAAATCTCTGTTTCTAGCAGACTAGGCTCTAAGCTGGCTGAATGGAGTCATTTCAGGTTTTGTTTTTGTTTCTTCCTTTCTCTTGTTTCTTTTGCCTTGCATAGGCCTCAATGCCAACACTTGATCTGCATCCTGAGTGAGTCTTTTCTCAGACTGAGAAACCTGTGTTGATAAGGCTTCTTGGAATCTTCAAACACTCACTTAGGGTAGACACACAACCATCAGTCTTCCCAGAAACCTACTTTTTCTGTAGTCAGTGAAGGGGAAAACATTGTTGATTTCTTCAAAAGTGGGGGTATAACCCTCTTAGACTTTATGTTCCTTTTGCCTAAACAGCCATTTAAGTGTTATATCAGTTGGGGGCTGTCCTTTAGTCCCCTTTCATCAAATGATTTTTCCTGAAGAGGCACAACTTTAAAATGTTTACACACTACCAAAAGATCTTGGCATGTGATTTGGATTATGGGATTGAATTTATAGAAAAGTGCATCTGTTGGTACTCTGAGGAAGCCCATTTTCCATGTCAAAAACGGGCCTGGACAGTGGACTTGTCCATCGTGAGTTCTCATCTGGGTAACAATGCAGAATTGTTTGTAGTTATGCCAGGATGCATCCTGTTCTCAAACTCTGGGGCTGTGGATCTCAAGTACGGATGATTTTGCCTCTGGTGATATTTGGCAATGTCAGATGCATGCTGTGCAGTATCTACAATGCACAGTGCAGCAAGCAACAGAATCAACTACCGTGCCCCAAAAATTCAGTGTCAGAGGTGAGAAAACCCACTGCAGAGAAACTCATCTCAACAGTCCAGGTGGAGTTCAAAATTGCAGGTGGTATCAAGTGGCTCATCATTGACTAAGAAGATTTGCCATAATTTTCAAGGTGGGACTAGTGTCCTAACAATTCTCCAGCCAAATGGAAAGAACGGACAAAATAGACCAATATAGATCTTTTGTTAGGGAGATATTACATCATATACTCCTGCTGGCTGTGAAGGTGTAGGGGGATCCTAGATTCAAGTAATGTGGCTTGGTGCTAGAACTGGGAATGATAAGCAACTGAATTACTGCCTGTATGACTGAGAAGGAACCCTTCTAGTAGACTTCTTGATAGGAGCCCCCGTCACTCACTGTAGGCTTAGGCCAATTGTAATGTAAGAGCACATCTAATTTTGAAACCAATAATATGAAAATTCACTTCCCCAGCAATTAAATTCTCACATAAAAATTTGTCCTTGAATACTTTTTTCAGCAAAATGTGTATTCTTTCCAAATTCACTCAATTTTCTATGTTTGAGGCAAGTTCATGCTGAAATTTCATCTCAGAGGACCGTATATAAGTTAGCTTGGAGATAGTCTTCCACGTTGTCTGATTCCCCTCACTGTAAAGCTATGGCTAATTCTATTCCTAGCCTACAGTTACCACTCACACTGAGCCTCAAGCCGTCAATACAAACGGGAAACCTAACCCTCGATTCTCACCCTGATCACTCACCTGGAACCTTAGGAATCCAAGAAACAACCGTGTACTCTTCACACACTGGTTGCATATGTTGAAGGACTGAAGCAGAACCATTATTTAGTTTCTTGGATCTGCCCTGTAGGTGCATGGCTTTGTTGGTAGTCCCACATTTATGCACATACGATTTCATAGTGGGATACTGGTAAAAACAGAAAACATGACTCCTGCCAAACTCTTTCTCTGCTAGATGAGGCTCTAAGCCATTTGAATAGAGATTTTTTGGGTTTTGTTTTCATGTTTCTTCTTTTCTCTTGCTTCTCCTGCCTTGCAAAGTTTCAAATGCCACCACCTGATGTGCATCCTGAGTGAATATGTTCTAAGAAGGAGAAACCTGTGATGACTAGGCTTCCTGCAAACTTCAAACACATTGATTTGGGACAGACACAAGCATGGGTCATTCCAGAAAACTATATTTCCTAGAACTATGAAGGGAAAGCTTGGTTCTTTTGTACTGAGAGCATGGGCATGACACCTCTTGGGCTTAACAATCCCTTTGAAAAACAGTCATTTTAGTGGGATATCAGCTGGGACCTGTCCTCAAGTCCCTCCTCATCAGATTTTTGTTCTAACATGGGACAAATATGTTAAAATATGTTACACACAGACCCTAGCATCTGATACGGGTTATGGGATTGAAATTTTAGAGTAGTGCATGCTATGAGTTGCTGCTCTGAAGAAACCCATTTTCCATGCCAAAAAGGGGTTTGGAATGTGGACTTGTCCATCAAGAGTTCTCATCTGGGTAAGCGATGGGGCATTGCTTAAAGATTTACCAAGATGCCTCCTGTTCTCCAACTCTGGGGCAGTGGAATCCAAGCATGGATGATTTTTTTCCTTTGAGATATTTGACAATGTCAGAATGTGTACTGCTCGGCATCTACAAAGCATAGGCCTATGATCTACAAAAATCGCTATATTGCCCCCAAAATTCAGTGTAAGAAAGTGAGGAAGCCCTCTGCACACAATCTCAGCTCAAACATCCAGGTGGGCGTCATTGTGGGAGACGGTATCAAGTGGCTCATCTTTTGAATTGAGATGATTTGCCATGATTTCCCCATGGGACTAGTGTCCTAATAATCGTCCTGCCAAATGGAAAGAATGGACAAACTAGAGCAAAATGGAGTTAGGGAGATATTTCACCATGTTGTCCTGCTGGCTGTGAAGGTGCAGGTGGTCCATGATTTAAGGCATGTAGCATAGTCCTAGAAATTGGAATGTTAAAGCTCCTGAATTCTCGCCTGGATGGTCAAGAAGGATCCAAGCCTAGTGGACATCTTGATGTGGGTCCACTGTCTCTCATTTTAGGCTTAGGACATGCTAAACTATAAGAGCATGTATAATTTTGAAACCAGGACTTGAAGATTGGTTACCCAAGCAATTGAATTCTCAAATAGAGATTAATCCTGGAATATTTTGTTCAAAGATATGGATATTCCCAAATTCAGTCATTATTTGTCCTATGGTTAAGGGATATTGGCACTGAAATTTTATCTCAGTAACAAAATCATCTACAAGTGAATTTGTAGATAGTCTTCCCAAGGAGGTGATTCCCCTCACTCTAAAGCTATGCCTAACACTTACACTATTCAGTAAATCTAACCCTAACCCAACCACACCCTATGTCTAACTCTACCCCTACTCTCAACCCTAAACCTTAACTCATCCTGCACCTAATGTTCCCCTGAATCCAAAAAACCCACTCAAAGCCTTGAACAAGAAACCTGTTCCTGAACCCTGAAGTCCTGAACATAAACCCAAAACCTAATGACTACAATAAACCCAAACACCGGGTCTGAGTCCTAAGCATGAAATTGATACCTGAACCCAATCTAAACCCCTGAACCCAAATCCAAAGCCTACTCCTGTGACCTTGAATTCCTGACCGCTAACCACTGATGCTCACCCTTATCCCTTAACCACACCAAGGGTAATGGATGCCTGAGTGGCTGGATAGATGCAGGAAGAGTCGAATGTGTTCTGGGGGTTCACACATTTGGAAGTTCCATGGAAGAGCTCTCCATAAATAGGACTTCACCCCTGATGTTTGCTGTCTGATATCATGAAGCTTGTCAGGGCTCCACAGTGGACGCATCCTATGGGAAGCACTTCTGGTGTGCAGGACTTGCATGAGTGCCAGTGTTGCACTAGATCTATGATATCAGAGTGGTGAAAGTGGAAACTGTTTCCTATGCACAGAGGCTGCCTGGTGAGGAGAGAAGTCTTCCTCTTCAGCTCCCGGGGCTCAGCTGCATGTATGGTCCTTGGTGAGGTGGTAGCTGATCGCAATGGCATCTCTAGAAAAAGTGGAACCCACATCCAAGGTGCCTATTTGTGCTTTGGGCCATGGTGAGACATATTGCTTGTAGAGAAAGGAATAAGTTGCCGCCCAAACCTATGGAGTGTCAGTCCTGCTTTTTTGCTGTCTTTAAAAAAGACACATTCTTAGAAAAGATAGAGGTGTGGAAGGAACCCCTGGTGACCTATATCTAAGACCACAGTTCCCCTTGGAAAAATGGAGATCACAATGCTCATCCTTCAGCCTAAACCTCACCTTTACCATCAGACTAATACGCACTCTTTACTTCTTACTGTCAGCCTCATCGAAACCTCACTGATAGGCTTAAGGTGCCTGAACCATGACCCAAAACCTATCCCCTTATGCTTACTCTAACCAAAGCCATAACTTCACCCTGAAACTGTAGCCAAAACCTAACACAAACCCTGGCCTTAAACCCTAAAGCTTCACCCACACCCACACTTAACTGTTAAGCATCCTGGTAAAAACAGAAAGGAAACACTTCCTGCTGAATCTCTGTTCTTAATAGACTGTGCTTCAAGCCAGCTGAATGGAGTCATCTTGGGTTTTGTTTCCATGTTTCTTCTTTTCTCTTGATCCTCCAGCCTTGTATGGGTCTCAATTGCCAGGATGTGATCTGCATCCTGAGTGCATATGTCCTCAGAATGAGAAATCTTTGCTTATTAGGCTTCTTGCAATCTTTAAGCATTGACTTGGGGCAGACACACAACCACCAGTGTTTCAAGAAAACTAATTTTCCTATAGTAAATAAATGGGAAAACTTTGTTGGTTTGTACTTTAAGTGGGGGCATGACACTTGATGCTTTTGCAAAAATAGCCATTTCATGGGGATATTAGTTGAGAGAAGTAGTTTAGTCACTACTCATCAAACTTTTCCTGATAAGGAACAGTTTTAAAATTTATTTAACCCTAGCAAGAGATCATTGCATCTGATCTGGATTATGGGCCTTTACTTTTAGAGAAGGGCATTCAGTGAGCTGATTCTCTGAGGAAACAAATTTTCCATGCCAAAAAGGTGTCTGGAAGGTGGAATTTTCCATCAAGAGTTCAAATCTAGGTAAGTGATGGGACATTGCTTTCAGTTATAGCAGGATGCCTCCTATTCTTCAAATCTGGGGCAGTGGATCTCAAGCCCAAATGGTTTCGCCCCTGGGGATATTTGGCAATATCAGAATGCATGCTGCTCAGCATCTACAATGCACAGAGTAACACACAACAAATAAGACTAAACTATCCTAAAATGCAGTATCAGAGTGCAAGAAAACTCACTGCAGACAAACTCAGATGAAAATTCTGGGGAGCATCAATGAAGCAGGCAGTATCAAGCAGCTCATCATTTGATTTAAGGAGATTTTTCATGTGGAATTAGTGTTCTTACAATTCTCCTGCCAAATGGAAGAAACAGACAAAATAGGCTTAACCCTAAAATCAGCCCTAACCCTAAGCCTAAAACTCACCCTAAACCTAACCCACAACACTAACACTTATCCTAAACCTCAAACCTTAAACTTATCCCTTATGCACACCCTGACACCAAACCCCTGAACCCACAAACCCCAACCCTAAACCCTTGAAACCAAATCCAAAGCCTACCCATTTGCTCTGTGGAACCTTGACTGCTAACTTTTCACTCTCACCCGATCCATGTCTGGAGTGAATACGTCTAAAGGGAAGCACTTCTGTTATGGAGGACATGCATAAGCATCAGTGGTGTCCTAGATCCATGGTGTCACTGTGGTTACTGTGGCAACTGTTCCCTAGAGACAGAAGATAGCTGTGAGGAGAGATGGGGACCCCCTTCAGGGCCATTGGCCTCAGCTGTGGGTGCCGTCCTCAGTGAGGTTGAGGTAGATAACTTTGGCGGTGGTAGAGAAAATGGAACACAGTTACAAGGCACCTGTTTGTGCTTTTGGAGTGGTGACTGATACGGCTCATAGAGAAAGCCATTCAGTTCCTACCTGACCATAGGGAGTGTGGGTCATGCTCCTGGTCTCTTCTATAACCAAGTTCCCAGAAAAGTCAGGGTATGGTAGGAACAAGAGGTGACCCATCTCTGAGATCAGCATTCCCCTTGGAAAAATGGGGATGAGAAAGCTCAACCTGCAGCATAAACTCACCCTAACCCTAAACAACAGCCCTCCACCGTCACCCTCAGCCTCACCCACACCTCAGTTAGTCTGGAGTTAAACTGAACCCTGACCCTAAGCCTGCCCCTTATGCTTCTAAATGAAGCCATAATTTCACCATAAACCTAACCCTAAACCCAAACGTCACCCCAACCCACACTTCAAAGTTAACCAAAAGACAAACTTAACCCTCCCCCTAACCTAACCCCTTATCCTAGATCTAATCCTAAGCAGAATTCACTGTAAAGCTAACCTCTGACCTAAACCTAATCCTAGATGTAACCCTACCCCAAATACTCATCCTCACCCTCACCATGACCCACACCTCACTGTTGCTCAAAACCTAAACTGAAATCTTATCCTAAATCCCACCCCTTACCCTAAATCTAAACACAATGGTATCTTCAATGTAAATTTATCCCTAAAAGCAAAACTAACTTCCATCCCTAATCTGCACCATGAATCCAGAAATCTCAAACCACTGAAACTGCATGCTAACCACTGAACCAGGACCCCAGAGATGAACCTGAATGTGAACCCCAAACCCTGAATTAAAACACAAAACCCAACCATTGAACATGAACCCCAGCCCAAACCCTGACACTTCACACGGAAGCTGAATCCTTAAACGCAAACTGGAACCCTAGAACCTTATCCAAACCCTAACCCTAACCCCTCAACCCTAGCCAGTGAATCTCACCCAGACTCCTCACCTGGATCCTTATGAATCAAAGGAAACAAGCATGTCCTCTTCAGACCCTGTTTGCATATGCTGAAGGAGTGCAGCAGAACTGTGGTTTAGATCCTTGGACCTGCCATTTAGGTAAGAAATCTATTGGTAGTACCACCATTATGCATGCATGATTTCCTTGTGGGATGCTGGTAAATAGGAGATGTATCCTGCCAAATCTCTTTTCCTAGTAGACTGAGCTCCAAACTGGCTGAATGGAGTCACTTTGGTTTTTGTTTTCATATTTCTTCTTTATTCTTGGATTTCCTACCTTGCATAGGACCTGATTGCCAGCATGTGAACTTATTCCTGAGTGAATCTTTTTGCAGACAAGGAAATCTGTATTGATTAGGCTTCCAAAATCTTCAAACATTGATTTGGGGCAGACACACAACCATAGGTCATTCCAGAAAAGTATTTTTCCTGTCATCAACAAAGGGAAAACTTTGTTTTATATGAAAGCAGGGCATGACACACCTTAGCCTTCATGATCATTTTGCCAAAACAGTAATTTCAGTGGGATATCAGTTGGGAGCTGTCCTTTAGCCCCTCCTCATCAAGTGTTCCTGCCAAGGGACAGCTTTAAAATATGTTACACACTAGCAACAGATCTTCGTGTCTGATCTGGATTATGGGATTGAATTTTGCAGAAGTGCATTCTGTGAGTTGATGCCCTGAGGAAACTCATTTACCTGCCAAAAAGGTGTCTGGAAGGTGGACTTTTCCAACAAGAGTGCTCAGGGATGGACACTGCCTGTAGTTTTGCCAGGGTGCCTTCTGTTCTCAAACTCTGGGGTGATGGAACTCAAGCATGGAAAATTGGCCTCTGGGGATATTTAGCCATGTCAAAATGCATGCTGCTCACCGTGTACAGTGCGCACATTGCAACAAGCAACAGAAAAGATGACCCTGTCCCAAAACTTCAGTGTCAGAAAGTGAGACTACCCACTGAAGGCAAACTCAACTAATACTTCCAGGTGGGGTTCATACTGGAAGGCAATATAAAGTGGCTCATCATTTAAGATTTTCCATGAAACAGTGGTGCCTCACAATTCTACATCTAAATGGAAAGAATGGACAAAAAGAATCAATAGAGACCTGGACTTATGGAGATATTCCACCGTGTTGCCCTGCTGTCTGTGAAGGTGAAGGGTGTTCAAGTCATAGAGCTTGGTCCAGGAACTGGGAATGTAAAAGCAACTGAATTTTGCCTGGAAGATCAAGCAGGAACTGAGCCTAGGAGACAACTTGATGTAAGCCCACTCTCACTCATTGTAGGCTTAGGACCTACTAATCTGTAAGGGAATATATAGTTTTGAAGGGAGAACTTTGAAAAGTGTCGACCCCTGCAATTGAATTCTCACATGGAGATTTATCCTGGAACATTTTGTTCAAAAGCATAGGTATTCTATTTCCCAAGTCAGTCATCTAGTTTCCTATAATTAATGGAAGTTTGCATTGAAATTTCATCTCAGCGGGAAGATCATCAATAAGTTAATTTGGAGATAGTCTTTCCATTTGCTGATGTTCCTCACTGTAAACTTACTCCCACCTCTACCCATAAGCTTAACCCTTAACCCTCACACTCACCCACTCCTCGCTGTAACCCTAACCCTAACCCTAACCCTCAATGTTAAATCTAACCCTAACACACAACTCTAAAACTTAACGTTTACCCTCACTCTGACACTAAAACCCTAAATCCACAAACCTCCATTCTAAGCACTGAACAAGAAACCTGATCCTGAACCCTGAAGCACTGAAAAAAACCCAACATATAAGCACTGAACAAAACACAAAAGCCCAGGTATGACTCCTAAGCATGAAACTGACACCTGACCCCACCTGAAACCCACGATCCCAAACCGTTTATTCTCACCCTGATCCCTGACCTGGACTGAGAGGAATGGATGCCTGTGTTGTTGGATGGATGCTGGTTGGAATGTGCAGATGGGGTTCAGGCATTTGGACGAGCCATGACAGAGCTCTCCATACGTGTGACTGAACTTCTGATGTTCATGGTCTGAGATGATGCAACTTCTCAGAGCTCTGTGTTGGATGCATCCAATGGGAAGCCAATCTGATTTGGAGGACTTGTATGAACACAAGTTTTGCCATAGATTCATGATGTCATAGTGGCAACTGCTGGCTGTTTCCTAGAGACAGCGGCTTCCTTGGGAGATGAACAGGTCCCCCCTTCGGGGCCTGGGGCCTCAGCTGTTGTTTTGGTCCCACACAAGGTAGGTGTTGATTGCCCTTGCTGGTGTAGAGAAAATGGAACACAGATCCAAAGCACCTGTTTGTGCTTTGGGCCACTGTGACCCATATGGCTCATAGAAAAAGCTATTCTGAACTTGTCTGTCCCTAGGGAACATAGGTCCTGCTCCTGGGCTATCCTGTCACCATGTTCCTAGGAAAGGAAGGGGCGGGGGAGGAGTGCCAGGTGACCCTTCTCTGAGCCCAGAGCACCCCTCTGCAAAATGGTCATGAGAATACTCTACACGCAGCCAAAACATCACACTCTCCCTAATCTCAACCTCATCCTACCCCTCACCCCTCACACTCACCCTCACCCACGCCTCTTTGTTAGCCTGGAGGTACACTGAAATCTGACCTTAACCCACTGGGCTCAGAGGTGGGAAAAGAACCAACAAAAGTTCATGTTCAACTCATGTGCTTTGTTTTAGGGGTTAGACTTCAGTTCACGAGTTAAGGACTCTGGGATCTAGGGTCCAATTTAGGGGTAAGGATTAGGGTTATTTTCGGGTTAAGTTTACGAAGACATCATTATGGTTAGAGTAGGGGTAATGGTTTAGGTTTAGGATAAGGTTTCAGTTTAGTGTTTGACCAACAGGAAGATGTAAGTCAGGGTGAGGGTGACATAGAGTGTTACAGTTAAAGCTATGTCTAGTGTTAGGATCAGGTTAAGGTTTAGAATTATGGTGAAGTTATGGTTATGGCTAGAGATTGGTAAGGGCTAAGGTTAATATAAGGGTTAAATTCATCTCAGTAAACAGTGAGGAATGGGTGAGGGTGAGGTTAGTGTTTAAGGAGAGAGTTGAGTTAGGTTTAGGGTTATTTGTAGGGTGAAGTTATGGCTTTGGCTAGAATTAGTGGAAGGGGTTAGGGTATGGTCAGTGTTCAGTATAGCTCCAGGCTAACCGTGAGGTGTGGTTGTGACAGGATGAGGAGTGAGGGTGGGAGTGATATTTAGGAAGCAATTCGAGCATTCCCATCCCCGTCTGACCTTGAAGAATTCTGGACTCAGAGAAGGATCACTTATTATACCTCCCACCTCTCATGCCCCTGCCTTTTGAAGGAATGTGGCTACAGGAGAGCCCAGTACCAAGACACACACTCACTAGGGTTGGAAAGAACCCAATGGCTTTCTCTATGTATTATATGTGTCACTATGGATCAAAGCACAAATAGGTGCCTTGGATCTGGGTTCCATTTTCTCAGTATCTGCCATGGTGATCAACCCCCACCTCACTAAGGACAGCACACAGAACTGAGGCTGAAGGCCCTGGGGGGGACCCTGCTCTGTGCAATAGAAAGCCTCTTTGTCTAGGAAACACTCATCACAGTATCCACTGTGATGTCATGGATCTATGGTCACCCTGGTGCTCATGGAAGTCTTCCATGGCACAAGTGTTTCCCATTTGATGCATCTACTGCAGAGCTCTGAGAAGCTGCATCATGTCAGACAGATAACATGAGGGGGTCAGGCACATGTATGCAGAGCTCTGTCATGGAACTTCCAACTGTGTGAACCCCAGAACACGTTCCAATCCTCCTGCATACTTTCAGTCACAGATGCATCCATTCCCCTCAGTCCAGCTCAGGAATCAGGGTGAGGGTAAAGGCTTAGTTGTCAGTGTTCTGGGGTACTGCGTTTTAGACTTTGGTTTATGTTCAAGGATTTAGGATGGGGTTCAGGTATACATTTCATGCTTGGGAGTCAGACGTTTCGTTTGGTTTCTTTTGCAGTGGTTAGGTTTGTGTTTGTGTTCATGGTTCAGGATCAGGTTTATTTTTCGGGCTTAGGGTGGGGGCTGTGAGTCCAGAGTTTGGTGTCAAGGTGCAGGTAAAGTTAAGGGTTCAGTGTTAGGGTTAGAGTTAGTATTACGGGTTAGGGTTCGTGCTTTTCTTAGGGTTAGGGCTGAGGTGGAGGTTTAGCTTTAAGGATAGGTCAGTGGTCACGCAGAGAGGCCCAGAGTTTGGCTGTGCAAGCAGAGAGGCTCAGAGGCAGAGACCGGCTTGCTGTGTGCAGACTCGGTCTGAGGGAACGGGATGTTAGTGACTGAGCTGCCACCATGGGAATAAAGTTGGGTATAAACCTTTCATCACAAGAACGTTTTACTGTCATTTCTTTGGTCCCATTGAACCCATAGTGAACTCGCCCAGGGCTGAAACCCATTGGCAAGACATTAAGAATCTTCCTTCTTAAGTTCTTGGATTTTAAATGCAATTTTAGCCTTAAGATGGAATTTTTGCTGTCTTTATTATGCTGTTTATAGCTGGGCCTTTTAGCCCAGGCCAAAGTAAATCTTACAGTGGCATGGTTAATTGACACAGTGAAGACATGGACTGTCTGTGCTCAGATACTTTTTTTTAATATAATTTATTTTATTATCATTTATCTACAATTACATGTGCAATATTATGGTTATTAAACTACCCCTTCATCAGGTCCCCCGCACCAACCCGATTACAGTCACTGTCCATCAGCGTAGTGAGAAGCTATAGAATCACTACTTGTCTTCTCTGAGTTGTACTGCCCTCCCCGTGCCCCCCCAACATTATATCTGCTAATCGTAATGCCCCCTTTTCCCTCTTATCCCTCCCTTCCCGCCCATTTTCCCCAGTCCCTTTCCCTTTGGTAACTATTAGTCCGTTCTTGGGTTCTGTGAGTCTGCTGCTGTTTGTTCCTTCAGTATTTTTTCTTTGTTCTTATACTCCACATATGAGTGAAATCATTTGATACTTGTCTTTTTCGGCTTGGCTTATTTCACTGAGCATAATACCCTCTAGCTCCATCCATGTAGTTGCAAATGGTAGGATTTGTTTTCTTCTTATGGCTGAATAATATTCCATTGTGTATATATACCACATCTTCTTTATCCATTCATCTACTGATGGACACTTAGGTTGCTTCCATTTCTTGGCTATTGTAAATAGTGCTGCAATAAACATAGGGGTGCATCTGTCCTTTTCAAATTGGGCTGCTGCATTCTTAGGGTAAATTCCTAGGAGTGGAATTCCTGGGTCAAATGGTATTTCTATTTTGAGTTTTTTGAGAAACCTCCATACCACTTTCCACAATGGTTGAACTAATTTGCAGGCCCACCAGCAGTGTAGGAAAGTTCCCTTCTCTCCACATCCTCGCCAACATTTGTTGTTGTTTGTGTTTTGGATGTTGGCCATCCTCACTGGTGTGTGGTGATATCTCATTGTGGTTTTAATCTGCATTTCTCTGATGATTAGCGATGTGGAGCATCTTTTCATGTGCCTGTTGATCTGAATTTCTTCTTTGTAGAAGTGTCTATTCATGTCCTCTGCCCATTTCTTAATTGGATTATTTGCTTTCTGTTTGTTAAGGTGCATGAGTTCTTTATATATTTTGGATGTCAACCCTTTATCAGATACGTTTTTTATGAATATATTCTCCCATATTGTAGGATGTCTTTTTGTTCTACTGATGGTGTCCTTTGCTGTACAGAAGCTTTTCAGCTTGCTACAGTCATATAGTCCCACTTGTTCATTTTTGCTTTTGTTTCCCTTGCCCGGGGAGATATGTTCATGAAGAAGTTGCTTATGTTTATGTCCAAGAGATTTTTGACTATGTTTTTTTCTAAGAGTTTTATGGTTTCATGACTTACATTCAGGTCTTTGATCCACCTTGAGTTTACCTTTGTTTATGGGGCTAGACAGTAGTCCAGTTTCATTATCTTACATGTAGCTGTCCAGTTTTACCAACACCAGCTGCCGAAGAGGCTGTCATCTCCCCATTGTATATCCAAGGCTCCTTTATCAAATATTAATTGACTGTATATGTTTGGGTTAATGTTTGGATTTTCTATTCTGTTCCACTGGTCTGTGGGTCTGTTTTTGTGCCAATACCAAATTGTCTTGATTACTGTGGCTTTGTAGTAGAGCTTGAAGTCAGGGAGTGTAATTCCCCCTGTTTTATTCCTCCTTCTCAGGATTGCTTTGGCTATTCGGGGTCTTTTGTGGTTCCATATGAATTTTAGAATTATTTGTTCCAGTTCATTGAAGAAAGCTGTTGGTAGTTTGATAGGGATTGCATTGAATCTGTAGATTGCTTTAGGTAGTATAGCCATTTTGACAATATTTATTCTTCCTAGCCAAGAGCATGGGATGCATTTCCATTTGTTAGTGTCCTCTTTAATTTCTCTTACGAGTGTCTTGTAGTTTTCAGAGTACAGGTCTTTCACTTCCTTCGTTAGGTTTATTCCTAGGTATTTTATTCTTTTTGATGCAATTGTGAATGGAATTGTTTTTCTGATTTCTCTTTCTGTTAGTTCATCATTAGTGTATAGGAAAGCAACAGATTTCTGTGTGTCAATTTTGTATCCTGCAACTTTGCTGAATTCAGATATTAGTTCTAGTAGTTTTGGAATGGAATCTTTAGGGTTTTTTATGTACAGTATCATGTCATCTGCAAATAGTGACAATTTGACTTCTTCTTTACCAATCTGGATGCCTTGTATGTCTTTGTTTTGTCTGATTGCTGTGGCTAGGACCTCCAGTACTATGTTGAATAACAGTGGAGAGAGTGGGCATCCCTGTCTTGTTCCCGATCTTAGATGAAAAGCTTTCAGCGTCTCGCCGTTAAGTATGATGTTAGCTGTGGGTTTGTCATATATAGCCTTTATGATGTTGAGGTACTTGCCGTCTATACCCATTTTGTTGAGAGTTTTAATCAGGAATGGATGCTGAATTTTGTCAAATGCTTTTTCAGCATCTATGGAGATGATCATGTGGTTTTTGTTCTTCTTTTTGTTGATGTGGTGGATGATGTTGATGGATTTTCGAATGTTGTACCATCCTTGCATCCCTGGGATGAATCCCACTTGATCATGGTGTATGATCCTCTTGATGTATTTTTGAATTCGGTTTGCTAATATTTTGTTGAGTATTTTTGCATCTACGTTCATCAGGGATATTGGTCTGTAATTTTCTTTTTTGGTGAGGTCTTTGCCCGGTTTTGGTATTAGAGTGATGCTGGCTTCATAGAATGAGTTTGGAAGTATTCCCTCCTCTTCTATTTTTTGGAAAACTTTAAGGAGAATGGGTGTTATTTCTTCTCTATATGTCTGGTAGAATTCAGAGGTGAATCCATCAGGCCCGGGGGTTTTGTTCTTGGGTAGTTTTTTGATTACCAATTCGATTTCGTCGCTGGTGATTGGTCTGTTTAGTTTTTCTGTTTCTTGCTTGGTCAGTCTTGGAAGGTTGTATTTTTCTAAGAAGTTGTCCATTTCTTCTATGTTTTCCAGCTTGTTAGCATATAGATTCTCATAATATTCTCTTATGATTCTTTGTATTTCTGTGGGGTCCGTCGTGATTTTTCCTTTCTCATTTCTGATTGTGTTTATGTGTGTAGATTCTCTTTTTCTCTTAATGAGTCTGGCTAGGGGTTTATCTATTTTGTTTATTTTTTCAAAGAACCAGCTCTTGGTTTTATTGATTTTTTCTATTGTTTTATTCTTCTCAATTTTATTTATTTCTTCTCTAATCTTTATTATGTCCCTCCTTCTGGTGACTTTGGGCCTCATTTGTTCTTCTTTTTCCAATTTCAGTAATTGTGTCTTTAGACTATTCATTTGGGAATGTTCTTCCTTCTTTAAATAGGCCTGGATTGCAATATACTTTCCTCTTAGAACTGCCTTTGCTGCGTCCCACAGAAGTTGTGGCTTTGTGTTGTTGTTGTCATTAGTCTCCATATATTCTTTGATTTCTGTTTTGATTTGGTCATTAACCCATTGATAAATTAGGAGAGTGTTGTTAAGTCTCCATGTATTTGTGAGCCTTTTTGATTTCTTTCTAAAATTTATTTCTAGTTTTATACCCTGGTGATCTGAGAAGTTGCTTGGTAGGATTTCACTATTTTTGAAATTACTGAGGTTCTTTTTGTGGCCTAGTATGTGGTCTATTCTGGAAAATGTTCCATGTGCACTTGAGAAGAATGTGTATCCTGTTGCTTTTTGGTGTAGAGTTCTGTAGATGTCTGTTCGGTCCATCTGTTCTAGTGTGTTGTTCAGTGCCTCTGTGTCTTTACTTATTTTCTGTCTGGTTGATCTGTCCTCTGGAGTGAGTGGTGTGTTGAAGTCTCCTAAGATGAATGCATTGCTGTCTATTTCCTCCTTTAATTCTGTTAGTATTTGTCTCACATATGCTGGCGCTCCTGTGTTGGGTGCATATATATTTATAATGGTTATATCTTCTTGTTGGACTGACCCCTTTATCATTATGTAATGTCCTTCTTTATCTTTTGCTACTTTCTTCGTTTTGAAGTCTATTTTGTCTGATACAAGTACTGCAACACCTGCTTTCTTCTCTTTGTTGTTTGCATGAAATATCTTTTTCCATCCCTTCACTTTTAGTCTGTGTATATCTTTGGATTTGAGGTGAGTTTCTTGTAGGCAGCATATAGATGGGTCTTGCTTTTTTATCCATTCTGTTACTCTGTGTCTTTTGATTGGTGCATTCAGTCCATTTACATTTAGGGTGATTATTGATAGATATGTACTTATTGCCATTGCTGGGTTTAGATTCGTGGTTACCAAGGGTTCAAGGGTTGCTTCTTTACTATCTAACAATCTAACTTAACTTTCTTGTTAAGTTATTGTAAACACAGTCTGATGTTTCTTTCTCTCCCTTCTTATTCCTCCTCCTCCATTCTTTCTATACTAGGTGTTTTATTCTTTGCCTTTATTTAGTATTTGGATGGTCTGCTTTCTTTGCTATGATTTTATTTTCTCTGGTGACATCTTTTTAGCCTTAGGTGTGCTTCCATCTAGAGCAGTCCATTTAAGATATCCTGTAGTGGTGGTTTATGAGAGGCAAACTCTCTCAACTTTCGTTTGTCAGGAAATTGTTTAATCCCTCCATCATATTTAAATGATAATTGTGCTGGATCCAATATTCTTGGTTCGAGGCCCTTCTGTTTCATAACGTTAAATATATCATGCCATTCTCTTCTGGCCTATAAGGTTTCTGTTGAGAAGTCTGATTATAGTCTGATGGGTCTTCCTTTGTAGGTGATCTTTTTTCTCTCTCTAGCTGCCTTTCATACCCTGTCTTTATCTTTGCTCTTTGCCATCTTAATTATTATGTGTCTTGGTGTTGTCTTCCTTGGGTCCCTTGTGTTGGGAGATCTATGAGCTTCAGTGGACTGCGAGACTACTTCCTTCCCCAGCGAGGGAAAGTTTTCAGCAATTATTTCTTCAAAGACACTTTCTATCCCTTTTTCTCTCTCTTCTTCCTCTGGTACTCCTATAATGCGAATATTGTTCCGTTTGGATTGGTCACACAGTTGTCTTAATATTCTTTCATTCCTAGAAATCCTTTTATCTCTCTCTGCCTCAGCTGCTCTGTACTCCTGTTCTCTGTTTTCTATTCCATTTACAGTCTCTTGCATCTCATCCATTCTGCTGTTAAGCCCGTCGATCGCTTTTCTAATTTCTGCATTGTCTTTCCTCAGTTCCCTCACTTCTTCCCTCAGCTCTTGCATATTTCTCTGTAGGTCCATTAGCATGGTTATGACTTTTATTCTGAATTCTTTTTCAGGAAGCCTGTGCATTTCCATCCCTTCAGACTCCGTCTCTGGGGTTGTCGGTTGATTTTGGTCTGAACCATATTCCTCTTTCTTTTCATGGCTATAGAATCGGTCACTGATAGTTGCCACATATGTCAGCCGGGCTCTTTAAGACTTTAAAAAGAGAAGAGAAAAAAAAGAAAAAAAAAGAAGAAAGAAAGAAAGAAAGAAAAAAAGAAAAACAAGAAAAGAAAAAACGAAAACAAAACAAAAAAAAAAACAAAAAAAATGCCCACCGGATGTAGATTCTGTGGGAATGCTCTAGGTGGCGCTATTGCCCCACTGTTCCACAGCTGTGACTGTGCCGCTCCGCAGGGCCCTTTATCGCTCTGGCAGGGGTGGGAACGAATAGGAGGCTGTTGATCTCAGTGAGAAGTGTAAGTATGGCTACGCTTCCTCAGTCGCCAGCTAAGGCGTCTGAAACTCCCCAGGACTCGCAGCCTGCTGGGCTGAGTATGCTGGGGTGATCCGGTTCCTCCGCTGGGCTCCTGTCTCTTTAGGACCACTGAAGAAAGCGCGCGCTTTTTTTTTCCTTCCCTGGCGCGTTCCCTGCTCAGATCCTGCCCCTCTGTCTCTCCAATCTCCGCTGCACTGCCCAATGTGGGTCAGCGCTCCTGGCGCCGATCACCAGGGCTGGCTACTTCGTGGGGTGTACTTCCACTCCCTCCCAGCTCTGAATCCTCTCCTCCTGCCGGTGTGCTGGGGTGGGGGAGTGCTCGGGTCCCGCCGGGTCGGGACTCCATATCTTACCCGCGTCTTGGGGTGCCGAGTGCTCTCGGGTGTAGCTGCATGCTGTGCAGTTTCCTGCATATTCTTGTCTCTCTTTTAGGAATAGATGTATTTGCTGTGTTTTCGTAGATAAATAGTGTTGGGAGGAGATTTCTGCCGCCCTGCTCACACCGCCATCTTCCCGGAAGTCCTCTCTCTGTGCTCAGATACTTTGTCTGGGGAACACTCAAACATTCCATGCCCTGTTGCTCCTAGACTTTTGAGCTACGACTGATTAGCCCGCTAACTCTTGAGTCTTTTCTGGGTTTCTAGTTTTAACTAGTTAATATGTTGAGTCCCTTTTAATCACCTGTACTGGCCTTAATTCTCTCTCAGTAGTAAGGTCCACAACTTCATTGCATGAACCTGAGAGAACTTTTCCCACGGGGCTGTTAGAAGCAGAAGGGTAGGTGGTGCCTTCCATCCTGGGATTTGGATTGATGGCCCTCACGGCCATTGAATGCGCGGCGATGGGCGCAGGCCACCCCGCCCCCGACTGACGGCTGTTGCGGCCAATGAGCGAGCAGCGCTGCAGAGCAGGCAGCCATTGGGCGCGCGCGCAGAGCATGTGAGTCAGGCGGCTGCGCAGTACCTGCCGGCAGCTCTGCCGCCATATTCAGTAGTCAGTATCATCGCGATCGACGTAGGGAGAGGTTGTTTCAGCGGCTGACTCAGTGCTTCGGTCCGTCGTCCCGTCAGCACAGCGGGCTCGTCGGAGACCAGATGTGGATGGACCCACGCAGTGCTCCACTGTGTCGTACTCCCAGCGCGCTTGCGCTTGCGGCACCGACCTCCCCCCCCGGCCTCGGATCGCCTCCTTGCTCCCGCTGGGCTCCAGGCGCTGCGCACGCCCCTTCTTGGCTCTCCCGTGGTGGACGGAGTGCGGCGATCCACAAGGACTTGGAGCCGCTTCTTCGTTGGGACCCGAGCCAGTCCAGCTCTGCCGCCTGCAACCTGGCGCCTGCGGACGGCAAGATGAGGACCCCGACGCCCCCGCGGGACTGCCTTCGGCCTCGACGGCCGCTCAAGAGCAGCTCGTCCCGTGGCAGCGCGTGGGGCAACCTGTCCGACGCCGACAACATTGCCGAGGCCATCGAGATCAGGAGCTCCGCCGAGAAGCGGTACGCTGCCACAGACATGCGGTGGAGAGTCAGGAGTGGGCCCTACTTCAGGGATGATGGTGACAGCAGCAGCACTGCAGGCTGGTATGTACGTGGCCTCGGGACGTGGCCGAAAACCCCTGCCTCCACCTGAGGTCTCGGTGCAGCCGGATGAGGGGACGGCCGTGCAGGTGACTTGGCGGGCAGTGCGTGGCCCGGGAGGCGGCCGACGCGGGCGGTTGTATTTTTCTAGAAAGTTCTCCATTGCTTCTAGGTTACTCAGTTTGGTAGCATATCGTCTTTCGTAGTATTCTCTCATCGTTCTTTGTATTCCTGTGCTGTCTGTAGTGATTTTTTCCTTTCTCATTTCTGATTCTGTTTATGTGAGTAGACTCTCTTTATTTCTTGATAAGTCTGCCTAGGGGTTTATCTATTTTGTTTATTTTCTCAAAGAACCAGCTCTTGCTTTCGTTGATCCTTTGTATTGTTTTCTTCTTCTTGATTTTATTTCTTTCTGCTCTGATCTTTATTATGTCCCTCCCTCTACTGACTTTGGGTCTCATTTGTTCTTCTTTCTCTAGTTTCGTTAATTGTGCATTTAGACTGCTCATATGGGATAGTTCTTTCCTGAGGTAGGCCTGTATTGCAGTATGCTTTCCTCTTAGCACGGCCTTCGCTGCGTCCCACAGATTTTGCGTTGTTGAATTATTGTTGTCATTTGTCTCCATATATTGCTTGATCTCTGTTTTTATTTGGTCATTGATCCATTGATTACTTAGGAGCATGTTATCCAGCCTCCGTGTGTTTGTGGGATTTTTCATTTTCTTTACGTAATTCATTTCTAGTTTCATTCCTTTGTGATCTGAGAAGCTGGTTGGTACAATTTCAGTCTTTCTGAATTTACCGAGGCTCTTTTTGTGGCCTAGCATATGATCTATTTTTGAAAATGTTCCATGTGCACTTGAGAAGAATGTGTATTCTGCTGCTTTTGGGTGTAGAGTTGTGTAGATGTGTGTTAGGTCCATGTGTTCTAATGTGTTGTTCAGTGCCTCGGTTTCCTTACTTTTATTTTCTGTCTGGTTGATCTGTCCTTCAGAGTGAGTGGTGTGTTGAAGTCTCCTAGAATGAATGCATTGCATTCTGTTTCCCCCTTTAATTCTGTTAGTATTTGTTTCACCTATGTGGGAGCTCCTGTGTTGGGTGCATAGATATTTATAATGGTTATATCTTCTTGTTGGATTGGCCCTTTTATCATTGTGCAATGTCCTTCTTTGTCTCTTGTGACTTTCTTTGTTTTGAAGCCTGTTTTGTCCGATACAAGTACTGCAACACCTGCTTTTTTTCTGTTAGTCGCATGAAACATCTTTTTCCATCCCTTCACTTTTAGTCTGTGTATGTCTTTGGGTTTGAAGTGAATCTCTTGTAGGCAGCATATAGTTAGTTGGGTCTTGTTTTTGTATCCATTCAGTGACTCTGTGTCTTTTGATCGGTGCATTCAAACCATTTACATTTAGGGTGATTATCGACAGGTATGTACTTATTGCCATTGCAGGCTTTAGATTAGTGGTTACCAAAGGTTCAAGGATAACTTCCTTACTATCTAAGAGTCTAACTTGACACACTTGGTACACTATTACAAACACAATCTAAAGGTGTTTTTTCCCCCCCTCCTTTTTTTCCTCCTCCATTCTTTACATATTAGCTATCATAGTCTGTAGTCTTTGTCTATCCCTTTTTATTACCTCTGGTGACATCTATTTAACCTTAGGAACGCTTCCATCTACAGCAGCCCCTCCAAAATACACTGTAAAGATGGTTTATGGGAGGTAAATTCTCTCATCTTTTGCTTCTCTGGGAATTTGTTAATCCCTCCTTCAAATTTAAATGATAATCTTGCCAGATAAAGTATTCTTGGTCAAGTATCGTTGGTTCGAGGCCCTTCTGCTTCATTGCATGAAATACATCATGCCACTCCCTTCTGGCCCATAAGGTTTCTGCTGAGAAGTCTGATGATGGCCTGATGGGTTTTCTTTTGTATGTGATCTTGTTTCTCTCTCTGGCTACTTTGAATAGTCTCGTCATCCTTGATCTTTGCCATTTTAATTATTATGTGTCTTGGTGTTGTCCTCCTTGGGTCCCTTGTGCTGGGAGAAGTGTGCACCTCCATGGCCTGAGAGACTATCTCCTTCCCCGTATTGGGGAAGTTTTTGGCAATTATTTCCTCAGAGGCACTTTCTATCCCCTTTTCTCTCTTCTTCTCTTCTTCTTGTGGTACCCCTATAATACGAATACTGTTCCATTTGGAGTGGGCACACAGTTCTCTCAGTATTCTTTCCTTCCTAGAGATCCTTTTTTGTCTCTGTGTCTCATCTTCTTTGCATTCCTCCTCCCTAGTTTCTATTTCATTTATCGTCTCCTCCACCGAATCTCACCTGCTTTTAAATACCCTCCATCATGCTCTTCAACGATTGGATGGACCTCTGTCCTAAATTCGTTCCTGAGCTCTTGAATATTTTTCTGTACCTCCACGAGCATGGTTATGATTTTTATTTTGAAACCCCGTTCAGGAAGATTTATTAATTCAGTTTCAGTCAGTCCTTTCTCTGGTGTTGAGATTTTGAACGAGGTTCCTTTGACGTTTCGTATTTGTATGTGGTGCACTCCAGTGCCTAGAAGCTGTACTCTCTGGAGCTGCTCAGCCCCTGGAGTGATGTTGGGGTGGGGGGTCGCAGGGGAGTGGTGACAGGGCTGTTCGGTGAGGTCCGCTCTTTTCTCCAGGTGTATGCAGTCCGGTGCAGCCCTCTTTCCTGTTGCTCTTTCAGGACTGGTTGTATTAATTATATTTTTGTATTCTGTGTGGTTTTCAGAGGAGGTCTCTCTCTTACCTCTCATGCTTTAATCCAATCTCAGTTGTTTTGATGCTCCGCCCAGAACTTGGAGTTCTGACTTGTCAATTCTGTATGGCTCTGTTCGTTGCACTTAATTTACTGTCAGGAGAGGAGCTGTTGTGATGTCTGGGAGTAGCCTTTCCGCTTCAGAATGAATTAGTAAGGTTCTTAACTTACTGTTTAGCAGAGCCTCTCCCTGGCTCTCCTACGTTGGGTGTTTGCTTAGTTCATTCTTCGACTCCGCAGACAAGAAGCCCGGCATCATTTTTGGGAGCTCGTCCGGGATAACTTTGGAGGTGAGTATCAGCATCCAAGCCTGCCTTTTCTTTCTTTCGCTGTCCTTATAGAAGGAAGCCGTCTATGGCACACAGCATCGGGCGCTTGTCAGCCACTTAAATGGGACCAGCCCGGCTGCCGATCTCAGTCTCGAGTGAGAGGTTCCCCTGTGTCTCCCTCAGTGGATCCCCCGTCTCCCTTGGGAGCTGGGAAAGTCACCTGAGTGGAGGCCAGGATTCCCTTTCAGAGGCCTCTCCTTGGATGCGAGGGACTGAGGAAAGCCGTGGGCAACTGCAGGAGTGTAGGGCAAGACTACACACTTCAGCGGCTTCTCAGAGATCCGCATGTCTGGAATCATCCCCAACAGCCTGACTGGGTGTTCATGAGGAGTGTCTCTCTTTCTGTCTCTCTCTGACTTCCATCCTGCTTCTTCAGGCCGCCCTGGCCTCTGAGTGAGGCAGGGGGCGTTCCTAACTCTTCTTCTAACTTCATCAATGTCATGGAACCCGATGCTCACCACCACAAGGTAAGAGACCTGTGCCTCGCTTTTATTCCTGACTAAATGCTGTACTTTTTATCTCATCAAAAGGTGTCTGATCATGATGGATGATCCTTTGGATGTATTTTTGAATTCGGTTTGCGAATGTTTTGTTGAGTATTTTTGCGTCTGTATTCATGAGAGATATTGGTCTGCTTCACTTTTATTCCTGACTAAATGCTGTACTTTCTTTTTCATCAGGATGTGTCTTGGTGCCTGTTAGCCACTTAATAGACAATTAGCATCAGCTACCAGTCTTTAGTCTCTGGTGAAAAGCATCCTGGTTTCTGCCACTCCCTTATCCCCCCCACCTTTGGATGGCCGGGAATGTCACGGAATGGCTGAATGCATCTCCTACTTTCCTCTCCTCATCTGTGGGCTGCAACGGCAGACTGGACTGACTAGTAGACAGTGGTAGTTGGATCTGAGCTCCCCCTGATCAATCTGATGGCACTGAGTGAACCTCGGGCTAGGCTGCTGCCTATGTGAGAGTCACAGATGACCCCTGACCTCGTCTCACAGATCAGATTTCTTAACAGTGAGGCACCAGCAGGATGATTCCCCGGCAGTTGCAGAAACTGGTGTTTTAAGAGTATAGATCCCCCAAAAATGTCTGTGACAGCCTCTGAATTTTATCTATGGCTTTGGAAAAAGTTCCCCTGCTCCTCATTCAAAGCAGTCCTCTTAGGCCTGAGCCACCTTGTCCAGTACAATGTAAATGAAGTCTGTCAGGTAGTCAAGCGGAAACCTGAGCCCTACATGTACATGGCTGTATTCTATTCACCTCCCTTCCTTAGAGGCAGCCATCCTGGGGCTGTGGCATTTCCTTACCTGCAGCCCCAGGGAAGCGAAACAGGTTTGTGACTCTGACCAAGGCTCTGGCAGTGAGAGGTCAGAGAGTCCTGCACTTACCAGACAGGCACGGGGCTGTTGAAGCATGATCCTGAGTGTACTCTGCTAAAGCCTGTGCAGAGAAAGCTAGGATCCAGATTAAAACTCCCAAAAGGCAAAAAGTAGGAGCACACCGGTAAGGTCTAAATCCAGAGCTCTCAGGCAACTCTTACTTATTGAGAAGACAAGAGTGAAATGAAGGCAATGTGCAGGCCACGGTGGTGAGGAGTAGTGAAATACAGTAGGCCTGGCTGATCAGCTGATTGACCACTCTCTCCCAGGCTCCAATATGAGAGTGAGCCTGACCAGGTGCTGGACACCCGTCTTTCTCTGTCTCTTCCAGGTGGAAGCATCTTCTTCCAAGTTTAAAGCCAGACACACCTCTGGCATGCATTCTGAAGAAGTGGGAACAGTTCGATCCCTAAAGCCTAAAAAGAAGTGCCTTATCTTATTCACATAAGCCTGTCCATAATGTAAACTCTCTGATTAGAGAGGATTGGCCCCTGAAAGAAGTATACAATATAATAAGGTTATGCAGCTAAATATATTTTGCCCAAGGAAGGAAAATAGTCAAAAGTCTTGTGGACAACTGCAATATGGGACTAGTTTTCTAAATTTTTTTTGGTGAAAATCTATTCTGCTTATTGTGTTCATCATTATCCTCCAAAATTGGGAGGTTTTTAAACTAGACTCTTTCAGACAGAAGAAATTTATCTTCTGAAATACAGCCTGATGTTAAATAAGTGGTGCTAGAATCATACTTGCATTTCATTTCCAGCCACCTGGACACTGACAGAAGAGAGGGGTTGTGAACTCAACAGTTCAGGCAGGTTTATTACTGAACGTGATAAGGGACCCCTCTGTCCTGGCCACCAGAACAAAGGAAAGATGGTCTCTAACAGGTCAAGAGGCTTTTTATGGCCAGGACTTTGGCGGTTTCTTTGAGGGGAGGGCTTGGGAAAGGTGGGCTGTGGTTTGCTGATATGTCCTCTGGAGGATGCTTGTAGACTAGGGAAGATGACACCTAGGTCTCTCTGAGGTGGTGGATGGGCTTATTCAAAAGGCAGTACTCAGGAATGGATTCTCTCATTTCTGGCTCTAAAAGGGTATTTGGAGACAGGTCGCCGTTCTTTTCTTAGTTCCTTCCTGCTGAGATGGGTGATGAAGGGGTTTTCTGATATTTTGAAACAGAAAAGCCGTTTGGACGTAGTCTTGAGTAGTTGCCCAGGAGATAGCTGCCATTCGATTCTGTAAAAATCTTTGGAATAGGTTACTTAGGCAGAGAAGGAAAGGAAGGAGGAGGGTGATAAAGGTGAATGGGGCCAGAAGAGGTAGAAAGGGTGTGGTGTAGGAGCTGAGAGTGTAAGGATTGTACTCGGGCCAGGGAGGGAAGGGTTAGAGCCCAGTGGCTGAGAAGGTTGGAGAGAGAGATTGTGTGAGGAGTGTGCCTATAGGGGCTGGTGGAGGGAATTTTTGGGCTTTGGTGATAAGGAGTGCAGCGACGCCAGGACCTGTAGTACCAGCCGGTATAAGGGCTTCAGAATTTGTGCCATGTGCGGGATAAACACTCTGCAGTAGCCAAGAAAACCCAAAAACTACTGTTGCAATGCTACAGTTCTAGGGGTAGGAAAGGCATAGACTTCATGTGTAACTGCTTCTTGTATAACTTTGATTTGACCTGACCAGGCGACCCCCAAGAATTTGACAGACACACCAGGTCCCTGAACCTTGGTGCTGTTCACAGCCCATCCTTTCTCCTGTAGATGTTGCAAGAGTCTAGGTGCTGCACCTTCTAGATCTGAAATAGAATCGGACGTGAGCATGACATCATCAATATAATAGTACAGCCAGCCACACAGTTGGCAGTTTCTCCCATGTAGCCAAGTCCTGGGCTACAAGTCCATGACAGATGGTTGGGCTGTTGAGGTATCCCTGTGGGAGGATGGTCAAAGTCCATTGCTGTCCTTCCCATGTGAAGGCAAACTGTTCCTGACTTTCCTGCTCAATGTCCATGGAAAGGAAGGCATTAGCAAGATCTACCACGTAGTGGTATGTTCCTAGTTCATGGCTGAGGGTATCCAGCAGGACTGCAATAGCGGGGACAGCAGCATGCATGGAGGTATGACTTTATTCAGTTCTCTGTAATTCACGGTCACACGCCAGGAGCCATTTGGCTTTTGTACTGGCCACACTGGAGAATTGAAAGGACTATGGATGGGCTTTATAATATCCGCCTTTTTCAGCTCCTGGGGAGTTTCTCCAATCTCTTTATGTCCTGCAGGCAGTTTGTATCATTTGGTATTAGTCACCCACCGAGGCACAGGCAAAGCTATGGGCAGGTGCCTGGCGTGTCCCCTCAGAACTGCCTTCACCACACATACTCTCCGTCTGAAGTCATTTGAAGTAGTCTGCAACCATAGACCCTGCAGGATTTCAATCCCCAAAATATACTCAGGGATAGGAGATATGTACACGGTATACTCTTTGGGGGCTGACGCCCTACTCGCAGAGGGATTTGGGCTTCTTTCACTCTCATAGCCTTTCCCCTGTATCCATCTATGATAGTGGGGAATCCCAGGGAACCTCTAAGGGTTACCATGAATCAGTGAACATTCAGTCCCAGTGTCCACCAGAGCCAGACACGTATGTTCACTGAGGACCAGTGGATAGGTATTTCAACATGTGGCCGGCCTCCGGTCTCCCCCTAGTCCCTCAGGGCAGATACCTCGACCTTCCCCTCAGTCAAACTGTGTTCCCTAATCATCTTGTGTGGGCTCAAGTGAGGTTGGCTCACTTTCCAGCAGGAAGTCTTGAAACACACAGGCTGGTCTGTCTCTGACCTGTGCCTCTTTGGTCTTAATGGGTGGAACTGCTGCCCTGGTTTCTGTTGTTGCCATAGCTCTAGTAAGATCCTTTTTGACTTCCCATCTAATTTCCTTCCATCTACTCCTACCCGTATTAAATCAACCCACATCTGTGTCCTTGTAACCTTCATGGGGCCCTGTAAATTCTTCTTGTGAGTAACAAGTCTTATTTCTTTCCAGGTTTTCATTTCTTCAGCCTCTCCTGAGTGTGCTACTGTACGTGTCACCTCACTTATGAGGGGCCGGAATGGCCACTAGAGACCCAAAGAGAGATGTGGGAGCCGTTTGAAGGACAATGTTTCTCGTCCCATAAGTGAAAATCTCTTCATCTGGGCCATAATTCTCTGGACTATTGATGGCATTTCTTATGGCTCACTCCTGTAACACCTGTTGGAGCTCAGAATGCATCTGCCGTCTATCAGGAGAGGATGGTAGATCACCTGGATTGGGCCACACAGCACGAAGTGCAGCCTTAAGCCAGTCGAGGAGCTAGTGACTCCCTGGGTTCTGTCGTGAATTTTGTGATCACTGCCTCAAGGCAGCTGCACTGTCAGGGAAGCCAGCTCTCCCATCTCTGATTCCCATAAAACAATTCCATCCACCCCTAAGTCCCACACATGCAGGAGCCAAGCTGATATTGACTCCGAGGGCTTCTGCCTAAACAGGGAGCCCAAATCCACCAGCTCAGCCTGAGTATAGGGGCGGAGCATAGAGTGCTCCATGACCTGGGGAGGGGGCTGCTCCTCTTCTTGGGGAACTTTCAGCTGCTTGGTCTTCATTTTCTTTACAACCACTGGGCGTGCATTCAGTACAGGAGAGGTCAGTGCCTCTGTCACCACCCCTTCATCCTTCCCCAGCTCCTCCATTTCTGGGGCTGGTGGCACCTTTCTCTCCCCTCCTCCAAGTGCCTCCTCTGCTGCAACCTTTACCTTTTCTACCGTGCCTCACAGCAATGCTACCTCAGTCTTCAGCAGCTCTCTTACCTTCACCTCAATGCTTTGCAGCTGGTGTTCTTGTGCCACCTCCACCTGTGCTTCCCTCAGGAGTTCATCTTTTCCTTGATGGCCTTTTCCTCCTTCAGAGCACCTGGCAGCGCTGCTGTCTCATTATGTAAGGAATCTTTTACCTCTTCAATGGCACCTTGTTGTCGGCATTGTCGTGCTGCTTCCTCTCACATCAATGCCATTTCCTTATTCAGGGAATCCACAGAAATTTGCAGTTTGTGTTTTCGTGCCACCATTTCTTTTTCAGGAGCATGTCCTTCTCTTCTGTAGACTTTTTTACTACTGTGAGAAGCAGCCAGCCCACAGTCTCCGCTGCCTCATGGGCAGTCTGTCTCTCAAAAGACCTACTTACTATACCAAGGGCCACCCCTACTGCCTCATGTGTCACCTCCACTTGCCTCCAGTCCTGGGATGGGGCCCAGTCCTCTAGGAGGCAAGCCACTTCACACCACATACCCATTGGGGGACAATCCACTGTCTCCCCATTCACAGGGTCAGTCCGCTGAAGCACCCCTCCCATAAGGGCAGCCTTTTTCCTTGGGCAACAATGAACCCTGCTGACTTTGCCAATTGTCTTGCCAGTGGGTTTCAGCCCTGGGTAAGTTCGCTGTGGATTCAATGTGATGAAAGAAATTGACAGCAAAACGTCTTCTTTGGGGTGAAAGTGTTTATTACCTGGCTTGTTCTCCTGGTGGTAGGTCGAGCACTGGGCCGAGCTCTCTGTATAGTGCAATAATAGCTTATTGCATAAAGGTGTGGAAGCAGTAGCCTAGCAACAGGCCAGTTACATCATCAGGTGGTTCATTTCAGTTCAGTGAGGATCCTGCCCATAGGAAACCCAACTTCCCCACAGCCATCCAGAGGTAGAAAGCATCTTACCAGTCCTCTGGGTAATTCTGCCAAGTTAACATAAGAATTTTACTAGTCTGGTCCCTTCCCAGGATAGCAGCTTCCCTCTGGGAGCATATCAATCAAGGCTCCTGGCCCTGCCTTCAATTGGTGGAGGATCAGTTCCCAGAAAGGGGGTGGGGCGCTGGGGGTTTACTAGAAGGGAATGAGGGAAAGTAATATTAACCAAGGAACCATATAAAGGAGGGTTTGGGCCACTGTTTCTTTTAAGCCTTTTATTCCAACAACCAACACAGAGGAAGTGAGCAAAGCCCCCGAATATTCAGTAAGCACAGAGAGGCTGGCTCCCATGTCGGCCAAGAAGGAAGCCTGACTTCCTGCCACCAGCATTGTTACCCGGGGATCCGCTGATGTGTCGTGGAGCACCTTGTCATCCAGGCTGCATCAGTCGGTTGCTGAAGACAAGGCCACGAGTGCCAGGTCCTCTCTAGATGTGTCTGGTCTCCTGGAGGGGAGGGAATTCAAGGGAAGGGCTGCCTTCCCTAGAGGGCAATCCATTCTCCGGTGACCCCACTGTGTGCAGGGTGGACACAGCTCTGTAGGAGGCCTGGGGTCAGGGCAAACTCTTGCCCTGGGGCCCTGACTGCCACAGGGGCAGCAGTGGCCAGGCGGGTGTGGGGTGGAGCCTTTTGCAGGCTTGGCAGCAGGACCTTGAAGTAGGGAGGCCATAATCTGATACCTGCCTTTAGGCTGTTTTTATGACTTTTTGTTGCTTATCTTGTTATGTCCGGATTGCAGTATCTTCCGAGACCAGAGACCACCAGGGAGACCGAGTCACACATGCAAGAGCAAAGGGCGTTTATTATGGGCTTAAGCTTGGACTCTCAGCGTTTTCACCTAGGTAGTTTAGGTGAGCTGAGAGCCCCGGACAAAGGCGGGCAGGATTTTTATGGGCTTTGTGAAGGGGGATTTACAGGAAACTGAGACATAGACAGCAATCCAATCATAATTACACAACATTATTGAAAACAGTTCTAGCCATACATGTCATTTAGAGCATTCGTTACTTTTGGCGGGATCCAATCACAATATTTAAGGTATCTTTGAAATTAACCAATTACAAAATGAGCCTAGGGTCTTGTTTGGTGACTAACAGGTTAACTTTTGCTTTTTGCAACAGGGTCTCATCTATATCTCTTGCCCACAGACCCCAGCCTCAGGAATGTAGGGAGAGGCTTTCGGCCTCTCCTGATTGAATGGCAGTAGGGTGGTTACATGCTTTGGGCAATATGTAACTACTTGATAGTTTCGGGGAGACTGAAACTTAGGCCTTCTAGTTTCTGAGGCTTCCTGAAGCCTGCCATGGCGTTAGTTTGGTCCTTTCATTCCCCTCTCTGTCTTGTAACTGACCCAATCTTGGGTCAGTCAATTAGTCGGTTAGATTTTGGATCCCGCATAAAATTACAAATCAAATTATAAACTAAACTTTAAATTAAACTATAAATTGAAACATCAAATGAAAGAGGAAGAGACATAAACAAAGGTGTATGCAAAGCAATTTACAGAAGCCAAAATAGCTGGTTAGTAACTAATTTTAATTATGGACTATTGACATTATTCTCATCTTGACTTAATAGGCCGATATTGGTTTGATATTGAGTGCATAGGACCATTATTGAGACACTGTTTATTTGTCTTCTGACGAAGGCTATTAGTTGGTTTAATAAACATGGCCCAATGGTGACAATGAGAAGGATTAAAATGAGTGGGCCTAGAAGTGGGAGGAGATAGGGAAGCCATCCACCTAGGCCGGTCCACAAAAAGCTGTCCATGGTTTCTTTGCACCTTCTCTCTAGGCTCTCCTGTAGTTGTTTTATTTTATTATGAACTATCCCAAATTTATTGGTGTAAAAGCAACATTCTTCTCCTAAGAAGAGGCATAAACCCCCCTCTTTCGTGGTGAGGAGGTCTAGTCCTCACCGGTTCTGGAGAACTACTGCTAGAGAGTCAATTTGAGACTGGAGGTCCAGAATGGTCCCGGCTAAATGTTGTATATCTTCAATTAACTGTTTAGACAACTTGTTGCATAAGTGAAAAGATGTTCCTACTCCGGCTGTTCCCATTCCTAAACCTGCCGAGACTCCCAAACCTAGCAACAAAGGGAGGACTTGGATAGCTCCTTTACGTCTGGTGGGGACATAATCTACTGATGGGATAGGAAGAGTTTGGTTATTTGGAACTATATCAGTGTCAGGAAACAAGAGGGCTAGGGAGCATATCCCATTCCAGGAATGGGGAAGTACTCCATAAGCAGTGTCTCCACAAATAAAAACGGTTCCATGCAGAGGAGGGCATAAGGCTCTAGTAGAGCCTATGGTGGTGTTTGTGAGACAGAGGTTTGAGTGAAGGAAGCCTACCGTGTTGTTACCTGAACCTATGATGCAGGAAACTGCGGAGGTAGGGTAAGGAATAAAGACTTCTGATTTAGGACTGAAGGGTGGACATCTGTCAGGGAAAAGAGAAAGAGAGGTATAATTATAGTCTATGGGGAGAGCAGAGGCTCTGAAAGGTCCGACTTTTAAGCAGAGCCAACAATCCTGGACCAAGTCCGGCTTAGAGATATTTAATAACTTGTGGGTGGCTTCCAGGAGGGCCTGTGTTTTGGCATCTAATTCTAGGGGTCCTCTGACTTCAGGCACACTTAATGGATGGTATACTGGGGGGCCCATGTATCTTGAAGTTGTTTTACAATTTTTTGGATGTATTTTTTTTTTCAGCATAATCTTGGACTCCTCCCCCATCGGACTGCCCAGGGGGAGGTCTAAGGTACCAACACTGAGTACCGGCATCTGGGCATATATATCCTACATGATTTCCCATAGATTGGCCTGCCCAGTAGGTCTGATTGTTGGCATCTCTACATTGGTAGACTGAGGAACTTTCATAGCAGTAATGTGGCATGAGGTTCTTAAACTCTGTGCAAGGGCAAGAGGGAATGTTTGTCTTATTTGCTGTAGGTGGCACAACTCTATTCCAGCAAGCTTGCTTTTCTCTATCATGCATACAGCCAGCCTCTTTGCCTGCAATGAGAGTTGCAGCATAATAAGAGGTCTTTCCCAGTTGACATCTAAACCTGCTTAGATAGCAATGTTGGGGTATGGTAAGTCGGGAAGGGATGGGTAAGGCAACATGATCTTCTTTTTGACAGAATTTACAAGGGTCGCCACGTGACCCTCCATATTTGTCTAAAACTTTTTGGAGTTGTTCCCCAGAGGGTTCAAACCCCCCACTGACATACGGTGCTAGAAAAGGAAAGAGGAGAAGTAGCAACACAGTGATAGTTATAAGGAAGAGTCTTATCAAGTTCTCTGAAGTAGGAGTTTATGTAGATTGGTCGGGTGACGTTCTGCCTTCCACTGACTGGAGTCTTTTTCCGGGTCTAGCTTCGAGGGTGGTGGTGTCTGGACCTCCTCACGGGTATAGCCTCCTGGGTCCTGGAAGGGGTCTGCTGGTCTCACGTGGGTGTAGTGGATCCAAGCGGCTATTCCGTCTACCTTTAAAGCAGTTGGAGTAGTTAGTAATACGGTGTAAGGTCCTTTCCACCGTGGCTCGAGGGTTTCTTGCCAGTGCCATCTGACATAGACCCAGTCACCGGGCCGGTACCGATGAGGCTCCAGGGGCACACCTGATTCATAGAGAGCATATAATTTAGGCCACACCTGTTTATGAGACCATTGAACGGCCTGAACTTCTGATAACAAGTTACGATCTTCTACGTCCATCAGAGCAGCCGCCTGAAGGTTAGGGATAATAGGGGCAGGTTTTCCATATAAGATTTCAAAGGGAGTCAGACCCATTTGGTAGGGGGAGTTTCTTACCCGATACAGGGCAAAGGGGAAAAGGGCCACCCAGTCTCCACCAGTCTCTAAGGTCAATTTAAGTCAAGGTCTCTTTGAGAGTTCTATTCATTCTTTCTACTTGTCCTGAACTTTGGGGTCTGTATGCACAATGTAATTTCCAATCTGCCCCAATAAACTGTGAAACTCCCTGACCTACCTTAGACACGAAAGGTGGTCCATTGTCTGACCCTATGAGCTGAGGAAAACCATACCTTGGCAGGATTTCTTCTAATAACTTTTTTTCCCACAACAGTGGTGGTCTTACTCTTGGTGGGGAAGACTTCAGTCCATCCTGAAAACGTGTCTATGAAAACTAAGAGATATTTATAGCCATACTTGCCTGGTTTTATTTCAGTAAAGTCAATTTCCCAATAGGCCCTGGGCCTCTTACCCCATAGGCGTTGTCCTGGATTTTTGGGATTAGAATAGGCATTAGTGAGTTGACATGCTTTGCATGCATGGAAAATTTTGTTAATTTTTAAGTGTAAGTCCTTGGTTGTTACTGGAGATCGGCAGATTGCATCCCGCATTCCTTGTTCTCCCATGTGTGTGGATCAATGTATTTTAGATAATACCTTTTCTGCCAGGGCCTCTGGGAGGATTAGTTTTCCATCTGAGTCTTTCCACCATCCTTTGTAGAATTGGCTCATAGGTTGCTTTTGGGCCCATTGGATTTCTTCCTCAGTATACTTAGGATTTTTAGGTAGCCTGGGATCCCCAGGGTCGGGCAGAACTGTAGGTAAGGCCTCAATGGATTTAAAAGCAGCCTCTTTAGCTGTTTTGTCAGCCAAGTTGTTTCCCTTAGCCATGGGGTGGTCTCCTTTTTGGTGGCTGGGGCAGTGAATGATGGCCACCCTTTTTGGCAGCCAAAGGGCCTGTAGCAGGTCTATAATTTGTTTGTTTTTAATAGTCTTTCCTTCTAAGGTCAGAAGGCCCCTTTCCTGGTATATAGCCCCATGTACGTGGGCTGTCGCAAAGGCATACCTGCTGTCCTAATAGATGTTGACTTTTAAGTCCTTTCCTAAAGTCAATGCCTTAGTTAGGGCTATCAGTTCAGCTTTTTGGGCTGAAGTCCCTGGAGGCAAGGGTTGGGCCCAAATTACCTCAGTATCTGTGGTCACAGCCGCCCCTGCTTTTCTCTCTCCATTTGAAATGAAGCTGCTTCCATCTGTAAACCAGGTGTGGTCTGCGTTTTGAAGAGGCACATCTGTTAGAGGTCTTCTCAGAAACAATGTACCTGGGCCAGGATTTCGGTGCAATTGTGAAGTGGAGAGTCCGCGTCAGGATTGGGCAGGAGTGTAGCTGGATTGAGTGAGGAGGGGGGCTGGAAAAGAATTCTGTCAGGGTTGAGTAGTAATGCCTGGTAATGAATGATTTGTGCGTTGCTGAGCCATCGATCAGGTGGTTGTTTTAGTACTCCCTCAAATGCATGGGGGGTGGTCACCATCAGGACCTGTCCCAGGGTCAGCTTGTTGGCATATTTAACTAATGATTGCCGCTGCAGCTACAGTTCTCAGTCAAGAGGGCCATCCAGCTGCTACTGTGTCCAAACGTTTGGACAAGTAGGCCACTGGCCATTTCCAGGGCCCCAGATTTTGGGTTAACACGCCTTTTGCCACCCTTTTACTTTGATCTACAAAAAGTGGAAAGGCTTAGTAATGTCAGGAAGCCCCAACGCAGGGGCTGACAAGAGAGCTGTTTTGAGAGTTTCAAATGCCCGTTGATGTTCGGGGGTCCATTGAAACTCACTCTTGTCCTTGGTTAGTTTATATAGGGGCTTGACAATCTCTGCGAAGCCTGGAATCCACAGTCTGCAAAACCCTGCAGACCCGAGGAATTCTCTCATCTGTCTTGGGTTTTTGGGTGGAGGTATGTGGAGAATGGTGTCTTTTCGAGCCGGGGACAACCATCTTTGTCTGTCCTTGAGGATGTATCCCAAATACGTAACTTGGGACTTACGAATTTGAGCCTTTTTAGCAGAGGCTCGATATCCCAACCTGCCCAACGTCTGAAGCAGGCTTTTAGTTCCCCGGAGGCAGCTCTCTCTGGTGGTGGCTGCACTTAAAAGATCATCCACATATTGTAACAGTGTTACGTCTGGGTTTTCCCTCCGGTACTCACCCAAGTCCTCATGCAGCGCTTCATCGAAGATGGTAGGGGAGTTCCTAAATCCTTGAGGTAGCTATGTCCCAGTCAGCTGCCCATTGATGCCAATATCAGGATCATGTCACTCGAAGGCAAAGTATTCCTGACTCTTGGGAGCCAGTGGCAAACTGAAGAAGGCATCCTTGAGGTCAAGGACTGTATACCATTGTTTTTCAGGAGGCAGGGAGCTCAGAAGAGTATAAGGATTGGGGACAGTGGGATGTATATCTATCACCCGTTTGTTAACCTCCCTGAGTTCCTGTACTGGTCTACAGTCATCTGTTCCAGGCTTTTTAACAGGGAGCAGGGGAGTATTCCAGGCAGACTCTCAAAACACCTAGTTTTAGCAGGCAATGGATATGGGGTTTGATTCCCTCTTTGGCTTGCTGTGGCATTGGGTATTGCCTGACTGCCACTGGATCTGCTCCTGACTTGAGTTCCACAAACACTGGTGGGTGATGGCGAGCTAGTGCTAGGCCACTGGTCTCAGCCCAGGCTTGTGGATACTCTTGGAGCCACTGGCCAATGTGGCATCTGGAGTTAGGGGCTCTTTGTATAGTCGATATTCATCAGCCAGGCTGAGGGAGAGGACCTGAATAGGTTTTCCTTCTGCATTTAGGAGTTGTGCCCCTTGTGGGCCGAAATGAATCTGGGCCCTCATTTTTGACAAAAGGTCTCTCCCCAGCAAGGGGTAAGGGCAGTTTGGGATAATCATAAATGAGTGGGTTACCTGGCCCACCCCTAGATCAACTGATCTTCGGGTAGTCCATGAATATTGTTTGGTTCCAGTAGCCCCTTGAACCCAGGACCGTCTACTTGAAATAGGTCCGTTGGCCTCTACTAATACTGAATGTTGTACCCCTGTGTCCACCAAGAAATTACTTGGTTTCCCCTCCACTTTAAGGATTACCCTGGGTTTGGGGAGGGGCTCCGAACCCGTCCCCTCTAGTCGGAGTTCTCCCCAGCAAACAACACCCTAGGTTCAACTTTTTTGGACAGTCTTTAGCCCAGTTCCCTTCCTGTTTGCACCCTGCACATCGGTTTTTATTTTTGTAGCATCTAGCGGCCGTGTGTCCTTCTTTTTTACAGAAGGAGCACCAACCTTTATTTGATGACGACTTACAGTGTTCTGGGTCTGCGATTTCTTCTAATTGTTGGCGGCGGTCCTTTGAATCTGCCGTCATAGCTAATAACACTCTGGCTAAATTTTTATTCTGCCTATTTTCTGCCTTTATTTGTTTTTCCTCGGCACTGTCCCTGTTGTTGTATACTTTCTCAGCTATTTCTACTAAGTCCCGGAGACTCTTTTCTCCAAGGCATTCAACCTTTTGTAGCTTTTTCTTAATATTTGGTGCTGCCTGATTAATGAAAGCCATAGCCACAGTTGACTTGTGTTCTGCCTGTTCAGGATTGAATGGGGTGAACTGTCTAAAAGCTTCTATCACCTGTTCTAGGAAGGCAGCTCAGCTCTCATTTTCTCCCTGCTTTAAATCATACACCCTAGTCAAATTAGTAGGCCTTCTAGCGGCTGCTTTGAGACCTGCCAATCAGCCTGGTGGTAGACCGTAAGGCACTCCTTACCTTCTCCTGTGTTATAGTCCCAATCAGGGCGAACAAGGGGAAATCTAGCATCAATGATAGCAGGGTTTATGGTGGGCACTCCAGTTCGGCCAGGAACGAGTTTTCGCGCTTCCATCAGGATTTGTTCTCACTCCTTGGTCGTAAACAAAACCTGTAACAGTTGCTGACAATCATCCCAAGTGGGTTGGTGAGTAAAGAGTACAGTTTCTAGTAATCCAATTAGGCCCTTAGGGTTTTCAGAGAAAGGAGGGTTTTGTAACTTCCAATTGTAAAGATCAGAGGAGGCGAAGGGCCAGTAGTGGTGAGGCTGATTTCCTGCCTCATCCATTGGCCCGGCAGCTCGCAAGGGGAGCACGGTAGAGTCCACTTCTGGGGTGGCCCCTCTTCGGCTGCGTGTTCCGTGGGCAGGTCCCTCCCTAGGAGAGAGTGGGGACGGTAAGGGCTCAGGGGAGAGGGGTGGAAGGGGATCAGGAGCTGGCACAGGAGGAAGCGGATAGGATGGAGGAGGAAAGATAAGATCCTCCTTTGTGCCTTCTTGTAAAACTGGGTAAAGGGGAGTCGAAGGCGTAGTTGAAGCCGGGGTTGGAGTAGACTCTGGCTCCTGTTTTCGTCTTGAGGCTTCTTTCTCTGAGGGTCGTGTCACCAAGACCGTGGAAAAACTGGAGGAGCTAGAGAAGTTAAGGGGAGGAGAAAAGCCTTTACCCATGTGGGCGGGTTGATTACTAAATCCTTCCAAGTGGCAATGTATGGTACCTGGTCGGGATGGCCACCCACTCGTTGGAAGATTTTTCCTTCTATTGCCTCTACAAGGGGAAGGTGAAAAGTACCCTCTGGTGGCCATCCTACTCCAAAGGTAGGCCATTCAGAGGCACAGAAGGTGGTCATTTTTCCTTTTTTAACATTTATAGACATATTGTGAGCTCGAGTTTTTTACTTCTTCAAAGTGAATCAGGACCAGATCCAGAGGAGTGGACGCAGTTTGTCCCATGTTGTAAGTCCGGCTAGAGAAAAATAGTATAAGAAGCAAGATTAAAACACCAAACACAGGAATTAGTCCTCCTGGCCAATGGAGGAAAGAACGAAGACAGTATGAAGGTCTCCGGGGACTCTCTAAAGTAAAGTATGTAAGATTAGTGCCCCAAAGTCCCATGAAAAACGGGAGGTTTTTCTCTTAGATCGTCCTTGTCAGTCAAAGTCACAGCGAAGCAGTTAAGCAAACCAAGCAGTCAAACAACCAAACAGAAGTACAGAACATATACACAATGGAGTTCCCTTACTGCCACCAGTGGAGCTCCCTGGGTCTGGACAAAATGCCTCAGAGGCCACAGAGTAATGCCTCAGAGTTTCCTGGGTCTAAACGGAACACCTCTAAGGCCACAGTAATGCCTTAGAGCTCCTTTGAGGCCACAGAGTAATGCTTCAGAGTTTCCTGGGATCTCGTTCACGAAACACCGTTAATTCCCAGAGTGGCGCCGCGGGTCTCAAACCCGCTTTCTCTTCCCCGTGAGTCCAAGACATCTCCTGGAACCCACTGCCTCGAGCATTTGTGGCGTGTCCACCTGGCTCCTTTGAGCCCTTTTTGAGACCTAGCGCCCAACAAAACCAGACCGAAACAGACAGTGAACCAAAAAAGGAAACCAAAAAGAAATTAAACCTCAGAAAAACAAGCACCAGTCCGACAAAAGGTTAAGACAGAGAGACAGAGGGCCCAAAAGAAACGAGTGCACTCACCAATTTAGCTGGCAGTCGAACCCAACGTGTCGGGGGTCCCAGGGGTTCTGGGGAGAGGAAACCCCCTCTTGGGAGGAGGCTTCCCGGCCAACGCACCAAATATTATGTCCAGATTGCAGTATCCTCAGAGACCAGAGACCACCAGGGAGACTGAGTCACGCATGCAAGAGCAAGGGGCATTTATTACGGGCTTAAGCTCAGACTCTCAGCGTTTTCATCTAGGTAGTGGAGGTGAGCTGAGAGCCCCAGACAAAGGTGGGCAGGATTTTTATGGGCTTTGGGAAGGGGGAGTTACAGGAAACTGGGACATGGATACAGCAATCCAATCATAATAACACAACATTATTGACAACAGTTCTAGCCATACATGTCATTTAGAGCATTCGTTACTTTTGGCGGGATCCAATCACAATATTTAAGGTATCTTTTGAAATTAGCCAATTACAAAGCGAGCCTAGGGTCTTGTTTGGCGACTAACAGGTTAACTTTTGTTTTTTGCAACAGGGTCTCATCTATATCTCTTGCCCACAGACCCCAGCCTCAGGAATGTAGGGAGAGGCTTTCGGCCTCTCCTGATTGGATGGCAGTAGGGTGAAGGTACCTGGTGAGAAGTCGCCTGGGCGGAGACAGCAACTGTGAGAAGAAAACGAGAGAAAAACCTGCCATGCTGAGAAAGAGGCTTTGGCCCTGGGCTGGGTTTCTCCTGCAGGCTAGGCCTCAGAGGTGGGGAGGCGGAAGTCTTGCATTCAGGGAACCTCTGACCATCTGCCAGTCCTCTGGAGGAAGTTACAAAGAACTTGGAGAATTTGGAAATAGAAATTGCCCTCAGCTGGCCAGTGTGACCCATTACCAAGTCTGTATTGAGGCCACATGGAAGTAGAGTGAAAGACAAAAGAAAAAATTTTTAATGTCTCCTTTTAATCCAATTGGGAGAGAGTACGTAGGAGAGAGCTGAGCGGGTGTCTGCCAATGTCTCTGAGGGGGAACTGCCCATGTGGGAAGGTGAGAAAGGGTGGCTGGGGTTTGGGAAGCATGCTGACGGGACGTCTCCCTGCGATCGGTTTCCCACCCGAGGCTCCTGGAGCCTGACTGTCCTGCACCCCGACATGAAGCATCCCCCCGGTCAGAGCACAGGAGGTCCCCCTGTGGTGTTCTCAACTGGAGAACAGAGAGGAAGGGAAAAGAAAAAGGAAAGGGGACCCAGACCAACTTTCTCTCGGTGCCAAGATAAAGCCAGTGAGAGACCAAAATCTCCCCCTCCTGGAATTGCGGCTGGTGGTGGATGTGTAAGTTGGGGTCTGGCAAGACGGTCCCTGGACTTTGGTTCATGAAGGGGTGTTAGGTGAGGGAGGGAAGGGAAATGGGGCGAGACAGGGGAGGCTCTCAGGATCTGGGTGTCAGCCCGGGACGAGCGGCTTCCCCGACTGCAGAAGAGCCCCTGCTCTGGGCTTCTGCTCCTGGGTTTCAGCACCGTATGAAAGAGGAGAGTGGGTGTGAACTCAACAGTCCAGGCAGGTTTCTTGCTGAACCTGAGAGGGACCCCTCTGTCCTGGCCAGCACAACAAAGGAAAGAAAAGGGTCTGTAGCAGGTCAAGGGGCTTTTTATGGCCAGGGCTTTGGCTGTGACTATTTTCATATTTTATGGCAATATGTTTATTTGCCTAAGCTCAGTAAGAATCTGCTTTCCTTGTAACAGGACCATTTAAAAACACTGGTTATATTGCAAAAGTTTGACTGGAATGCCATACCTGAGAGATATGTGCGTAAACTCAGATATTGTTGCTGGGGTTCTTGTTCATGAAGCCGAAGAATAAGCTTAGCAAATGCCCAAGGTAGGAGAGCAAGGTACAGGCTTTTATTTAGAAATAAAGTGAGAGGACAGAGCTCCCGGCTCATGCCAGGAGGGCACAAGAGAGCCCGGTGTGGTGCGTTGTCTAGGGGTGCACCCTGCTAAGTGGTGTCCGAACACCCAGAATTAAGGTAACACAAGGAATTTCTCACCCCCATCTCTCTCTCCGGGATACCGGCATCTTGGTCTAGGAGCATATCAAAAGGCGGCCTGCCCAGTCCCCAAGGTGGGCTGAGGTATTGTCTGTTTGCTAAAGAGTAAGTTAAGAATCCTACTTCCGAAACTTCCTGGGTGTTAAAATGCAATCTTATCTTTTAGGTGGAATCTTTGCTGCCTTTTTAATATGTTGTTTACAGCTGGGTCTGCATGCTAAATTAGTTGCCCAGTTTGCAAAACCATCCCATCAGATCTGAAAGAGGAATGACAGCACATAGGCCTGGGCCTTTTAGCATGCTAAAGTGAATCTTACAATGGGTTAGCATAATAAAAACATGGGCTACTCTTCTTTGTCTGGGGAACATTAACTGATCTTACAAATGACCCTAGAGCTTAATGTTTAATACAGAGTTTTAGTAGGGGGTTTCCTTGCATGTAGTTACCTTGCTCTGACTGCAAATATCCTTCCTTGTTTTTTCTGGAGGCCCTCACCCTATTCTGTCTAAGCCCATGGTCCCTGTCTCAATATGAACAGACAGCTTTAAGGAACTAAGGCTGACTTTATAGAGCCAAGAAAGCCCCAGGAAGAACTGGCCTGGTACCTTGCTTACAGGGTTCCCAGCAGCCTTACCAAGTGAGTAAGGAAGGACACTCCCTGGCAGGCGCAGGAACCTCAGAATGCCTTGGGGACCTCAAGAAGAGAGGAACTCACCCAAATCTACAGGTACTGCTGGCAAAGCCCGATGGCAAGTCTGGCTTTGCTTTCTGGCCTCGAGGCCTTTAAAAGTCCAAGCTAAAGTTCCTTATAAAGGGTTCCAGCAAAGCACATTTAAAGGAGCCTATGTAACCAACTGCTTTTCTTGCTGCACTTATGCAAATAGTCAAGCCAAGTGTTAATTGTTTTCTTAATCTGGTTACTTGTAATAAAAATGAGGGTGATTTTAGAGAAAAGTATTGTTTCAATAATGCAGGCTTATACTAAATCCTGGTACTAGTCATTGTGACATAGACTAAATCCAGAATTCTAGTTTCCTGAAAATATTTGGCTGTGATTCTCCAGGTGTTTTCATTTTCTCCCATCATTTCAATTACAATCTTACTATTCTTAATCCTCATATTCAGCCATGCATTCTTTAATGTACTTGTCAAGTTCTTCCAGAATGGAAAATCCAACTCCAGATGTTGCTACTTAACCTAATAACACAATTTCTTCTCTCTTGTGTAGAAGCCATAAAACTGCAAATAGTAATAGAAATGGAACCAGGAATAGAAGTGTCCATCTTCCGAGGCCCCCTCACTGACCACTGATGGAGACCTAACTGCACCCCTTACTGCACCCCCTTCTCAGCACGAAGCAACCAGAGTGGTCATCACCTCCTTCCCCTAGCAGCAGCTAGGGTCTCCATCTAAAGAGGGGAGAATGAGACAGGGACTGTGGTTGTAGTCAGAGTAGGGTGATGGCTTCCAGAAAAAGACCCGCACCTAAACTCCATATTAAACAATTAAGGAACATCAGAGTCACATTAATTCTCCAAAATATCAAACTAGGGCTAAAAGCATTCTTCAGTAAAGATGAGTTAAAACTAAAAAGCCGGGAGTAACTTGGCCTGGAATGTTCGAACATCCCCCAGATAAGAAAATACCTCAGGATAGCCAGTGTCTTCACTGTGTCAGCTAAATGAGGCTCTTGTAAAATTCACTTCAGTCTGCTAGAAGGCCTAGCTTATCTTTAACTTTGCCCAGATGCTGCTTTTCCTCCTCCAGCCCCCAAGTAATAATATATAACCTGGGCAATTAATATGGCAAGTAAGCCCAGTCACAGACAACATTGTAACAGGCAGGAAGGATCCCACCTTAAAGATAAGATTGCATTTTAATCCGCAGGAAGTTAAGAAGTAGATTCTTAATTTACTCTTTAGCAAACAGACAATGACTCAGCCCACCTTGGGGGCTGGGCAGGCGGCCTTGTTTGTTATGCTCCCAGACCAAGACACCAGTGTATCTGGGAGAAATCACAGCAGTAAATTCCTTTTGTTAAGTTAATTTCAAATATTCAGGGACCACTTAAGAAGTCCACACCCCTAAGCCTTTATCCATTTCCCCAAAAACCCTCAACTGCCTATAAAACCCCTAGACAACGCACAACTACGGGCGCCCTTGTCCCCTCCTGGCGTGAGCCGGGGAGCTCTGTCTTCCCACCGTCTGTCTCAGTGAAAGCCTCTCCCTGGCTCTCCTCCCTTGGGTGTTTGCTAAGGTCATTCTTCGACTCTGCAAACAGGAACCCTGGCGTCAGTTCCCTGGGAGGGATGGTGGCTGCTCTCTGTTGCACAGGCCTGTTTGATTTAAAGAATCTCAGCCTGACTTCTGGTTTGTTACTGAAATTACCTTAAAACCTTTTTTATAGTTGAGTAAAAATCTCAGTGTATGTGTTTGAGGGCGGGAGCATGAGAAAAGGGAAATAAAATGGGTGAGGGGGGTTATGCAGCCAATTGTAGTATCTTGCTTGCTAAAGGCTGAAAGGCATGTGGGACTGATGTGAGTGACCATGTCTTAGGAGATGTTTTGTTTGGAAATTACAAAATAGATGCCTTAATTGGAACTTGTAAGAACATTATTTTACCTATGGTTTTGTGATAAATCCTTTGTCAGCTGTAGCAGGAGAGGTGGATTCTGTGTTTTGAATTATATATATATATATTTTTTGCAGCTGACATTTAAAGAACTGAACAATTGAACACTGGAAAGGAGACATTAAAAATTTTTGTATTAAAAAGGTTAAAGTTCAATTGCTGAAAGGCTGTCACGTTGGCAGTAGACACAAATATCGCTAGATATCATGCACTGTATGGGAGGGGGATTCTTTTCAGTGGACGTATAAAGTTGGAATGAGGGGGAAAATACAGAATGGTAAGTTAGAATTCCTAATAGGCCAGAAGCCATCTTCCTGTCTCTGTGCCCTAACCTCTATCCGAGTCCTTAAGCTGCAATTTGTCATTGCTTTCTGACAGAACAAATGTCTGTATGTGCTTGGAATTTCTTTGGGGGGCCTGAATTATTTGCATTTTTCTGGGAACAGTCTGCCCTTGAAAACTACTGAGTGCCCTGGCATGATGGGAATTTACTCGGCCAGTTTTTTTGTCTATGTGTGTCATAACTTGGGGGCTTCATGGAATCCCCTTGGAAAGGCAGTATAAACCTCGGGTGATTGGAGGGAGGGCGGGAGTCTGTAGTTGTACTGCGGAGCACGGAGTTAGCACAGCAGAGATTTCAGCTCTCTGCAGTTAGATTAGCTTGGCCTTTATGGTAAAGGCTTGCAGAGACTTGCCCAAACCCCTGGGACCTCCCTTGGGGCAGATAGCCACCTTTTTCTTGGTGCTTACAAAATTCTGAAGTTGCTGTGGTTGTTCCTGGGCTGGGAAACAGAAGACCAGATGAACTTTAAAAGTGTTTGTTTTGGTGACTTAAGGGGCAAAGGCTTGTACCCCAGAGGGTGTGCCTATGCAGATTGCAGATGTAGTGAATTGACCCGGCCCCCCAGGTCTGCGACGTGAACCCGCAGCCGCGGGGTAAACAACGGGAACCTAAGGAGGGGGTGCGCGAATGAGGAGGGACAGAAGACACAGAGAATGGAGACAAGACAGGCTTTCTGATCAAATCTCGCTTATTGCAGGTTAGAGCAGAGAATATATAGACATAGAGCAGAGAATAAAAAGACAGGGTGTGGTCTTTTCTGATTGGTTGCCCACTATGCTAACAAGGTATCTTGTACGGATCAGTCATGCACCGAGTTGTGCGCATGCGCAGCTGTCCCTCACATCAGCAGCTGACCTAAATGAGAACACTAGGCGTGAAGGTGTGGTGAAGGAGTAACCAAAACTTAAGACTTAAATTGAAACCTAACTACAACAAGGTGGAGTTTTATAACAAAATGGAGTCTGACTGATTTATCTGCTCCCCACAGTGAATGTGGGAGAATTCTCCCTGTTTGCTGATTCCTGATGTGGACTAACTGAACTCGAGTCAGTGGCACAGAAAGTCTTTGCAAAAAATGCTTGCTATTTGTGATCGTCTCAGGAATATGTGAAACATGAAAATGAATTTTTGTATGTCAGTGATTTCATATGATTCAACCTTTGAAAAAACACCTTTTCTCCCACTGGCATCCCAGGTTACTTCACTCAGTCTACCTATTCATTGACTTGTGGGCTAAGCGCTGCAAATACTGGGTCTGGGGTGGAGTTGTTCATGCCACTTGGAGGGTATTTGGGCTGCTGCCTTCTGTTTCTTTTTTTTTTTAAGATTTATCTTCATATAGCTTTGTTGATACAAGCTTTAAAAGAGCAAACTAGTCTTTATGTTAATTCAAATAAAATTAGAAAGCTATATCCATAACCACTTTCCTGTTTTTTATTTAGTGAGGTTTAACCTTAATGCATTACTTAAATAAGGACATAAATCCACCGAGTACCCTTTTTTCGGGTTGTATTCGTTACAGAAAAAAATAAAATAAGACGGGGCCTGCCTTGTGCAGCCCCACTTCTGTTGTTTGATGTCTGCTGAAGTGGCACTCTCCGTGGTCACTAAGTCACGGACGCTGGCAAGGGGTGTCTGAATCATCCCCTTTCTCCATTTTCCATTGGCCGCTCCTTTGGTAGAAATCCTTTCTTATCTCCAACTCTGGTATGTTGCACTATCCTGATGCCTCCGTTCTGGCTTCCACTCCAGTTCATTTAAGGTAATTTTACCTCCTTCTCCATGCTAAGGATACCTCAGGGCTGGTTGGTCTTTTTCTCTGGCCCTTTCCTCAGTAACTAATTCTATTGGCCTATGTCTCCGTTTATCTCAGAGCCATACAGGTCCCACTTTCACCTCAAGTTCACCGTGTCTAGACCTGAGTCCTGCTCTCCGGGGAGCTTCCCATTTTGCTTTCCTGATTTAGGTAATGGTTAGTTAGCTCCACTCTCTAGCTGACGAACCTGGTTTAGCCTCCCCAAGTCTATTAACTCTTGTTTGCACAGTCCCTTGAGACCATGAGATGCTCACTCCCCAGCCTCTCTCCAGTCCCACGTGTCCCCAGGACTTGGAGCACCTGCACCTCTCCTGGAAATCCCACAAACTTGGCCTAGTCCTGAAAGGCCCAGGTCACCAACTTCTGGTCTCAGCTCACGCTCAAAGGCATGTTTGCCTTCCCTGAGGGAAGGTCTGGCCATCTCTTAATTCAAGAGCTGTGAATCATTCTAACATCTCAGACTGCAAATACATGGTTGGGAAATTTTTTTTCTTGGAATATAGACAGGTCCTTTCTGTTTCAGCTTCTTATGTGTTGTGGATGATAGCTGTTTGTATTATGTGAGAACAATTTTCTTAGTAAAAGTAAACTGATTATTTTATTTTCCATAAATGATCATGTATTTTCTTTTTGCCATCTGTTGAATGGCCATTGTGTACAAGATGTTGTAATAGATGGAATTGGAATGAGAGAAAAATGATTCAAACGTGAATTCTGTGGGGAGATGAGTTGTGGCACATAAACAACTGATGGGTCGTAGGAAGGGTTAAATGCCTTGGGGAAAAATGGGGTTCTGTGGTGGCTGGTAACGTGGGCCTTGCAAAGGGGCGGTTGCTCTGCCAAGGCTTCATCATAACATTTTCAAATGCTCAGCGAAATTGGCCGGGTTCTACATGGAACACTCCCACACCTACCACCTAGTTTCTGCTACTTCATATTGTTATACTTGATTGGTCATCTGTCCATCGGCACATCCATCTTTCTATCCATCAGTCTTTAAAATTTGGAATGATGGGCTGGTGTTTATAAAGGTATGAAAATAGGGCAAGCAGCAGTTTCTCAGAATGATGTCTAAGTCAAAGTACAGGTAGGGAAGTATGTATGAAATACCGTTGAAGTATAGGTGGGGAAGTTATGGTCACACAACTTGGACTTTACACATATTATAGAAATAATACTGTATTGGAAACCAAATTTTACAATGAAATTGTATCTTTGTGTTTGTGATAAAAGAAATGAATTACATTTTAAAATGCAACTCCTTAGTAACACATTCATATGGGAGTAGACCAGATGGAATGCAATAAAAATTTAACAGCTGATGTACTTACTGCATTTGATTTAAAACTAACATACAGAACTTGGTAATACATGGAACAGGCTACGTAATCGACATGAATATGAATATGAATTGATATGAATAGTAGGCATTTACAAAATATTTAGCTTTTTGCTCAGCCTATTTAAAAATTAACTTTCATGACCAGTGTCCTGGGAACAGAGTGATTTAAACAAAGATTGTTATTGATCATAATTCTTGTTTTTTTGAAAAATGAGGAATTCTGAAATTGAAGTTAGCAACCTTAAAATATGTTTAGGGCAGTGGTGAGGGAAAGTTGTGTTGGCTCTAAAAGATGGTTTAAAATTTCCATGTTGGGTCTAACGTTGCATAGCTAAATACTCGATATGCTTGATAGCTTTCTTCATTGTAATACATCTTTACAAACTAACCCAAGTATGGGAATGAAGAAGATTATAAGGGGATATTTCAAGAGATGCAGAGGATGTTGAATTTGTATAGACTAAACCGGAAGTTGATAGCAACAAGACAGACATACTGAATGTTTTCAAAACACTCGGAGTGTTTCTGACAAGCTCCTGGTTTCCTAAAGGACTAAGGCAGTTAGAGCTGTTGGGGGAGTGTTGTGTAGTTTCCTTTTTCCTTGTCCCCGCTGCAACAAAGAATTGCAGGGCAGAGACACAGTAGTGAAACAGAGTAAAAGCTTTATTTAAAGTTACTTAAAGAGAGAAGTGCAGCAGGCAACCTCAGCGAGGAGAGTCTCCCTGAAAGATTTGGAGAGAGAAAGTTTAAATGAGAAGATTACACACTTAGAAAGTGTGCGTGACCTCAGAGAGAGGAGTGCCCTGAAAGGTTGGGGGTTCCCGCTTTTAAGGATTCTTTAGGAATGTGACTAAGGGCTGGGGGTGCAGACTGGTTAAGTTTTCTTTGTATACTTAGAATTAACACAAGGAAGTTCCAGCTCTAATTTCTCCCTGGGATACCAGCGTCTTGGTCTGGGAGCAGATCAAACAGGCTGCCTGCCCAGCCCCCAAGGTGGGCTGAGTTGTTGCCTGTTTGCTAAAGGGTGTTAAGAATCTTCTTAACTTTTTGGGATGTTTATAGCCTGGCTTGTTTACTAAATGAATCTTTTGCTCAGGTTGTGGATTACTTGGTTTGGATCAGGGAAGGAACACAGCATGTATGTCAGCTCCTCCCTGCTTCTGACCCACAGATAAGGGAGGAGACAGGATGAGATATTGAGGATCTGAAGGGACCTGCCAGGGGACTCAAGGCTTCACAGTGTAGGAGTCATGCTGAAAAGGCACCTCTCATATTTATCAAGCAAATGAACTTAAACATCATTATCTGGCCTTGAGTCTAGCCCAAGGATGTGACACTTCTCAAGGATACTGAAACCATGTGAGGGCGGCCAGTTCTGGTTCTCACCATTCTGTTTTTGATTACTCATCGAGTTGTAGGAAAAGCATTCAAGTCCATGTGTATTTGTACATTTGACTTTTTATATTACTTCATTTATGTATTAATGCCATTAATCCCACCACATAGGTACAGTTAAAAATAAGCTGGGCCTTTTAGCAGGTAAGGTAAAATTTTACAGTGTCATGATCTAACTGATACAGAGAGGTCACAGGTGATGCTGAGATAACACTTTTTTATCTGCAGAACACACAAATATTCCAGGCAAAATTGCTCCTGGCCTTTTGAGCTTTAACTGATTTCACTGAAGGATGTCTGTATCCCTAGTCTGGTATCTGCGCTGAGAGTTAGTGCGACTGTGACTGCGTAATGCTTAACACGGTTTCGATAGGGACTTCTTTGCACATTGTTCCGTTGTTCTGACTCTAATGATCTTGCTCTGCTTTTCCTCTGGAGGCCCTCACTCTACTCTGCCTAAATCCACGGTCCCTTGTCTCACCAACACCAAATTCAAAAAGGTGCTTTTACCTCTAATTAATAACTCTTGTTATTTTCTGGAGGGCCCCTGGAACATTCCAGAGGAATTTTTTCTCTTCATTAGGGAAAATGTTTGGCTAATTTGGCTTATTTATCTGATCTAGAATTACCTGGAAAGCACTGTCAAAGGAGTAACATTAAACTTTATTCGGCATTTTACATTATAGATTTTTCTAAATGTCCTTATATCAACTTTCTTAAGTCTCCTCAGATCTTTAACCTGAAAAGTGGCCCAAGTTCCTCTATATGTATTACCTGAGCTGGGACGGTGCTGTCTGGCAAGGGATCCCTAAAGTAGCAGGTACTGGGCATTGAGGCTGTGGAGGAATAAACAGCCAAGGAGACAGAAAACCAATGCTGCCTCTCTCTCACCCACATGCCTCACATCACCCTGATTGGCCCCAGAGGATGGCTGGCTAGCCAGAGACGGGTAAGATTCCTCAAGGGAGGAACAACCTAAGACAGGGACAGTCGCCGAGGGGCCATCAGAGGTGAGGCGCAGATCCTCGCCCCCACCCAACCTTGCAGAGGCCTGAACCTCCACTGTCTCACAGAGAGGTGTCCTCCTCCTCTGGCTGCGTCGCTGCCTGTGCTCACCCCAGGCTGTGCTCATAATCTCATTATTGTATTTCTCTATAGGAAATTAAAGAAATATTTCACTATGAGAACTTAATGGAAGGGCTATACTAAAAACAGGATATTTAAGGGAAGACTTTCTATAATCTCTATTATATCTATCTATTATTTTTATTACCTTCATTTTTTTGGGGGGGATGTGGTCAAACATTGTTCATTTGAAATGGAATTTTTTCCTGTTGAATAAAATCTGGTTGGAGTGTGCACATTGCTACTACACTGTTTTTTTAATATAATTTATTTTATTATCATTAATCTACAATTACGTGTGCAATATTACGGTTATTAAGCTACCCCTTCATCAGGTCCCCCCCACCAACCCCATTAAAGTCACTGTCCATCAGCGTAGTGAGATGCTATAGAATCACTACTTGTCTTCTCTGAGTTGTACAGCCCTCCCCGTGCCCCCCCAAATTACATCTGCTAATCGTAATGCCCCTTTTTCCCTCTTATCCCTCCCTTCCTGCCCATTTTCCCCAGTCCCTTTCCCTTTGGTAACTATTAGTCCGTTCTTGGGTTCTGTGAGTCTGCTGCTGTTTTGTTCCTTCAGTTTTTTCTTTGTTCTTATACTCCACATATGAGTGAAATCATTTGATACTTGTCTTTTTCGGCTTGGCTTATTTCACTGAGCATAATACCCTCTAGCTCCATCCATGTTGTTGCAAATGGTAGGATTTGTTTTCTTCTTATGGCTGAATAATATTCCATTGTGTATATGTACCACATCTTCTTTATCCATTCATCTACTGATGGACACTTAGGTTGCTTCCATTTCTTGGCTATTGTAAATAGTGCTGCGATAAACATAGGGGTGCATCTGTCCTTTTCAAATTGGGCTGCTGCATTCTTAGGGTAAATTCCTAGGAGTGGAATTCCTGGGTCAAATGGTATTTCTATTTTGAGTTTTTTGAGGAACCTCCATACTGCTTTCCACAATGGTTGAACTAATTTGCAGTCCCACCAGCAGTGTAGGAGGGTTCCCTTTTCTCCACATCCTCGCCAACATTTGTTGTTGTTTGTGTTTTGGATGTTGGCCATCCTCACTGGTGTGAGGTGATATCTCATTGTGGTTTTAATCTGCATTTCTCTGATGATTAGCGATGTGGAGCACCTTTTCATGTGCCTGTTGGCCATCTGAATTTCTTCTTTAGAGAAGTGTCTATGCCCATTTCTTAATTGGATTATTTGCTTTCTGTTTGTTAAGGTGCATGAGTTCTTTATATATTTTGGATGTCAACCCTTTATAAGATACGTTTTTTATGAATATATTCTCCCATACTGTAGGATGTCTTTTTGTTCTATTGATGGTGTCCTTTGCTGTACAGAAGCTTTCAGCTTGGTATAATCCCACTTGTTCATTTTTGCTTTTGTTTCCCTTGCCTGGGGGATATGTTCATGAAGAAGTCGCTCACGTTTATGTCCAAGAGATTTTTGCCTATGTTTTTTTCTAAGAGTTTTATGGTTTCATGACTTACATTCAGGTCTTTGATCCACCTTGAGTTTACCTTTGTGTATGGGGCTAGACAGTAGTCCAGTTTCATTCTCTTACATGTAGCTGTCCAGTTTTTCCAGCACCAGCTGCTGAACAGGCTGTCATCTCCCCATTGTATATCCAAGGCACTTTTATCAAATATTAATTGACTGTATATGTTTGGGTTAATGTTTGGATTCTCTATTCTGTTCCACTGGTCTGTGGGTCTGTTTTTGTGCCAATACCAAATTGTCTTGATTACTGTGGCTTTGTAGTAGAGCTTGAAGTCAGGGAGTGTAATTCCCCCTCTTTTATTCCTCCTTCTCAGGATTGCTTTGGCTATTCGGGGTCTTTTGTGGTTCCATATGAATTTTAGAATTATTTGTTCCAGTTCATTGAAGAAAGCTGTTGGTAGTTTGATAGGGATTGCATTGAATCTGTAGATTGCTTTAGGTAGTATAGCCATTTTGACAATATTTATTCTTCCTAGCCAAGAGCACGGGATGCATTTCCATTTGTTAGTGTCCTCTTTAATTTCTCTTAGGAGTGTCTTGTAGTTTTCAGAGTACAGGTCTTTCACTTCCTTCATTAGGTTTATTCCTAGGTATTTTGTTCTTTTTGATGCAATTGTGAATGGCATTGTTTTTCTGATTTCTCTTTCTGTTACTTCATCATTAGTGTATAGGAAATTAACAGATTTCTGTGTGTTAATTTTGTATCCTGCAACTTTGCTGAATTCAGATATTAGTTCAAGTAGTTTTGGAATGGAATCTTTAGGGTTTTTTATGTACAGTATCATGTCATCTGCAAATAGTGACAATTTGACTTCTTCTTTACCAATCTGGATGCCTTGTTTGTCTTTGTTTTGTCTGATTGCTGTGGCTAGGACCTCCAGTACTATGTTGAATAACAGTGGAGAGAGTGGGCATCCCTGTCTTGTTCCCGATTTAGATGAAATGCTTTCAGCGTCTCGCCGTTAAGTATGATGTTAGCTGTGGGTTTGTGTTATGTAGCCTTTATGATGTTGAGGTACTTGCCGTCTGTACCCATTTTGTTAAGAGTTTTAATCAGGAATGGATGCTGAATTTTGTCAAATGCTTTTTCCGCATCTATGGAGATGATCATGTGGTTTTTGTTTTTCTTTTTGTTGTTGTGGTGGATGATGTTGATGGATTTTCAAATGTTGTACCATCCTTGCATCCCTGGGATGAATCCCACTTGATCATGGTGTATGATCCTCTTGATGTATTTTTGAATTCGGTTTGCTAATATTTTGTTGAGTATTTTTGCATCTACGTTCATCAGGGATATTGGTCTGTAATTTTCTTTTTTGGTGAGGTCTTTGCCCGGTTTTGGTATTAGAGTGATGCTGGCTTCATAGAATGAGTTTGGAAGTATTCCCTCCTCTTCTATTTTTTGGAAAACTTTACGGAGAATCGGTGTTATTTCTTTTCTATATGTCTGATAGAATTCAGAGGTGAATCCTTCAGGTCCGGGGTTTTTTTTCTTGGGTAGGTTTTTGATTACCAATTCGATTTCGTCGCTGGTGATTGGTCTGTTTAGTTTTTCTGTTTCTTGCTTAGTCTTGGAAGGTTGTATTTTTCTAAGAAGTTGTCCATTTCTTCTATGTTTTCCAGCTTGTTAGCATATAGGTTCTCATAATATTCTCTTATGATTCTTTGTATTTCTGTGGGGTCCATTGTGATTTTTCCTTTCTCATTTCTGATTGTGTTTATGTGTGTAGATTCTCTTTTTCTCTTAATGAGTCTGGCTAGGGGTTTATCTATTTTGTTTATTTTTTCAAAGAACCAGCTCTTGGGTTTATTGATTTTTTCTATTGTTTTATTCTTCTCAATTTTATTTATTTCTTCTCTAATCTTTATTATGTCCCTCCTTCTGGTGACTTTGGGCCTCATTTGTTCTTCTTTTTCCAATTTCAGTAATTGTGTCTTTAGACTATTCATTTGGGAATGTTCTTCCTTCTTTAAATAGGTCTGGATTGCAATATACTTTCCTCTTAGAACTGCCTTAGCTGTGTCCCACAGAAGTTGTGGCTTTGTGTTGTTGTTGTCATTAGTCTCCATATATTCTTTGATTTCTGTTTTGATTTGGTCGTTAACCCATTGATTAATTAGGAGAGTGTTGTTAAGTCTCCATGTATTTGTGAGCCTTTTGATTTCTCTCTAAAATTTATTTCTAGTTTTATACCTTCGTTATCTGAGAAGTTGCTTGGTAGGATTTCAATATTTTTGAAATTACTGAGGTTCTTTTTGTTGCCTAGTATGTGGTCTATTCTGGAAAATGTTCCATGTGCACTTGAGAAGAATGTGTATCCTGTTGCTTTTGCGTGTAGAGTTCTGTAGATGTCTGTTAGTTCCATCTGTTCCAGTGTGTTGTTCAGTGCCTCTGTGTCTTTACTTATTTTCTGTCTGGTTGATCTGTCCTCTGGAGTGAGTGGTGTGTTGAAGTCTCCTAAGATGAATGCATTGCTGTGTATTTCCTCCTTTAGTTCTGTTAGTATTTGTCTCACATATGCTGGCACTCCTCTGTTGGGTGCATATATATTTATAATGGTTATATCTTCTTGTTGGACTGACCCCTTTATCATTATGTAATGTACTTCTTTGTCTTTTCCTACTTTCTTCGTTTTGAAGTCTATTTTGTCTGATAGAAGTACTGCAACACCTGCTTTTTTCTCTTTGTTGTTTGCATGAAATATCTTTTTCCATCCCTTCACTTTTAGTCTGGGTATATCTTTGGATTTGAGTTGAGTTTCCTGTAGGCAGCATATAGATGGGTCTTGCTTTTTTATCCATTTTGTTACTCTGTGTCTTTTGATTGGTGCATTCAGTCTATTTACATTTAGGGTGATTATTGATAGATATGTACTTATTGCCATTGCTGGCTTTAGATTCATGGTTACCAAGGGTTCAAGGGTTGCTTCTTTACTCTCTAACAATCCAACTTAACTTTCTTGTTAAGTTATTGTAAACGCAGTCTGATGTTTCTTTATTTCTCTTCCTTCTTATTCCTCCTCCTCCTTTCTTTCTATACTAGGTGTTTTATTGTTTGCCTTTAGTTAGTATTTGGATAGTCTGCTTTCTTTGCTATGATTTTATTTTCTCTGGTGACATCTTTTTACCCTTAGGTGTGCTTCCATCTAGAGCAGTCCATTTAAGATATCCTGTCGTGGCGGTTTATGAGAGGCAAATTCTCTCAACTTTCGTTTGTCTGGAAATTGTTTAATACCTCCATCATATTTAAATGATAATCGTGCTGGATCCAATATTCTTGGTTCAAGGCCCTTCTGTTTCATAACGTTAAATATCATGCCATTCTCTTCTGGCCTATAAGGTTTCTGTTTACAAGTCTGATGATAGTGTGATGGGTTTTCCTTTTTAGGTGATCTTTTTTCTCTCTCTAGCTGCCTTTAATGCCCTGTCTTTATCTTTGATCTTTGCCATCTTAATTATTATGTGTCTTGGTGTTGTCTTCCTTGTATCCCTTGTGTTGGTAGATCTATGAGCTTCGGTGGACTGCGAGACTGTTTCCTTCCCCAGCGAGGGAACGTTTTCAGCAATTATTTCTTCAAAGACACTTTCTATCCCTTTTTCTCTCTCATCTTCCTCTGGTACTCCTATAATACGAATATTGTTCCGTTTGGATTGGTCACACAGTTGTCTTAATATTCTTTCATTCCTAGAAATCCTTTTATCTCTCTCTGTCTCAGCTGCTCTGTACTCCTGTTCTCTGTTTTCTATTCCATTAACCGTCTCTCGCATCTCATCCATTCTGCTGTTAAGCCCGTCGATCGCTTGTCTGATTTCTGTATTGTCTTTCCTCATTTCCCTCACTTCCTCCCTCAGCTCTTGCACATTTCTTTGTAGGTCCATCAGCATGGTTATGACTTTTATTCTAAATTCTTTTTCAGGGAGGCTGTGAATTTCCATCCCTTCAGACTCCCTCTCTGGGGTTGTCGGTTGATTTTGGTCTGAACCATATTTCTCTGTCTTTTCATGGCTGTAGAATTGGTCAGTGATAGTTGCCATGTGTATTTGTCAGCTGGGCTCTTTAAGACTTTAAAAAGTGAGGAAAAAAGAAAAAAAAGAAAGAAAGAAAAAAAGGAAAAAAGAAAGAAAAGAAAAAACAAAAACAAAACAAAAAAAACAAAAAAAAATGCCCACCGTACGTAGATTGTGTGGGAATGCTGTAGGTGGCGCTATTGCCCCACTATTCTACAGCTGTGACTGCGCTGCTCGCCAGAGCCCTTTATCACTCTGGCAGGGGTGGGAACGAATAGGAGGCTGTTGATCTCAGTGAGAAGTGTAAGTATGGCTACACTTCCTCAGTCGCCAGCTAAGGCGTCTGATACTCCCCCGGACTCTCAGTCTGCTGGTCTGAGTGTGCTGCGGCGATTCACCTCCTCCGCTAGGCTCCTGTCTCTTTAAGACCGTTGAAGAAAGCGTGCGCTTTTTTTTTTCCTTCCTGGAGCTGGCTGCAAGCACCCTGGCGCGTTCCCCGCTCAGATCCTGCCCATCTGTCTCTCCAATGTCTGCTGCACTGCGCAATGTGGGTCAGCGCTCCCCGTGCAGATCACCAGGGCTGGCTTCTTCGCGGGGTGTACTTCCACTTCCTCCAGGCTCTGAATCCTCTCCTCCCGCCGGTGCGCTGGTGTGGGGGAGGGCTCAGGTCCCGCTTGGTCGTGGCTCCGTATCTTACCCGCCTCTTGGTGTGCTGAGTGCTCTCGGGTGTAGCTGCACGCTGTGCGCTGTCCTGTGTATTCTCGTCTCTCTTTTAGGAATAGATGTATTTGCTGTATTTTCTTAGATAAATATAGTGTTGGGAGGAGATTTCTGCTGCCCTGCTCACGCCGCCATCTTCCCGGAAGCCCTCTATTACCTTCATTTTTAATAAAGTAAAAAGGGGGACATGTAGGAGGGCCAGATATGATGTCTCCCAGAAGTGACATTATCAGATTTTTGGCACCTGGGAGGGATATCACCAGAAGTGAGATGACCGGAAATGGTCGTGACATCATTGTGAGCTTGTGTATGTAAGTTGTGCTTAGAAAATAAACTGTGTCACTTGTCCGCCATCCGTGGGCAGTGAATCTCCTATGCCAGCTTAAGTTTCTGTGTCTTTTTTGTATCTTTTTCTGTATTTTCCTCAAGCTACTTATCCACTCCACTCAGGTTCAGCTGGTTTGTGGAGCTGGTCTCTGCAGATTCTTTAGGGTTTTCTTTGTATAACATCATGTTACCTGCAAATAGTGAGAGTTTGACTTTTTCCTTACCAATTTGGATGCCGTTTATCTGTGTTGTCTGATTGCTGTGGCTAGGACCTCCAGTACCATGTTGAATATAAATGGGGAAAGTGGGCATCTTTGTCTTGTTCCCAGTCTTAGAGGAAAAGCTTTCACCTTTTCACTGTTGAGTGTGATGTTGGCTGTGGGTTTGTTGTATGTGGCCTTTATTATGTTGACGTATGTATCCTCTCTAATCATCTATTGAAGTCCAATTATTTTGTGTACATATGTAAACCTTTTCAACACAGGTTCCTAACTAATCAAGAACATAGTATACATACTGAGTATAAGTACATATCCCTAGTGTTTCAGTATAAACTCCGAGGACTGCTACTCCTTTCAGCCTGTACCATTTCAATGATATCAAAGGAAGAAATTAATCATGTTAAAGCTAATTTGCATCCTTTAAGATACATTAGATTACGAACAACAGTAAATGACTCAGGCTATTTGCGGCAAAACAAAGATTTATTGAAGGGTTAGTAAGGATGCTTAATCACTTAAAGTAACAGCTAAAACAGCCAAGTCCTTTCAAAAAGAGGAGCTGAAAGAGGTCCAGTAGTAGTGGCTCATAGACCTTAATTTGAGTGGCACACAAAGGATAAGCTTTTGTTACATGTTGGCCCAATACAGGAGGATGTCTTACTGCCAGGATGTTTTTGGTCTGGCAAGTAAATCTTCTCATCGTGATTTTCCTCTTGCCAGTTCTTGGGCTTTTTTCTTGTACTTGCTGTGCATCAGAGAAAAAGCATGGTTGAAAACCTGGCAGCTGAAGCCCTCTCGGACTGCATGCTCCACGTGCACCTGCAGGGCCTCCAAGCTGCAGAAAACAGGCACCGGCCCAGGCACCTGAGGCTGCTGTCCAGGGCCTCCATCCCCTCAGGCGTCTGGGCCCTGGAGCACTCCTCCTGGGCTGGAGGCTCCACTGCACCGCCAGCCTGCTCCCTCCCCTGCGGGGCTTTGCTGTGCACGCCGGACTCCCTGTCAGTCAGGCGTTTAGGTGTGGACACATAAGAGGGTCTCCTCAGAAAAAGCACATTCTGGCTTTTTGATATTAAAAAGGCCTGAGATGTTTTTTTGGGCCACTTGAGAAGAAACACATTCTACTATTTGGTCTTCTTTGAGGCAGGCTCCAACACCTCTGCCCTGTCCCCTGAGACAGTCACACCTCTTTTCATCCAGGCACACTGGTAGTTAAGTTTTCTTGATGTTTTGGGGTAGAGTCATTTCCAGGGCCGCAACACAAGGAACATCTTGAGGCAAGTGAGTAATTCCTGGGAAAAGAAATTTCAAACATAAGAAAACTAGAATAAGTTTGTGAAGTCTGTAGGAGTTAAGAGGGTCATGAGAATATTCCTATGTGGGCACATGGCCTGCAGGTACATATGTATGTGAAGTCAAAGAATGCCATGTGTTGTACACTTTATCTAAGTTATGTGTGTAGTGTGATTATGTGGGATTCAGGTGTGGTGGTGTATATATCTTCTGGGACATATCTTTTGAGTTTCTGACATTGGTAAGAGGGATGGTGAATGGTGGTGTACATGTGTGTTGTGTGGTGTGACAATACACGTGAACAGGGTGACACAGTAAGATGGAGCATTTTCGAGGAAGTGTGCTTGAGCTCTCCAGAAGCACAGCTCTCTGAAGGGCTGAACTCTTTGGGCTGAAGCTGTTGTGGGGGAAGTGGTATGTTGAAGAGAAAGACTGTGTCTGAAAGTGCATTTCCTTCAGGGCACACGAATTTTTGAGTGCTTAGGCTAGCTCCAATGAGGGAGTTAAAATAAGTTATCTGTGTGAAAGGGTGTACTTATTTATGGGTTAGTGTGTAGGCAGGTGAGTCTGCGAATTATTGCGTGAGGAGGAAAGTGTAACACATCTGTATCATTCATAGAGAATTTGGATTGCTCACTAATGTCAGACATGCACGGAGACTGAGGTCTCTTTTCTGGCCAGAGCTCCAACATACAAGGATTCAACAAGTTCTGATTTTGCCCAAGTGTTGATGTCTAGGAAAATGTTCTGTGTGAGTGAGAATGGTATGTGTGCTTTGTGTCTGTGTTTTAGGTCAGCACGTAGGTAACGTGCAGACTGCATGTCCTATGATTATGGATTTGTGTGTGCATGTTTCACATGTTAGGTGGCATAGATGTGAACAGAATTATTGGGAGTATTCTCTTTGAGACTAGTGGGATTAATGTATTTGTGAAATCTAAGGTAACAGTGACAGAAGGATGTGAAAATCAAGAGAAAGTATATGAGTTTTTCGAATACAGAATTCTTGAGGGTAAATGTAAAATTACGCTCCAAAGTAAATGAGTGTGGAGGAAAGAGCATGCAACAATAAATGTAGGGCAACATGTGATTGCATTACAAAGGAAAATCTTGAAAGATTGAGTTCTAAGGGGTTAAGACAGAATATGGACACTAAAGCCTAGCAATTTTAACTCTGAGGCACTCACCAAGCAGCAGTCTGTCCATATGGCAAAATATATGCAATAGAATTTTCAGAATATCACCTTTTAGAGAAGTCCCAGACTGAAAGTATCCCAAATGCTCAGAAAAGTGTAAGCGATAAAGACACTATTTATATACCAAGAATGAATGAACTACAGTCACACGTAACATGGATAATGATTACAAACACAAGTACAGACAGTGAGGGGAAGTAGACACAAAGCATGTATTCTGCACTCGTATTTACATAATATTAAAATCCAGGGACAACTAATGCAGCACTTTGGAAATCAGGGAAATGATCACTATTTGTACGATTGGGACAAAAACAGAGTAGAGAACTTAGATGCATGTGGAAGATGACAAGGAAGTGAATGATGAGGATAGGGTGTGAGATGGGTCTGTATAGGGTTGAACTTGAGAACATCGGATATGAGAAGGTACTGCTGTGCTGGGGTCTTGGACCAGGTGTGTCCATACTCAGGTCAGGATCTGAGGCTCCTACCGCTTTGGGCCTGTTTTGGGCTCTTAGTGCTGTCACACCTTCTTGGTAATATAACCTGTCCTTGCCCAGTTCATACTGACATGTTCTTCCAGTTTCTCTGATACAACTCATCCCCTTGGGCCCTCTTCCACCATTTTCTTAAATAACTGACTGCCTCCACTTGTCTCCTTGGGCTCTCTCCAATCCTTCTAAGTGTTTTCCCTTGGAATTTACTACTTCACTGTGGATTAAATAAATGAAGATGGAGAGGCATTTTGAGTTTCTTTCTGTACTGTACAGCCTTGTGTTGACTGATGAGCAGAATCACTCAGCTCCTCTCTGGGCTCTGCCTAGATCCCCACTGTCCTTTGCATCCCATTCAATCGTCCCTTCTTACCATCGCTGGGAAGCTCATCCTCACAAGGGTCGCAGCAGACGCACTCCGAAGCAGCAGCGGCTTCTGTTGTCTTCTTGCCTTGGGTTAGGCCCACTGCCTTGTGTCCATGCTGTAGAGGTTGTTTTGTGGAAAAATTAAATAAAAATGTTAGATGGGGTTCATGCTTGGAGTTTGCATACTTACCCACCCATTAAATAAAGAGACTCTACTATGGAATGAATTCAGTGAACCCAGATAGCCTCCATTTACATGGATAGCATAATATGGTTTCCTTTTGAAAATTTTAAACGTGTGGTAATACTGATTGTGCTAATATAGATTATGAATGACTGGATTTCCACAAAGTGTGTCTTTGTAAGTGGAGCAGAGATTCGTTGCTGGCTCGTTTCTAACTGACATAATACTAGATTATATTTATCAGCTTCCCTTGTAGGTAGTTGTGGGGTAAATGGCAGAATTTCCAGAGTCTCCCACCTCACTTAGCTATTTACATATCCGTAGATGTTTTCTGCTGTAGCCTCCTGCAGCCTCTGGGACGAGGGGTGGAGAGAAAACAGCCATTTTCTCCTTCCCTCTGTTCCTGGCATGTCACTGGTCTGACGCCTGCCAGTAACTGAGGACCCGCCCATGGAGTTCCTCCCAGAAGGGCAGGTGGGGAAGTAGAGTGTGTGCCAGGCTGGAGAGCATGGGCCACCAGTGACTGTAAAGAGCAAAAGCCTTTCTCCCAACCTACTCTCTTCCTGGACTTATCTTGGTTTCACCTATTTCAGAGGGGCATTTGGCCCTGGGCTGGAATGCCCTTCCTCTGAGAGCTACAGTAGTTCTGACCGTGTGCTTAAGTTTTCTGCAATGGGAAATGAGTGGCAAGGACATGTGACCCACCCAGGCATAGGCATAAACTCCTGCTCTGTGTCCTGCCATTGTATTGACTGATGAGCAGAATCACTCAGCTCGTCGCTGGGTTCTGCCTAGATCCCCACTGTCCTTTGCATCCCATTCAATAGTCCCTTCTTACCAGCCCCGAGAAGCTCATCCTCACAAGGGTCGCAGCAGATGCACTCCGAAGCAGTAGCGGCTTCCGTTGTCTTCTTCCCTTGGGTTAGGCCCACTGCCTTGTGTCCATGCTGTAGAGCTTGTTTTGTGGGAAAATTAAATAAAAATGATAGATGTGGTTCATGCTTGGTGTCTGTGTATTTATCCATCCATTAAATAAACAATGAGAATGTTTTCTCATACTATGGAATGAATTTAGGGAACCCATATTATAAGAAAAATTATAGTAATCAGTCACTACATCTGTGACACAGTAACCCAGAGTGACATGATGTAGGGAACACAGGTCCTACGCCACAGAGACAAGGAACTAGTCAAAGGAACCTTCTCTTGTCCCTCAGATTATGTGATCTTTTAGAAAGACCAGCACACTCACATCTTTTCCTCCCTCCCTTCTGCCTTCCTTCCCTTTCTCTCCCATAAGTAGGAATCCCCTCTCCTATTTTCTTTAGAGGACAATTTCTACATGCCCAAAGTTCAGAGAATATAATTGACACATACCTTCTGAGATCCTGGCATATTTGGGGGGATATGTGCTTTCAGGATGTTTCCTTTTTCGTTTCTGCTTCATGGTTCAACTCTTTGGAAAGTGACTAAAATCAGGTACCTTCCTCTCTGGAACTCTGCTGTTAGACGTTCAACTGATGACAGCCAAGAATCAAGTCAGTATATTCAAGAACAACAAGCGACTGGAGAGGCTCTCTCCTCACTCACTCACTCACTGGCCGGTGCTCAAGGACCCCAGTAGGACCATTATGGTGTACGTCAGACAGGTTCTGTGGCATTCCAACACGCGCATCACATCAGAGCAAACCACTGACAGGGGGGATCTCTTACCCCACACAAACTCTACCATCAACTTGAATTTTTATCTTGCACTTCATATCAAAACTTGAGAACCAGTCATGTGGATTAAACAAAAGACAGTTATTTTATGTATCTAGGGTAACTGCATTACTAAATCTCCCCAAGGGTGAGGATATGGCATTACCTGAACCAGGATTAGAACCTTCCTGCCCCATACAACATGGTAACCTAACTGTCATATGTTAGGAGCACCGTATAACATGTACACGTGTAAGTTATATTGAGGTGCATGTGTATAGTGGGTTTGAGAACACCTTTATCGAATTATCGAATTTTCCTGACTATAGGGAACAGGCTCATGTATTGCAACAACCCATTGTCTCTTTTGCAACTCTTTTCCCCTTCACTTCCCCAGAGCCTTCAGGGAAAGAGGAAGCCCCCAGCTTTACATCCCACAGCCCTTATCATGAATCCTGTGCTTGTCAAGCATGAAAGCCTTCATTCCCCGGCTTCTGTTCTAGGCCCCAGTCTCCTGGAAACTAATGGGCTCTGTACAGGGTGTGAGCTCTTGTTAGCTGCATTCTACTTCCTACTGACTGTCTCCTCCCTGAGGGGCAGTATGTTTTTCCTTCAAACTGAGCATTTGCTCTAGAGCCAGGCCATGATCCAGCCAGCTTCAGCCTTCTTTACCTCCAGCAGGTCCTGCCTCACACTGTTCCCTCTGCATGGGCTCAGTCTCTTGCAGCCACTAAACAGCAAGCACATTTCCCAAGATATTCTCAGCCTTGTCAGCTACTGGAAAAACCCCAACCAAAAATTAGTTTTACACATACCAAGTTGGTAAAACTTGGATCAACCTACACAAATGATTGTAAAGATATGGGTTAAAAAAGGAACCTTCGTGATACAAATGAAGTATCGACCTCTAGAGCTGTGTTGGAGAACAACTAGTCAACATTCTGTGAAATTAAATAAGCATACAACCTATGAGTCTATAATATCATTTCATAACAGGATCTTTATAAGGGAAGTATTCATAGCATTATTTATACTAGAGGGGAGGTGGCATTTTAGTTTCTAACTCAAAAAGAATGGATAAGCAACATATGGTTGGTATATACAACAGAATACATTTCCAAGAATAAAGGCCAGGCCCATTACACTATATTTCTGTAGGGCAGGGCATCAAGAAGGAATTGTAATAAAGACTTTAGTTTTTTAGAGCCGTTTAAGGTTAACAAAAGAACTGAGAGGAAGGTAGAGATAGCCCAAATCTCCTCTACCCCCACACGTGCAATCTCCCCCATTATCAACACCCCCATTGTACATTTGCTACAACTGATGAACCCACATTAACACAAAATTTACCCTACCTCTTGCTGTTGTATGAAGCCATATGTTCTATGGGTTTTATATATCTGACATTAAAACACTATAGAGTATTTCCACTGCCGTAAAAGTCCTCTGTGCTCTGACTGTTCATCTCTTTTTCCTCTCCCTCCCTGGGGGGAACCACTATTCTTTTTATATTGTAAAAAGAATGTATAGAGTATCTCCAAGGACCGTGGGACACCAAATGTTCTACAATTCATGCCATGCCACTGGTGTCGCAGGAAAAGAGATTCATGCAGAAAATATCTGAAGAAATAATGGCCAAAGTTTTCCAAATCTGGTGACGGATGCATGTACAGATTGCTGGTGATGGGACGTTGAGGGGAAGTTGTTGCCACGGACTCAGAGTTGATGATGAATTCAGAGGTCTTACTCCTGGTAGAAAGAGGCCAAGAGTCCATAGCTGGCCCTGGTAGTTTTCCTAGTCCTTACAGAGCTCACACAGAAATGCTGACATGCTGGAGGCCCCACGCACATCTGGGGAGGGCTGTCTTTACTGTTTTTGATCTGCTTTGGGGCACGGTGGACAGATCCTTCACTGCCTCTCCCTACAAATGGGGACCACAAACTATAGCAAAGTGTGTGGCTGTGCTCCTTGGGACTCTGTATGGAGCCATGGGACTTCCAGAGTTTCAAGTAACCCTGAAACCAAGACCAAAAAAAGAGACTTAAGTCACTGTATGCAAAGGGTAAAAATGCATCTTCTCTATAATTATGTGGAATGGGTAAACCATGCATTTGTATTTTTGTAAGCCAGATTTTCCACAGATACTCTATGTCTTCGATGTTTCATTCTGAAGAAAGCTTGACTTTTTCCTCCCATTTTGTTGGACACATGACTTCCATTACTTACTCAGTGTAGACATTTTAATTTGTTTGTACTTTGGATATAAATATACAGATAAAATCGCCTGGTACAGGGAGGAGTTTACAGTGACTCTCAAATTGAGCTTAGAATTTTCGGCTCTCAGAAATAGAGCTTGAAAGATGTGGCTGAAGGACTGGGAGGCTTGCCTCCTGTTGTGCATTTAACATCCAATTTGTTGTCAGTTCTAATTCCCTAAAGAGTTCAAGGGAGCTTCTCTTCTCCCTTTTCAACCTGGTTCTAATTGCATCCACGGGGAGCTGGGTGGAGCATTACCAAGATGAGAGGGATGCTTTATCAATCCCAAGTGGAATGAAAGTCCAGTGGAGGGGTCATTTCTTGATAGCTTTTGGCATTGAAGTCATGTAACTGCAGTTAGAATGACACTCACCCTGAGTCATCTGAGCCCAGCCATTAAGTGCCAGCAGCACTAATCAGCAGGCACCATCCTGCCGCTGACCCATCATCCCTCGGCCTGAGCTTGGTGGGACGGCCATGTTCTGGCCACAAACCTGAGGAAGATTTAACACCCATAGCATCTTAAGCCCCCAGGAAACTTAGATGTCACCTAGTCCTGTTTGCCTCCTCCCTTCAGTTTGTGATCAGCCCTTTGGCTTCAGTTTCCCATCCATTAAACGGGCAGATTAGCTCTTGAAATGGGTAGATTAGCTCCAAGAAAATAGGTCTTCCTCTTGTTGAAGGAGAAGCTGGTACCTTCTGCACACTGTATCCTAAGGTGGCCCACACTGCTCTTTTTTCCTAGAGATGGAGAAAAAAACTTGGGGTTTCTTTTTTAGGGTTTTCAGTGGGGCAAGAAACTTGCCTCACTTCCTGGAGTACATTAGTTAAAGGCATGGGACTGGAATTTTAGTTTCTCTTCTCCCAGTATGGGCTCTGCATGATGCATTGTTGAATTTCTAAATCGGGAGAAAGTTTTCAGTCTTGACATATAGTTTTACTTAAGGATATAATAATAACACCAAAACAAAAGACCTTATGATCATGAACTATCACATTTTAAATTAAATACCCTCAAATTCTTTTGATTGATCAATAGATGAATGGTTTTTTCAATCTGTAACTGAACATTTACAATTCTATGAAAGCTGTGAGTGTATCTGTTTTCCTTGTTCAGTCATCTGTATAGCAGGAGAAATCTTAAGGAAAACGGAACGGGGGTTTCCCATACTGATTTGACCATCAAACATGATTTCTATAATAGTTTTATCTTCTGGTCTGAGATGATTTCCCATCCTTCCTGAGATCCCACTGAAATAAAAGTATCAAAACTTAAGAAGGGACAAACCCCAACAGTCAAGTAGTGGGTAGATGGGGAAAGAGCCAATCATCAAAGGAAGAAAAATTGTTTAACAGTTTTCTGGAATGTGGAATGTTCTGGGAGTGTAATGGGTGCAGCAGCATTGAGAGCCTGCAGGGGAGGTGGTAGGCAGCCTGCCGGCAGTTGTGTTGAAGCGTTTGTGGGCTTAGAGTTGGCAGGGGAGGCAGAGGCCAAGTATTTAGGGCAGTTGTGTGGGAAAGTTATGTTGGCTCTAAAAGCTGGTTTAAAATTTCCATGTTGGGTTTAACGTTGCATAGCTAAATACTCAATACACTTGCTAGCTTGCTTCATGGTAATACATCTTTACGGAGTAACCGAAGTATGGGAAAGAAGAAGATTGTAAGGGGATAATTTCAAGAGATGCAGAGGACATTGGATTTGTATACACTAAACAGGAAGTTGATACCAAGCAGACAGACATAACTGAATGTTTTCAAAACACTGGGAGTGTTTCTGATGAGCTCCTGGTGTCCTAAAGGGCTAACGCAGTTAGAGCTGTTGGGGGAGTGTTGTGTACTTTCTTTGTTCATTGTCCATGCCGTGGCAAAAGAATTGCAGGGCAGAGACACAGTAGTGAAACAGAGTAAAAGCTTTATTTAAAGTTAGTAAAAGAGAGAAGAAGTGCAGCAGGTAACCTCAGCGAGGAGAGCCACCCTGAATGGTTTGGAGAGAGAAAGTTTAAATTAAAAGGTTACACACTTAGAAAGTGTGGGCGACCTATGAGGGAGGAGTGCCCTGAAAGGTTTGGGGCTCCCCCTTTTAAGGATTCTTTAGGAATGTGACTAAGGGCTGGGGGTGCAGACTTATTAAGTGGTCTTTGAATACATAGGATTAATTTAAAACAAGGAAGTTGCTACTCTGATTTCTACCTGCGATACCAGTGTCTTGGTCTGGGAGCAGATCAAACAGGCTGCCTGCCCAGCCCTCAAGGTGGGCTGAGTTATTGTCTGTTTGCTGAAGTGTGCTGAGAACCTTACTTCTTAACTTTTTGGGATGTTTATAGCGTGGCTTGCTTACTAAATGAATCTTTTGCTCAGGTTGTGGATTACTTGGTTCGGATCAGAGAAGGAAACAGCATATATGTCGGCTCGTCCCTGCTTCTGACCCACAGATAAGGGGGGAGACACGGTGAGATAATGGAAGATGTGAAAGGACCTGCCAGGGGACTCGAGGCTTCACAGTGCACGAGTCATGCCAAAAAGGCACCTCTCACATTTATCGAACAAATGAATTTAAACTGAAGTTAAACATCATTATTTGGCCTTGAGTCTATCTAGCCCAAGGACGTGATGCTTCTCAAGGATACTGAAACCATGTGAGGGTGGTCAGTTTTGTTTCTCACCATTCTGTTTTTTGATTACTCATCAAGAGTTGTAGGAAGAACAGTCAAGGCCATGTGTATTTGTACATTTTATTTCTATGTTACTTGATTTATGTATTAATCCCATTAATCCCACACACATAGGTACAGTTAAAAATAAGCTGGGCCTTTTAGCAGGTAAGGTAAATTTTACAGTGTTATGATCTAACTGATACAGAGAGGTCACAGGTGTTGCTGAGATAACACTCTTTCTTATCTGCAGAATATGCAAACATTCCAGGCCAAGTTGATCCTGGCCTTTTGAGCTTTAACTGATTTCACTGAAGGATGTCTGTATCCCTAGTCTGGTATCTGCGCTGAGAATTAGTGCGACTGTGACTGCATAATGCTTAACACAGAGTTTTGATAGGGACTTCTTTGCATATTGTTCCATTGTTCTGACTGTAATGATCTTGCTCTGCTGTTCCTCCGGAGGCCCTCACCTACTCTGCCTAAATCCACAGTCCCTTGTCTCACCAACACCAAATTCAAAAAGGTGTGTTTACCTCTAATTAACTCTTGTTATTTTCTGGAGGGCCCCTGGAACATGCCAGATTAAGTTTTTCTCCTCATTAGGGAAAATATTTGGCTAATTCAGCTTATTTATCTGATCTAAAATTACCTGGAAAGCACTGTCAAAGGAGTAACACAAAACTTTATTTGGTGTTTTACATTACAGATGTTTCCAAATATCCTTATATCAACTGTCTTATAGTAAGTACTCCTCAGATCTTTTACCTTAATGTGGCCTGAGTTCCTCAATGTGTATTACCTGAGCTGGGATGATGCTGGCTGGCAAGGGATCCCTAAAGCAGGTACTGGGCATGGACGCCGTGGAGGCATAAACAGTCAAGGAGACAGAAACCGATGCTGCCTCTCTCTCACCCACATGCCTCACATCACCCTGATTGGCCCCAGAGGATGGCTGGCTAGCCAGAGACGGGTAAGATTCCTCAAGGGAGGAACAACCTAAGACAGGCACAGTCGCAGAGTGGGGCCATCAGTGATGCCGGGGTTCTTGTTCACGAAGCCGAAGAATGAAGGCCGTGGAGGCATAAACAGTCAAGGGGACAGAAAACCGATGCTGCCTCTCACCCGCATACCATCACCCTGATTGGCCCCAGAGGATGGCTGGCTAGCCAGAGATGGGTAAGATTCCTCAAGGGAGGAACAACCTAAGACAGGCACAGTCACAGAAGGGCCATCAGGAGAGGACTTGGGGTCCAACAGAGGTGAGGCACAGATCCTCAACCCCCCGACTTTGCAGAGGCCTGAATCTTCATCTCTGAGAGAAGTCTCCTCCTATGGCTGTTTCACTGCCCATGATCAGCCTGAGACAGGGGCTGTGGACTTAGACAGAACAGGGGGAGGGCCTCCGGATAAGCAAAGGCAGGATAATTACAGTCAGAGCAGTGTACCTACATGCAGGGAAAGTGCTTATCAAAACTCTGTGTTAAACAACATTAAGCTCTAGAGGCACTCTTGAGTGAGATAAGTTAATTTTCCCCAGGTAAAGGAAAGTAGTCCGTGTTTTTATTATGCTAATCGTTTGTAATCATGTGTAAGATTCACGTTAACATGCTAAAAGGCCCAGGCTTATGTGCTGTCTTTCCTCCTTCAGACCTGATGAGGTGATTTGTAATCTGGGCAATTACTAATGGCAAGTAAGCCCAGCCATAAACAACATAGGAAAAGGCAGGCACCTTAAAGATAAGATTGCATTTTAATACCCAGGAAGTTAAGAAGTAAGATTCTTAACTCTTTAGCAAAGAGACAACCTCAGCCCTCCTTGGGGGCTGGGCAGGCGGCCTTGTTTGTTATGCTCCCAGACCAAGATGCCCGTATCTTGGGGAGAAATCAGAGCAGTAAATAAATTTCTTGTGTTAATTTCAAATATTCAGACACCACATAACAAGTCCACACCCCTAAGCCTTTTTTCAAGTTCGCAAAAATCCTCAACTGTCTATAAAACCCCTAGACAAAAGCACAAGTACGGGTTGTCTTGTCCCCTACTTGTGTGATCCAGGAGCTCTGTCCTCTCACTGTATCTCTCAATGAAAGCCTCTCCCAGGCTCTCCTCCCATGGGTTTTTGCTAAGTTCAATCTTGGACTCTACAAACAAGCCAGCCTGGCATCAAATGTTTTATTTGAATACACTCCAGGGGAGGAGCAGGCCAGAGTTGTGCTAGACAAAGGCCTCCTACACTTCAGGGGAGGAGCAGGCCAAAGTCATGGTAGACAAAGGCGTCCATCCACCCACACAGCCATCATATCTCTTGGTGGGCTTGGCCTTTCCTATTATCAGATATGGTCTCAGTAGTTCATCGTTGCCTTTTCTTTCTCTGAACAACATGAGTCATGTGTGAAATGGAAGTGAAAGAGAAATGTAGGGGGAAAACAATGAGATACAGCACATGAGAGTGGCTAAAATTAAAAACCTGAACGTAAACGTGTTGACAAAGACGTGGAGCAACTGCAGTATTCTTAAGGAGCTGGTAAAAAAAGGTTGGCTACATGTTTAAAAGTTATGTACACCTACACAGCGATTTCCATCTGAGGAGCTTATCCAAGAGGAATAAAAGCAGGTGTTTATGCAAAACCTTATACACAGTGCATAATAGGTTTATTTGTAGTCCATCCACAGGGGAATGGATAAACCAACTGTGGTCTCTTGCCCCAGGGCAATACTCTTTTGCAAAGAAAACGTGTGACCTTTCCATCCATGAACAGCAGGCATGCATGTCAAAATGATGCTGCTGAGTAAAAGGAGCCAGATCAACACAAAACAATGAACAAAACAGAATGAACAAAACAGCAGTAGGACTCAGAGACACAGAAGTGACTAGTGGTTACTACGGGTTTGGGTGTGTGGGTGACGAGGGTGAGGGGCCAAAGGGGCATAAAAATTCTCAGTCATAATATAAGTTGGTCAGAGGGATGGTAGTACAGCATGGAGAATATAGCCAATGATTCTGTAACGTCTTCCTATGGTGGCACATAGTAGCTGCACTAGGGGGCTGAGGATTTCATAACATGGGTAATTGTTGAGCCACTATGTGTATACTTGAAAGCAATATAAGATTGCATATCAATGATGCTTCAATTAAATAATAAAATGGGATGATGAAACAGTGATAATTTTACACAAAAAGTGCTATAGGAGCCTTGAAGAGGAGCTCTTACCGTAACAGTGCTGGTAGGGGTAGCGATGGCTTTCAGGCAGGACTCAGAAATGTGAGACAACCTGAGGTTGAGCCAGGCAGTTAGAAGAGAAGAAAGATGGAGGAAGAAATGGAAATTCCAAGCAGAGGAGAAGGTGTAATGAAAAGGAGAAAGAAGCATGAATCAGTGGTGCTAGAATCTACTGACAGTTCAGGGCTGCTGAAAGATTGTCCATTCCCAAACTGACATCAAAGGAATGACTAGTGTTTCTTATGTCTTAGAATTTGGTGAATAAAACTATGGTTGCTTTTCTTTTGAGTTAGACATCTTAAAAAAAAATCTGACCTTTTAAGAACAACAGTCATACTAAGCATAGTGATAATGACATATGTAACATGATTATATGATACACATAATATCTAATATGTACATCTATATGTGAATGTATATGTATACATTAATATATTTCAAATAATTAATTATAAGATATATATGTATAGATAACATTTGTTGAAGGCTTATATGCCAGACATTGCACCAAGTATTTGCATATGTCATCCAATATAATCCTCACAAACTCGTGTAGTGTTACCAACTCCATTTTATATAATGAAGAAATAAAAACCAAAGTAAAGTTTACTTGTCCAAGTCCTTATTGTTGCTGATGGAATCTAGGTAATTTAAGTGGTCTTTGCGGAACACTGTTTCTGAACAAGTTTCTGTATCTGAACCAGTTTCTCTGTATCATTTTGAGGTAGTAATTAACCTTTCACTAATTGCATTTTCAAGCAAAGAACTTTTTAAGTGATGAGTTTTCAGTTCTAAGGAATTGTTTGTCATTTGCTGTGTTCTCCAGAATGATGTGGAATTTTCTATGGAAAAAATAGCAACCGCATTTGTCACTGATTGTCTTTAAGGATTGCTTTTGCTCCCCAAAGGTCTTTAACTCTCTACCTCAGTATTATCACTTTCTGAAATACCGTTATCCATTCAGGATTAGATCACAGTTATTATATTTTAAAGTATGTTGTCTCTTCCTTCTTTGAACTGGCAGGCTTCTCTTCAAAAATAGATGCCCCTTTTCTGCTCTCTGAAGGAGATGATGTACCTAGCACTAAGACAACATCAATACTGGGACTTCTTAACCTTGATTAAATTAACTTTCTATTCTGAAACTACTCCATATCATATCTCTCCCTTGAGCTCAGACAAAATTAGTATTAATTTGTATTATCCTTAATGTGTTTTCTACCATTAGAAAATTTGAAGTATATTTCTGACAAAGACAGAACTGTGTCAACAACAACCTCTGTTTGCTTTGTTACAATTAAATCCTATTCCAACCCACCAAAAATTCCTTCATTATCTTTCTCAGTCTTTCTCTATTAAATCATTTATTGTATTACAATTTATGCTTTTACCCTGTGCTGTAGGTTTGTATTATTTCATAAGATATCTTGCTTTTGAAACTTGAAAATCATTTTAATACATCTATGATTTTCTTTAACCGTTTGACGCAAATCATGGCAACATACTTTAAAAATGAAATCCTAGCTGAGCAGATAATATCCAACCTTCCATTTGTCCCTAACTCAAATCCTTAATATACTACATTGTTAACCTGAATTACCTTTCTCTTTTGACGAGAGGCTGTCGAATGTTAGTTTGAAAAATAATCACTTGAAGAACTATTAAAATGAAAGTTATCTGGTTCCAACCTAGGATGCTGGGGTGGGGTATAAGAACATGTGTAACAAACTGCAGTATATAGTCCTCCTGGAGGGGGGTCTTCAGGTCACACTAAGACTGCTGTAAAACTCTTATTTTCACAGACCTAGACTCTTGTTAGGGAAGCTCCGTGATGCACGTTCCCTGGAAGCTCACATAACTTCTTTATGTTTAATTAGCCTTGCTGAGGTAAAGATCTACATACAGTAAAATGCATTCATTGTAAGAATATAATTCAAGGGTTTTTAGTAAGTTTATTAAATTGTGTAACCATCGTCACACTCCAACTTTGGGACATGTCCATTAGCTAAAAATACTTCCTTAATACTGTTTTGCAGTTTACTTTCTTTTGCCATTTCCCTTCTGTCTCTATCATTTGCCTTTTCTGGATATTTCATATAAATGGGATCATTCATGTGGCCTTTTTCATCTGGCCCTTTTCATTTAGGAGAGTGACTTGATTAAGGTCTATCCATGTCATAGTATGTATTAATGATTCATTCCTTTTCTTTTCTTTTTTTTATAATTTATTTTGGTATCAATCTACATTTACAAGTGCAATATTATGGTTATTAAACTACCCCATTCATCAGGTCCCCCCCACCAACTCCATTACAGTCTCTGTCCATCAGCGTAGTAAGATGCTATAGAATCGCTAGTTGTCTTCTCTCAGTTGTACAGCCCTCCCCGCGCCCCACCCAACATTACGTCTGCTAATCGTAATGTCCCCTTTTCCCCCTTATCCCTCCCTTCCCACCCATCTTCCCCAGATTCATTCCTTTTCATTAATCAATAGTACTCCTTTGTGTGGATTTACCATGTTTTAAAGACATCTCTTCACCAGTAGCCAGACATTTGAATTGTTTAATGTGTTTGACTGTTATGAATAATGCTTTGATAATTTATGTATGAGTCTAAATGACATTATGTTTTAATTTTTCTTGGGGACCTTCACAGAATCTATTTTTAAAAGCAGCCATCCAATGATCTAATATAGTATTTCTATAATCAAAATGATATTAAAAATAACTTTTATTCTTCAAAGAGTTCATTTTACATGTATTGCTTATGCCACATTAACAATGTGATCCAATCACCAGAAATCAATAGTTTAATCCAAACCTCATGCTTCATTCTTTAAGTAGCAGAATTTTGATATTTGCATGGATACATTGTCATTGAATCAAAAGACTTCCCAAATTCTACTGCAGTTAAAGGTGGCCCCAGGATGACTTTCCAGCCAATGGGTCCTAACTAGATACACTGTATGGAATTTCTGGAAAGGCAACTGAGAGCAAGTTTACTTAAGCCTGCAGTGAACGCTATTTGCAGCTACACCTTTTATGTTTCTTTGAATCAGCTATGATGATATAATATCTGGGATTTCAGCAGTCATCTTGGGCCATAAAGTAACCTGGAAGATAGAAGCCAGATGCTTGGGTAGAACATACAATAAATGCTGAGCCCTTGCCAAATTAGATGGAAGAGCTCACAAGAAGACCCTCACTTTTTTTTTTTTGATTATTACCTTTTTATTTCAAGGGTTCTTTTTGTTTTAATATAATTTATTTTATTATCATTAATTTACAATTACATGTGCAATATCACAATTATTAAACTACCCCTTCATCAGGTCCCCCCCACCAACCCCATTACAGTCACTGTCCATCAGCGTAGTGAGATGCTATAGAATCACTACTTGTCTTCTCTGAGTTGTACTGCCCTCCCCGTGCCCCCCCAACATTACATTTGCTAATCGTAATGCCCCTTTTTCCCTCTTATCCCTCCCTTCCCGCCCATTTTCCCCAGTCCCTTTCCCTTTGGTAACTATTAGTCCGTTCTTGGGTTCTGTGAGTCTGCTGCTGTTTTGTTCCTTCAGTTTTTTTCTTTGTTCTTATACTCCACATATGAGTGAAATCATTTGATACTTGTCTTTTTCGGCTTGGCTTATTTCACTGAGCATAATACCCTCTAGCTCCATCCATGTTGTTGCAAATGGTAGGATTTGTTTTCTTCTTATGGCTGAATAATATTCCATTGTGTATATGTACCACATCTTCTTTATCCATTCATCTACTGATGGACACTTAGGTTGCTTCCATTTCTTGGCTATTGTAAATAGTGCTGCGATAAACATAGGGGTGCATCTGTCTTTTTCAAACTGGGCTGCTGCATTCTTAGGGTAAATTCCTAGGAGTGGAATTCCTGGGTCAAATGGTATTTCTATTTTGAGTTTTTTGAGGAACCTCCATACTGCTTTCCACAATGGTTGAACTAATTTGCATTCCCACCAGCAGTGTAGGAGGGTTCCCTTTTCTCCACATCCTCGCCAACATTTGTTGTTGTTTGTGTTTTGGATGTTGGCCATCCTCAGTGGTGTGAGGTGATATCTCATTGTGGTTTTAATCTGCATTTCTCTGATGATTAGCGATGTGGAGCATCTTTTCATGTGCCTGTTGGCCATCTGAATTTCTTCTTTGGAGAAGTGTCTATTCATGTCCTCTGCCCATTTCTTAATTGGATTATTTGCTTTCTGTTTGTTAAGGTGCGTGAGTTCTTTATATATTTTGGATGTCAACCCTTTATCAGATACGTTTTTTATGAATATATTCTCCCATACTGTAGGATGTCTTTTTGTTCTACTGATGGTGTCCTTTGCTGTACAGAAGCTTTTCAGCTTGATATAGTCCCACTTGTTCATTTTTGCTTTTGTTTCCCTTGCCCGGGGAGATATGTTCATGAAGAAGTTGCTCATGTTTATGTCCATGAGATTTTTGCCTATGTTTTTTTCTAAGAGTTTTATGGTTTCATGACTTACATTCAAGTCTTTGATCCACCTTGAGTTTACCTTTGTGTATGGGGCTAGACAGTAGTCCAGTTTCATTCTCTTACATGTAGCTGTCCAGTTTTTCCAACACCAGCTGCTGAAGAGGCTGTCATCTCCCCATTGTATATCCAAGGCACTTTTATCAAATATTAATTGACTGTATATGTTTGGGTTAATGTTTGGATTTTCTATTCTGTTCCACTGGTCTGTGGGTCTATTTTTGTGCCAATACCAAATTGTCTTGATTACTGTGGCTTTGTAGTAGAGCTTGAAGTCAGGGAGTGTAATTCCCCTGTTTTATTCCTCCTTCTCAGGATTGCTTTGGCTATTCGGGGTCTTTTGTGTTTCCATATGAATTTTAGAATTATTTGTTCCAGTTCATTGAAGAAAGCTGTTGGTAGTTTGATAGGGATTGCATTGAATCTGTAGATTGCTTTAGGTAGTATAGCCATTTTGACAATATTTATTCTTCCTAGCCAAGAGCATGGGATGCATTTCCATTTGTTAGTGTCCTCTTTAATTTCTCTTAGGAGTGTCTTGTAGTTTTCAGAGTACAGGTCTTTCACTTCCTTCATTAGGTTTATTCCTAGGTATTTTATTCTTTTTGATGCAATTGTGAATGGAATTGTTTTTCTGATTTCTCTTTCTGTTAGTTCATCGTTAGTGTATAGGAAAGCAACAGATTTCTGTGTGTTAATCTTGTATCCTGCAACTTTGCTGAATTCAGATATTAGTTCTAGTAGTTTTGGAGTGTAGTCTTTAGTTTTTTTTATGTACAATATCATGTCATCTGCAAATAGTGACGATTTGACTTCTTCTTTACCAATCTGGATGCCTTGTATGTCTTTGTTTTGTCTGATTGCCATGGCTAGGACCTCCAGTACTATGTTGAAAAGCAGTGGAGAGAGTGGTCATCCTGCCTTGTTCCCGATCTTAGATGAAAAGCTTTCAGATTCTCGCCGTTAAGTATGATGTTAGCTGTGGGTTTTTCATATATGGCCTTTATGATGTTGAGGTTCTTGCCCTCTATACCTATTTTGTTGAGAGTTTTAATCATGAATGGATGCTGAATTTTCTCAAATGCTTTTTCAGCATCTATGGAGATGATCATGTGGTTTTTTTTCTTGTTTTTATTCGTGTGGTGGATGATGATGGATTTTCAAATGCTGTACCATCCTTGCATCCTTGGGATGAATCCCACTTGATCATGGTGTATGATCCTCTTGATGCATTTTTGAATTCGTTTTGCTAATATTTTGTTGAGTATTTTTGCATCCACGTTCATCACGGACATTGGTGTATAGTTTTCTTTTTTGGTGAGGTCTTTGCCCGGTTTTTTTATTAGAGTGATGCTGGCTTCATGGAATGAGTTTGGAAGTATTCCCTCCTCTTCTATTTTTTGGAAAAGTTTAAGGAGAATGGGTGTTATTTCTTCTCTATATCAGACCCTCAGTTTTGACACCAATTGCAGATTCAGGAATCTCCAAGACCAGTCGTAGGTTCAATAATTTGCTAGAAAACTCACAGACCTCCTTGAAAGTTGTTGGTTATGGTATATTTCAGTTAAAGATTAAAATCAGCCAAGGGAAGAAGAAATACAGGACAGAGCCCAGGGTGGTTCCAACCACAGAGCATCCAGCTTCCAGCTTCTGGGTTTTTCATCCTCTTCTGATGGAGCTGTAGACAGATTAATTTCCCTCCAGTGCTGTGTGACACTTAACACTGACTATTGCCAACCAGGAAGCTTACCAGAGCCTTGGTATCCAGAGGCTTTATAGGCACTTGATCATGTAAAGCTTGTTGAGCACTTCAGTCTTCAACTCCTCTGCAAGTCCACCAAAACCATGTGACCCAAAGCCCCATCCTCAATCACCTTGTACTACATACTCTGGTTCGATGTCCGGCCTAAATCATATTCTTGGCGTAACACAAAGCTCTCCAGCACAATCACATTTTCACATATGACTGGCCCATGGCCCCAATATCATCAAAGACATTTTTATCCAGCAGGTATTCTACAGGCTTATAAGTTACCTCCTTGAAGCCAAAGAGGAAGGCCACACTTCTCTTTGGGTAGGGTTAAATTCTTTACTACAGAATTTACTGTAGTCTCTGACGACAACTTGAAGTCACAACAATGTACTTAGACTGCCTTTCTCCAGCCTTTCTTAACATGGCAGATTTTCATCTTTATGCCATTTTGTGGAACAGATTTTTTTTTACTGTATTTAGGCAAACATCATCCTAAACAACCAACATGGTAATATGTAACATTAGGTAACACAGAGAATAGAGTATACTCTGTAACTTGTTCCTAACAATATATAAAATAAGAAGTAAGAATGACTACTATATAAAAAACTATGCTTATCAGAAAATAGGCCATGGTTGTGAGTGCATGAAATATATAATTATTGGGTAACTCTCCAAATGGAAGGCTGTTAATGTGAAGAAACAACTAAAGAATTGGTCAGTGACATAATAGAAGGGAAACATAAAATGCAGTCTTATACACTGTAATAAATAAACACTGATATGATGTAGGTGATAATTTTGAAAGATTTCTCCATGTAAGATGGAACCATCCTTTAACTAAGAGCATTGAAATGGTCCTGTGATGTGTATGGATTTTAGAGGACTGCCTCTATGGTTCTCAAATTCCCAACTACAATGAACGATGCTATAAAACTTTTCCCCAGTTCCATGGTCAAGAGATTCAATAGCCAGTGGATTATCATTTCAAACTAAGAAGGAGCAAACTGATGTGTAATCTATATCTGGTCCAGAAGACAATATACAGGATAATAGTGTTTGCATTCCACAGAAATTTAACAATGGCATTTTGAGAAAACAGCAGTTTATATTTGTCAGTTATAAGAAATCTGCAAGTAGGCTCTCCAGAGCTGAGTAAATTGCTTATGTAAAGAAGCAGGGATTCTGATTAGTCATTTTTCAGGTTCTACTTTCCTAGACATGTGTCTTTTGTCCCAGTGGTTTTAAGATGACTGATCTCCCTCCAGGAGTTGGTTTATGTCCCACACAGGACGAAAAGAGAAAAGAGCAAAAGATACATGCTATCCGAGACTTTCCTCTTTATTAGAGAAACTGTGTGTTCTTAGAAGCCCTTTCTCAGAAGACCGTTTATATCCTGTTGTGCACAGCAAAGTCTCATATCCACCCTTAACTGCAAGGGATTCTAGAGATGGAAGCATTCGCATGATGCATATTCCCCTAAACAAAATCAGCAGACAAAAGATATTAATTAGGAAACAAGCAAAGCCTGTCAAAAGAAAGGACAGGGGGCAGATGTACAATCTGGTCTTTGTAAATTTAGAAGATAGTCAATAGAAATGATTTTTCATGATGTCAGTTTTTTCTATATATTTCCATACATTTTAACAATATCTTGAGTCAAATGTGAAATGAAATGAACTAGGTAAATATTATTTAACCAAAATTTGTTATTTTTCTTACTGTCTTA
>JAVSCE010003623.1:0-313652 GCA_032199065.1 Smutsia gigantea | reverse complement strand
AGGTTCTCAGGAAAAGAGACCAGGGCCTAATTCAGCAAACGGGGAAGGTGGGAGGAGGCAACGATAGCAGTAGTGGACGTCCTGCCCGATCCTGCCTGCAAGAAAACGAGTCCCAAGCTTCCCCCTTCCGTTGCAAGGACCCTGAGCACGGGCGTGGGCCAGCCGAACAAGCTCCCGTCAGCCGGCTTTGAGGGGCCCATCTGGCAGAAAGGGGAGAGAGCTGTCCCACTGGGTGCACCCTGGGCCCTCTCAAGGCAAAGCTGGACTCATGATCTCCTACAATGCTCCTCCAAGGACCCGCAGAGGCCTGCTGAACGCAGTTAAGTCTGGCCACTCATACAATCCAGTGCTGGAGGACCAGGAAAAGGGAGCCAATTGTTTTTTACAGCCAGGCCAGGAGATCCAAGGCAAACAGCGCCCCTCCGGCGGACTATAGGAAGGCAGCCGGGCCGGGGAAGTGCTGCACCGCCCAGAAGCTCCTGCGCTGTGAGTTAGTGCTGGAGGCTGGAGCGGCAAAGTCCTGCCGCGGGGCAGGGGTGGGCACCCAGGAAGGCTGAGGGGCGCAGAGTGACATGGCCCGCCTTACCCTTCTAAGACCTTGTTCACCCACTGGATCTCAGCTCTCTTTTCTAAGTCAAGGTCCTCCTCAGCAGTGACTCGATAACCTGTGCAAGGGGGGTGGGCAGGATCAGTGCGGTCATTTCTCCTGCAGCAGGCCAGCAGGGGAATCCTGCGCTTCCGGGGCCTGGAAGTGTCAGGTGAGGGTGAGCAATTCCTGAAGCTTCGTTTCCGCCCTGAAGTGGCTTTTGCAGCTTTGTCGTGTTTGATGGTCCTCTGCGGTTCCAGGGAAGCCGGAGCGCTTGGCTGTAAGCCTTCCTCGCTGGCGCTCTTGGAGGACACGTTAGGAGAGGGTGAGGCCTGGCCGCGGGGCGCGGCCGCGCCCGGAGCGCTCCTCTGCGGGGGTGGGAAACCTCGGGAGGAGCTGGGAGAACTGGCAATGGTATTCCGTTTGCCGCAGGAGCTCAAAGAGCGGGTCTGGGATTTCTTGATAAGGCTGTCGTCTGAGTTCCTGGAACCTAAATCCCTCTTGAGAGGCCCGGGCCTGGGCACGAAGGAAGAGAGGGCTCCGTTGACCATGAGGCGCCTGAACGCGGAGCCACTCCTCTGGGCGCCCTGCCGCTCCGGGACCCGGCGCCCTTCCTTCCGCTTGGCCAGCTCTTCCCTGCTGTCGACGGCGGTCAGGTCCTTGTCTTCCTTGGCTCGCGGCTGACCTCCCTCTTCCAGGGCCCTCACCAGGGTCCCCTTTACACACGGGGCTGGGAGGTGACCACACCCTGAAGGGCACGTACAGATGACCACACCCAGCGTCCGTTTGCCCGTGGCAGATGCGATCTTCAGGATCACTGAGATGCAGAACATCTTGGAGCTGCAGCCGGGCAGCCCTGGCTTCTCATGGCTCCTCTGGGGCCCCGGGGAGAAGACCCCCGAGTCGAAACAGCAGACCTGCTGGGTGGGATATTGCAGCCCATGGACCATGACAAACCACCGGCGGTACCAGCGCTGCTGGGGGAAACCCACAGGATCCTCATAGGACAGCCTGCGAGCCAGCGCTAGGGCGGGGGCCGCCGAGTGACCCCGGCAGGCGGGGTGCGCGGGCCGGACGCGCTCGGGCCTCTCCGGGGGGTCCGCGTCCAGCACAGCCGGCGACGGCGGCCGGGGACGGTGTCTGCTCAAGTAACTGCCCATGAGGAGCAGCCGTCGTGCACGCCCGGGTCGTCGAAAAGGAGTCAGTGCCTCAGAGAGGTTTCCGTTAGCTGCCGACGGCGCCCGGAGCAAGGCGCGCACCAGGACGTGCCGTCTGTGACGCGCCGCTGGAACGCGTGAGCGGAGAAAGGGCGCGCGGACCCAGGGCGCTTCGGGCCCGGGGGCCGCGCTCAGAGGGGCGCGAGGGAGACGCGCTCCCGGCCGCGCAGCCGCAGTTCGGCTGCCAGCGCGGGACGCGGCCCAGAGCCCGAGAACCGCTCTGGGCTCAGCAGCGCCCACTGGAGGCCGGAGCTTCAGGGTCAGCACCCTTGTCCACGGGTGCGGATATCCCAGCGGAGATCCCCTCCTAACACCTGCCACCCACACCCTGCAGGGTAGCACTGCCACTTGAAGGTCCAGGGGGCACGAGGACCCCAGGAGGGAAGCGGCTAGAAGGGCCGGATGCCAGAGCAGAGTCGCTGCCCCCACCCGCTTCCCTTCTGTACAATCCTACTGTCCAGGGACCCTTTCTTGTCTCCTCCTCCCCGTCCCGGAAAATAAGAATCCTAGACAAGGTTTATAAAATCAGGATTTAGAGACATGCAACAGTCAAAGCAATCTTTATCATATTTTTTCATTGAAGTATCAGTGATACGTGACCTTATTTTGGTTTCAAGTATACAACCGTGGTTCACCAGTTGCCCATATTATTAAATCCTCACCCCTACTAGTGCAGTTATTATCTGTCAACATAGGAAGATGTTACAGAATCATTGGCTATATTCTCTATGCTGTACTGCTATCCCCATGACCCAGCTTAACATTATGATTGAGAATTTTTGTGCCACTTCATCCCCTGACCCTTTCCCCCACCCCAACCCCTCCCTCCTGGTAACCGCAAGTCACTTCTCAGTGTCTATGAGTCTACTGTCTTGTTCATTTTGTTTTGTTTTTATATTTCACAAATAAGTGAAATCATATGGTATTTGTCTTTCTCCACCAGGCTTATATCACTTAGCATAATACCTTCTAGGCCCATCCGTGTTGTCGCAAATGGCAGGGTTTCCTTTTTATGGTGTATAATATTCCACCATGTATGTATACCACAGTGTTTTTTATCCATTCATCTATTGATGGGCACCTTGGCTGCCTGCATAACTTATATATTATAAATAATGTGGCGGTAAACATATGGTGCATGTGTCTTTTTGAATTAGGGATTGTGTTTTCTTCCACTAAATTACTAGACGTGGAATTACTGGGGTATCGTATTTCTATTTTTAGTTTTTTGAGGAATCTCCATACTGCTTTCCACACTGGCTGCACCAATTGATGTTCCCACCATCAGTGTGGAGTTTTCCCTTTTCTCCACATCCTTGCTAATACTGGTTATTTCTTATCTTTTCCACAGGGGCCATTCTAAATGGTGTGAGGTGATATCTCCCTGTGGTTTTGATTTGCATTTCCCTGACGATCAGTGGTGTGGAGCATCGTTTCATGTGTCTGTTGGCCATCTGTATTTATTCCTTGGCGAAATGTCTGTTCAGGTCCTCTACCCATTTTTTAACCGGATTATTTCTTTTTTGTTGTTGAGGCTTGTCAGTTCTTTATACATTTTGGGTGTTAACCCCTTACATATTCTCCTATACCATAGGCTGGCTTTTTATTCTGCTCATGGTGTCCTTTACGACACATACAGAAGCTTTTTCGCTTGATGTAGTCCCAATTGTTCATTTTGTTTCCCATGCACACAGAGATGTGTCTGGGAAAAAAATTGCTCATGCTTATGTTTAAGAGATTTTTGCCTATGTTTTCTTCAGTCCCACATTTAGGTCAGTCAAGGGATAGACAAAGAGTACAGAATATGATACCTAGTATATAAAGAATGGAGGAGGAAGAAAAAAAAAGAACCTTTAGATTGTGTTTGTAATAGCATATTAAGTGAGTGAAGTTGGACTCTTAGATAGTAAGGAAGTTAACCTTGAACCTTTGGTAGCCGCGAATCTGAAGCCTGCAATGCCAGTAAGTACATACCTATCAGTAATCACCCTAAGTGTAAATGGACCGAATGCACCAATCAAAAGACATAGAGTCACTGAATGGATAAAAAAACAAGACCCATCTATATGCGTCCTACAAGAGACTCACTTTAAACCCAAATACATGCACAGACTAAAAGTGAACGGATGGAAAAAGATATTTCATACAACTAATAGGGAGAAAAAAGCAGGAGTTGCAGTACTTGTATCAGACAAAATAGACTTCAAAACAAAGAAAGTCACAGAAGAAAAAGAGGGATATTACATAGTGATAGAAGGGTCAATCGAACAAGAAGATATAACCATTATAAATATCTATGCACCCAATACAGGAGCACCTACATATGTGAAACAATACTAACAGAATTAAAAGGAGAAATAGAATGCAATGCATTCATTCTAGGGGACTTCAACACTCCACTCACTCTCTAGGACTGATCAACCAGACAGAAAATAAGTAAGGAGGCAGGGGCACTGAACAACACAATAGAATAGACGGACCTAACAGACATCTACAGAACTCTACACCCAAAAGCAGCAGAATACACATTCGTCTCAAGTGCACATGGAACATGTTCAAGAATAGATCATATACTAGGCCACAAAAAGAGCCTTGGTAAATTCAAAAAGATTGAAATTATACCAACCAGTTTCTCAGACCACAAGTGTACGAAACTAGAAATAAATTATGCAAAGAAAATAAAAAATCCCACAAACACCTGGAGGCTTCACAACATGCTCCTAAATAACCAATGGATCAATGGCCAACTAAAAACAGAGATCAAGCAATATGTGGAGACAAATGACAACAATAATTCAACACCACAAAATCTGTGGGACGCAGCGAAGGCCGTGTTAAGAGGAAAGTATATTGCAATACAGGCCTATCTCAGGAAAGAAGAACAATCCCATATGAGCAGTCTAAACTCACAATTAATGAAACTAGAAAAAGAAGAACAAATGAGGCCCAAAGTCAGTAGAAGGAGGGACATAATAAAGATCAGAGCAGAAATAAATAAAATCGAGAAGAATAAAACAATAGAAAGAATCAATGAAAGCAAGAGCTGGTTCTTGGAGAAAATAAACAAAATAGATAAACCCCTAGCCAGACTTATCAAGAAAGAAAGAGAGACCACTCACATAAACAGAATCAGAAATGGAAAGGAAAAATCACTACAGACACCGCAGAAATACAAAGAATTATTAGAGAATACCATGAAAAATGATATGCTAACAAACTGGATAACTAGAAGAAATGGACAACTTTCTAGAAAAATACAACCTTCCAAGGCTGACCCAGAGAGAAACAGAAAATCTGAACAGACCAATTACCAGCAACGAAATTCAATTGGTAATCAAAAACCTACCTAAGGACAAAATGCCTGGACCAGATGGCTTCACCACTGAATTTTATCAAACATTTAGTGAAGACCTCATACCCGTCCTCCTTAAAGTTTTCCAAAGAGTAGATGAAGGGGGAATACTTCCAAACTCATTCTATGAGGCCAGCATCACTCTAATACCAAAACCAGGCAAAGACACCACAAAAAAAGAAAATTACAGACCAATATCCCTGATGAACATAGATGCAAAAATAGTCAACAAAATATTAGCAAACTGAGTTAAAAAATACATCCAAAGGATCATCCATCATGATCAAGGAGGATTTATTCCAGGGATGCAAGGATGGTACAACATTCAAAAGTCCATCAACATCATCCACCACATCAACAAAAAAGAAGGACAAAAACCACATGATCATCTTCATAGATGCTGAAAAGCATTTGACAAAATTCAACATCCATTCATGATAAAAACTCTCAACAAAATGGGTACAGAGGGCAAGTACCTCTCCATAATAAAGGCCGTTTATGACAAACCCACAGCCAACACTACACTTAACAGCGAGAAGCTGAAAGCTTTTCCTTTAAGATCGGGAACAAGGCAAGAATGTGCACTCTCCCCACTTTTATTCAACATAGTTCTGGAGGTCCTAGCCACAGCAATCAGACAACACAAAGAAATAAAAGGCATCCAGATAGGCAAGGAAGAAGTTAAACTGTCCCTCTTTGCAGATGACATGATATTGTACATAAAATACCCTAAAGAATCCACTCCAAAACTAGCAGATCTACTATCTGAATTCAGCAAAGTGGCAGGATACAAAATTAATACACAGAAATCTGTGGCATTCCTATACACTAACAATGAACTAGCAGAGAGAGAAATCAGGAAAACAATTCCATCTGCAACTGCATCAAAAAGAATTAAAATACCTAGGAATAAACCTAACCAAGGAAGTGAAAGACTTATACTCTGAAAACTACAAGACACTCATGAAAGAAATTAAAGAAGATACCAATAACTGGAAACACATCCCGTGCTCATGGATAGGAAGAATTAATATTGTCAAAATCGCCAACCTGCCTAAAGCAATCTACAGATTCAATGCGATCCCTATCAAAATACCAACAGCATTCTTCAATGAACTAGAGAAAATCATTCTAAAATACACATGGAACCACAAAAGACCCCGAATAGCCAAAGCAATCCTGAGAAGGAAGAATAAAGCTAGGGGGATTATGCTCCCCAACTTCAAGCTCTACTACAAAGCCACAGTACTCAAGACAATTTGGTACTGGCACAAGAACAGACCCATAGACCAATGGAACAGATGAGAGAGCCCTGATATAAACGCAACCGTATATGGTCAATTAATATATGATAAAGGAGCCATGGACATACAATGGGGCAATGACAGCCTCTTCAACAGCTGGTGTTGGCAAAAGTGGACAGCTACATGCAAGAGAAGGAAACCGGATTATTGTTTAACCCCACACACAGAAGTAAACTCGAAATGGATCAAACACCTGAATGTAAGTCATGAAACCATAAAACCCTTAGAAGACAACATGGGCAAAAATCTCCTGAATACAAGCATGAGCAACTTCTTCCTGAACTCATCTCCTCGAGCAAGGGAAACAAAAGCAAAAATGAACACATGGGACTACATCAAACTAAAAAGTTCCTGTATGGCAAAGGACACCATCAACAGAACAAAAAGGCAGCCTACAGTATGGGAAAATATATTTGTCAATGACATATCCGACAAGGGGTTAATATCCAAAATATACGAAAACTTACACGCCTCAACACCCCAAAAACAAATAACCCAATTAAAAAAATGGGCAGATGATATGAAGAGACAGTTCTCCAAAGAAGAAATTCAGATGGCCAACAGACACATGAAAAGATGCTCCACATCACTAATCATCAGGGAAATGCAAATTAAAACCACAATGAGATATCACCTGACGCCAGTAAGGATGGCCAGCATCGAGAAGTCTAACAACAAATGCTGGTGAGGATGTGGGAAAGGGAACCCTCCTACACTGCTGGTGTGAATGTAAGCTAGTTCAACCAGTGTGGAAAGCAATGTGGAGCTTCCTCAAAAAGGTAAAATTAGAAATACCATTTGACCTGAGAATACCACTCCTTGGAATTTACCCAAAGAATGCAACTTCTCAGATTCAGAAAGACATATGCAACCCTATGTTTATCACAGCACCATTTACAATAGCCAAGGTATGGAAGCAACCTAAGTGTCCATCCATAGATGAATGGATAAAGAAGATGTGGTACCTAGACACAACGGAATACTATTCAGCCATAAGAAAGAAACAAATCCTACCATTTGCAACAACATGGATGGAGCTGAAGGATATTATGGTCGGTGAAATAAGCCAGGCAGAGAAAGAGAAGTGCCAAATGATTTCCCTCATTTGTGGAGTATAACAACGAAGCAAAACTGAAGGAACAAAATAGCAGCAGACTCATAGACTCCAAGAAGGAACTAGAGTGGTTACCAAAGGGAAGGGGTGTGGGAGGGTGGTTGGGGAGGGAGCGAGAAGGGGATTGAGGTATATTATGTTTAGTATACATGGTGTGGGGGATCACTGGAAAAACAGTGTAGCACAGAGAAGGCAAACAGTGAATCTGTGTCATCTTACTGCACTGATGGACAGTGACTGCATTGGGGTATGGGTGGGGACTTGATAATATCGGTAAATGTAGTAATCACATTGTTTTCTTATGTGAAACCTTCATAAGAGTGTATATCAATAATACCTTAATAAAAAAATAAAAAATGTAAATAGATTAAAAGGTCCAAGGAAATGGCAGAGACCGTGTTTTGAAAAGCAAGATCCAATTATATGCTGACCGGAAGAAAGACCCCTAGATTCAAATATACAAATAGGTTGACATTAAAAGAATGGAAACAGATTTTCATTGCAAACAGTATCCATGAGAGATTTGGAAAAGCTGACTCTGAGGCTAAAAATATTATTAGAGAGAAAGAGGGACATTTCATAATGATAAAAGGGTCAATAAGAAGGAACACTTACATGCAGCTAACAGATTCCCAACAACCATAGAGCCAAAGCTGATAGAACTGAAATATGAAACAGGCAATAATACAGTTAAAATTGAGTATTTGAAGACTCTACTCTCAATAACTAATAGAAAAATTGGCCAGGAAATTAGGAAGGATAAGACTTGGACAACACTATCCAACAACCTGACCTGACATCTATAGAACATTGTATCCCAAAACAGCAGAATGCACTTTCTTTATAAAGGACATGGGGAACATTTTCCAAAATAGAGCATATAGTTGGCCATAAAAATGTCCCAATAAATATAAAAGGATTGAAATCATTGAACGTAGGTTTAAGGCCACAGTGGAATAAAATTAAAAATCAAAAGCATGAAGAAATGTGGGAAATCCCCAATATATAGAAATTAAAGGATACCCTTCTAAACTTATCAAAGAAAAAAATCACAAGGGAACTTAGAAAATATATTGAACTGAATGTAATCTAACATCAATGTTTTTGGAATGCCAATAAAGCAGCTCTCAGAGGGAAATTTATAGCTTTAGACACCTACATTAGAAAAGGGAAAGGTCTCTCAAGTCCATAGCCTAATATTCCATTTTAGGAAACTGCTAAAGGAAGAGAAAACTAAACCCCAAGGAAGCAGAAAAGGTAAAATCACAAAGATTAGAGCCTAACTAAATAAAATAAGACAACCAAATAGGAGACGAAGAGAAAAAATAACAACAGAGAAAATGGAAGCCACAAAAATTTACTTCTTAAAAAAATAATCAACACAATTGACCAAATTTTAGCCACACTGACCAAAAAGAGCAAGAGTGAGAATGAGGGAGAGACACATGGAGATAAAGAGAAAAGACACTAACAAAATTAGGAACTGAAGAGAGGCTATCATTTCCTACTTCAGAGCTATTAGGATTATAGGGAAATCCTATCGACAATTTTACGCCAACAAATGAGAGAAATGAAATCGGCACATTTCCCGAAAGACACCAGTTACTAAAACTGACTCAAGAAAACTCAGAAAAACCTGAGTAAGACCTACAACAGGGGATTGAAATAGTAATTTTAAATCTTCCCATAGTATAATTCCAGGCCTAGATGGTTTCATTGGTAAATCCTCCGAAACATTTCATGAAGAAATTGTACCAGTCCCTCTACAAATCCTTCCAGATGTAGAGGAGGGAACCAGACAAAGGCAGTGCAAAAAGAGAAAATCTCAGGAATAGACACAGAAATACTCAACAAAATGTATGTGAACCGGACACCCCAAAGAGTGAGTTTTACTGGTTGCAAATTGAAATCAGCCAGGTGGTTGGAGGAACCCAAAATGGAATGCAGACTGTGACACATGAATCTGAAGGTGGTACAAAAGATCACGTAACTTGGCTGCAGGGCTGCAGAGAGCAGTGCTTGACTGGGAGCCGCAAGGCTACCTGCAGAAAGGACTGTACACACACACTCTGGTGAGTTGCTCACAGGGCTGGCAGTTCTGAAACTACCTGTATTATAGGATCACGCAAATAAGTAAATATAAATATGTTGTGGATAACCAGAGCAGGTTTCTCTGAGGAAACCATTGGAGAAAAAATTACACATAAGCAAAGGGGGGACATTCCTACTATGAACCTGCCATTCTGGATTACAGTCTGAGGTATCAGCATGAGTTCATTTACACACACACATGTGCACGCACACAAGCTATAAAATAGGAGCACATATATGCTAGTTCTGTCAGCTGAAAGGACCTAGGAAGAGAGACTCCGTAGTAGCTATGAGCACACCTGAGTGCTAAGGTCTTGTGTTTTAAATTCTGTCTTCCAGTAAAGGAACTGAAGTTCTCAGAGAAGTAAGTGATTAGCTCTGGAACTGGATCAAGTAACATACAAGATGATCCTGAATCATCTTGTGGAGCTAGAAGGTAAAGTCCCCCAAAAAGGCCAGTGCTGGAGAACACAGGAATGTTCAAAGGACTTGGGCGCTAACCTGATAGAACTCAAAATGGTCAAATCTGGTATAATTTGAGCAACAAAGTAGTAATACTATTAGATAGCACAAAGAATAAAATAAATATTGACGAGTCCAAACAGATATAAATCATCCATTCAATCAATCAATCAATCAATCAATCAAACTCTTAAAGAAGACTTGATTAAATGCAGGAGCAACCGGAAAGTAGAAAATCACCACTAGAACACCACAGTAAAAACTGCTGCAGGCAAGATTCACTGATGATGCTAAAATCAGCAGTGGTCGTTTAAGGATGAATAGGATTTCTGTGTAGCATCAAAGTACGACTCCCTCCCAAACATTTATTATAAGGGAAAATAGTAACTACACAGTGGAGAACCCTGGCAGACACCACCTTGACCCCGTGATCACAGTTAACATCTCCTATGTCTTATCAGGTACCCCTCTGAGATGATGTGCTGAGAAGGGCGACTCACCTCTGTGGGATTCTTCTCAAAAAATCCATAATCTCAGTGTACTCAAGGAAACAATAGAGAAGTCCAAATGAGGGAAAATGTACAAAATATCCGTTACTCTTCAGACACATCAAGGTCACACATACCTTATGTAAGAGAGAAATGGTCACAGTTTGGAGGTAATGGAGGAGACACGACAATGAAATGCAATGTGTAGTTCTAGATTGCTACTGGAACAGATAGACAACTTTACCGGAAAAACAGGGGAAATCCATTTAAAGTCAGAGGTTTAGGAAACAGCATTGTATCAATGTTTCCTGGTTACAACCAATGTTAATGGAAGAAGCTCTGTGAAGACTGCATAGGAATTCTCTGTACTATCTCTGCAGCTGTTGTGTAAGTGTAAAATTACATCAAATTAAAAAAAATTTAAAAGCTAACGTCGTCACGTGTCATTTCCTAACATACACCAAGCATGATCTAGCCCACAGTGAGGTCAGCTGGGCAGGGGAGAAGCAGAAGTGTGGCCACCCCACAGACTCAAAACAGAAATCAGGCATCAGCCTCCAGAGTCATGAAAACTCTACCCATTTTCCTAACAGCTGAGCCACAGAGAAACGGACGCAGTTAAGTCTGGCCACTCATACAATCCAGTGCTTCCTCCACTGTGGATCTACGGATGCAAAGAGCAAAGACACAGTTAACATCCAGGAAATTAACAAAAAGTCATCCATATATTCAAAATACATGTTACATGTAATACAACACATATTGTTATATATTCTATACATAGTTTATAGGTATATATACGTATGTGATGTGCATTACTATACATATTACATGTCTGTGTGTATACATGTATTATATACAGATACATATTTCAATATATAATGATATACTAATTATATTTATACATATATTACATATGTGGACTATGTCTTCTTACATAGTACATATACTACATTAGGTAACATACATACATAATATACACATTATATTAATACATATTATATACTACATATGACTTTAATATAAATATATGAGACTATGACATATATAAATGTATGACTGTATATGTGTGTCATATACGACTGTTCATTTACCAGATGTTCATACAGGGAATGTACAGGTTCTCAGGAAAAGAGACCAGGGCCTAATTCAGCAAACGGGGAAGGTGGGAGGAGGCAACGATAGCAGTAGTGGACGTCCTGCCCGATCCTGCCTGCAAGAAAACGAGTCCCAAGCTTCCCCCTTCCGTTGCAAGGACCCTGAGCACGGGCGTGGGCCAGCCGAACAAGCTCCCGTCAGCCGGCTTTGAGGGGCCCATCGGGCAGAAAGGGGAGAGAGCTGTCCCACTGGGTGCACCCTGGGCCCTCTCAAGGCAAAGCTGGACTCATGATCTCCTACAATGCTCCTCCAAGGACCCGCAGAGGCCTGCTGAACGCAGTTAAGTCTGGCCACTCATACAATCCAGTGCTGGAGGACCAGGAAAAGGGAGCCAATTGTTTTTTACAGCCAGGCCAGGAGATCCAAGGCAAACAGCGCCCCTCCGGCGGACTATAGGAAGGCAGCCGGGCCGGGGAAGTGCTGCACCGCCCAGAAGCTCCTGCGCTGTGAGTTAGTGCTGGAGGCTGGAGCGGCAAAGTCCTGCCGCGGGGCAGGGGTGGGCACCCAGGAAGGCTGAGGGGCGCAGAGTGACATGGCCCGCCTTACCCTTCTAAGACCTTGTTCACCCACTGGATCTCAGCTCTCTTTTCTAAGTCAAGGTCCTCCTCAGCAGTGACTCGATAACCTGTGCAAGGGGGGTGGGCAGGATCAGTGCGGTCATTTCTCCTGCAGCAGGCCAGCAGGGGAATCCTGCGCTTCCGGGGCCTGGAAGTGTCAGGTGAGGGTGAGCAATTCCTGAAGCTTCGTTTCCGCCCTGAAGTGGCTTTTGCAGCTTTGTCGTGTTTGATGGTCCTCTGCGGTTCCAGGGAAGCCGGAGCGCTTGGCTGTAAGCCTTCCTCGCTGGCGCTCTTGGAGGACACGTTAGGAGAGGGTGAGGCCTGGCCGCGGGGCGCGGCCGCGCCCGGAGCGCTCCTCTGCGGGGGTGGGAAACCTCGGGAGGAGCTGGGAGAACTGGCAATGGTATTCCGTTTGCCGCAGGAGCTCAAAGAGCGGGTCTGGGATTTCTTGATAAGGCTGTCGTCTGAGTTCCTGGAACCTAAATCCCTCTTGAGAGGCCCGGGCCTGGGCACGAAGGAAGAGAGGGCTCCGTTGACCATGAGGCGCCTGAACGCGGAGCCACTCCTCTGGGCGCCCTGCCGCTCCGGGACCCGGCGCCCTTCCTTCCGCTTGGCCAGCTCTTCCCTGCTGTCGACGGCGGTCAGGTCCTTGTCTTCCTTGGCTCGCGGCTGACCTCCCTCTTCCAGGGCCCTCACCAGGGTCCCCTTTACACACGGGGCTGGGAGGTGACCACACCCTGAAGGGCACGTACAGATGACCACACCCAGCGTCCGTTTGCCCGTGGCAGATGCGATCTTCAGGATCACTGAGATGCAGAACATCTTGGAGCTGCAGCCGGGCAGCCCTGGCTTCTCATGGCTCCTCTGGGGCCCCGGGGAGAAGACCCCCGAGTCGAAACAGCAGACCTGCTGGGTGGGATATTGCAGCCCATGGACCATGACAAACCACCGGCGGTACCAGCGCTGCTGGGGGAAACCCACAGGATCCTCATAGGACAGCCTGCGAGCCAGCGCTAGGGCGGGGGCCGCCGAGTGACCCCGGCAGGCGGGGTGCGCGGGCCGGACGCGCTCGGGCCTCTCCGGGGGGTCCGCGTCCAGCACAGCCGGCGACGGCGGCCGGGGACGGTGTCTGCTCAAGTAACTGCCCATGAGGAGCAGCCGTCGTGCACGCCCGGGTCGTCGAAAAGGAGTCAGTGCCTCAGAGAGGTTTCCGTTAGCTGCCGACGGCGCCCGGAGCAAGGCGCGCACCAGGACGTGCCGTTTGTGACGCGCCGCTGGAACGCGTGAGCGGAGAAAGGGCGCGCGGACCCAGGGCGCTTCGGGCCCGGGGGCCGCGCTCAGAGGGGCGCGAGGGAGACGCGCTCCCGGCCGCGCAGCCGCAGTTCGGCTGCCAGCGCGGGACGCGGCCCAGAGCCCGAGAACCGCTCTGGGCTCAGCAGCGCCCACTGGAGGCCGGAGCTTCAGGGTCAGCACCCTTGTCCACGGGTGCGGATATCCCAGCGGAGATCCCCTCCTAACACCTGCCACCCACACCCTGCAGGGTAGCACTGCCACTTGAAGGTCCAGGGGGCACGAGGACCCCAGGAGGGAAGCGGCTAGAAGGGCCGGATGCCAGAGCAGAGTCGCTGCCCCCACCCGCTTCCCTTCTGTACAATCCTACTGTCCAGGGACCCTTTCTTGTCTCCTCCTCCCCGTCCCGGAAAATAAGAATCCTAGACAAGGTTTATAAAATCAGGATTTAGAGACATGCAACAGTCAAAGCAATCTTTATCATATTTTTTCATTGAAGTATCAGTGATACGTGACCTTATTTTGGTTTCAAGTATACAACCGTGGTTCACCAGTTGCCCATATTATTAAATCCTCACCCCTACTAGTGCAGTTATTATCTGTCAACATAGGAAGATGTTACAGAATCATTGGCTATATTCTCTATGCTGTACTGCTATCCCCATGACCCAGCTTAACATTATGATTGAGAATTTTTGTGCCACTTCATCCCCTGACCCTTTCCCCCACCCCAACCCCTCCCTCCTGGTAACCGCAAGTCACTTCTCAGTGTCTATGAGTCTACTGTCTTGTTCATTTTGTTTTGTTTTTATATTTCACAAATAAGTGAAATCATATGGTATTTGTCTTTCTCCACCAGGCTTATATCACTTAGCATAATACCTTCTAGGCCCATCCGTGTTGTCGCAAATGGCAGGGTTTCCTTTTTATGGTGTATAATATTCCACCATGTATGTATACCACAGTGTTTTTTATCCATTCATCTATTGATGGGCACCTTGGCTGCCTGCATAACTTATATATTATAAATAATGTGGCGGTAAACATATGGTGCATGTGTCTTTTTGAATTAGGGATTGTGTTTTCTTCCACTAAATTACTAGACGTGGAATTACTGGGGTATCGTATTTCTATTTTTAGTTTTTTGAGGAATCTCCATACTGCTTTCCACACTGGCTGCACCAATTGATGTTCCCACCATCAGTGTGGAGTTTTCCCTTTTCTCCACATCCTTGCTAATACTGGTTATTTCTTATCTTTTCCACAGGGGCCATTCTAAATGGTGTGAGGTGATATCTCCCTGTGGTTTTGATTTGCATTTCCCTGACGATCAGTGGTGTGGAGCATCGTTTCATGTGTCTGTTGGCCATCTGTATTTATTCCTTGGCGAAATGTCTGTTCAGGTCCTCTACCCATTTTTTAACCGGATTATTTCTTTTTTGTTGTTGAGGCTTGTCAGTTCTTTATACATTTTGGGTGTTAACCCCTTACATATTCTCCTATACCATAGGCTGGCTTTTTATTCTGCTCATGGTGTCCTTTACGACACATACAGAAGCTTTTTCGCTTGATGTAGTCCCAATTGTTCATTTTGTTTCCCATGCACACAGAGATGTGTCTGGGAAAAAAATTGCTCATGCTTATGTTTAAGAGATTTTTGCCTATGTTTTCTTCAGTCCCACATTTAGGTCAGTCAAGGGATAGACAAAGAGTACAGAATATGATACCTAGTATATAAAGAATGGAGGAGGAAGAAAAAAAAAGAACCTTTAGATTGTGTTTGTAATAGCATATTAAGTGAGTGAAGTTGGACTCTTAGATAGTAAGGAAGTTAACCTTGAACCTTTGGTAGCCGCGAATCTGAAGCCTGCAATGCCAGTAAGTACATACCTATCAGTAATCACCCTAAGTGTAAATGGACCGAATGCACCAATCAAAAGACATAGAGTCACTGAATGGATAAAAAAACAAGACCCATCTATATGCGTCCTACAAGAGACTCACTTTAAACCCAAATACATGCACAGACTAAAAGTGAACGGATGGAAAAAGATATTTCATACAACTAATAGGGAGAAAAAAGCAGGAGTTGCAGTACTTGTATCAGACAAAATAGACTTCAAAACAAAGAAAGTCACAGAAGAAAAAGAGGGATATTACATAGTGATAGAAGGGTCAATCGAACAAGAAGATATAACCGTTATAAATATCTATGCACCCAATACAGGAGCACCTACATATGTGAAACAATACTAACAGAATTAAAAGGAGAAATAGAATGCAATGCATTCATTCTAGGGGACTTCAACACTCCACTCACTCTCTAGGACTGATCAACCAGACAGAAAATAAGTAAGGAGGCAGGGGCACTGAACAACACAATAGAATAGACGGACCTAACAGACATCTGCAGAACTCTACACCCAAAAGCAGCAGAATACACATTCGTCTCAAGTGCACATGGAACATGTTCAAGAATAGATCATATACTAGGCCACAAAAAGAGCCTTGGTAAATTCAAAAAGATTGAAATTATACCAACCAGTTTCTCAGACCACAAGTGTACGAAACTAGAAATAAATTATGCAAAGAAAATAAAAAATCCCACAAACACCTGGAGGCTTCACAACATGCTCCTAAATAACCAATGGATCAATGGCCAACTAAAAACAGAGATCAAGCAATATGTGGAGACAAATGACAACAATAATTCAACACCACAAAATCTGTGGGACGCAGCGAAGGCCGTGTTAAGAGGAAAGTATATTGCAATACAGGCCTATCTCAGGAAAGAAGAACAATCCCATATGAGCAGTCTAAACTCACAATTAATGAAACTAGAAAAAGAAGAACAAATGAGGCCCAAAGTCAGTAGAAGGAGGGACATAATAAAGATCAGAGCAGAAATAAATAAAATCGAGAAGAATAAAACAATAGAAAGAATCAATGAAAGCAAGAGCTGGTTCTTGGAGAAAATAAACAAAATAGATAAACCCCTAGCCAGACTTATCAAGAAAGAAAGAGAGACCACTCACATAAACAGAATCAGAAATGGAAAGGAAAAATCACTACAGACACCGCAGAAATACAAAGAATTATTAGAGAATACCATGAAAAATGATATGCTAACAAACTGGATAACTAGAAGAAATGGACAACTTTCTAGAAAAATACAACCTTCCAAGGCTGACCCAGAGAGAAACAGAAAATCTGAACAGACCAATTACCAGCAACGAAATTCAATTGGTAATCAAAAACCTACCTAAGGACAAAATGCCTGGACCAGATGGCTTCACCACTGAATTTTATCAAACATTTAGTGAAGACCTCATACCCGTCCTCCTTAAAGTTTTCCAAAGAGTAGATGAAGGGGGAATACTTCCAAACTCATTCTATGAGGCCAGCATCACTCTAATACCAAAACCAGGCAAAGACACCACAAAAAAAGAAAATTACAGACCAATATCCCTGATGAACATAGATGCAAAAATAGTCAACAAAATATTAGCAAACTGAGTTAAAAAATACATCCAAAGGATCATCCATCATGATCAAGGAGGATTTATTCCAGGGATGCAAGGATGGTACAACATTCAAAAGTCCATCAACATCATCCACCACATCAACAAAAAAGAAGGACAAAAACCACATGATCATCTTCATAGATGCTGAAAAGCATTTGACAAAATTCAACATCCATTCATGATAAAAACTCTCAACAAAATGGGTACAGAGGGCAAGTACCTCTCCATAATAAAGGCCGTTTATGACAAACCCACAGCCAACACTACACTTAACAGCGAGAAGCTGAAAGCTTTTCCTTTAAGATCGGGAACAAGGCAAGAATGTGCACTCTCCCCACTTTTATTCAACATAGTTCTGGAGGTCCTAGCCACAGCAATCAGACAACACAAAGAAATAAAAGGCATCCAGATAGGCAAGGAAGAAGTTAAACTGTCCCTCTTTGCAGATGACATGATATTGTACATAAAATACCCTAAAGAATCCACTCCAAAACTAGCAGATCTACTATCTGAATTCAGCAAAGTGGCAGGATACAAAATTAATACACAGAAATCTGTGGCATTCCTATACACTAACAATGAACTAGCAGAGAGAGAAATCAGGAAAACAATTCCATCTGCAACTGCATCAAAAAGAATTAAAATACCTAGGAATAAACCTAACCAAGGAAGTGAAAGACTTATACTCTGAAAACTACAAGACACTCATGAAAGAAATTAAAGAAGATACCAATAACTGGAAACACATCCCGTGCTCATGGATAGGAAGAATTAATATTGTCAAAATCGCCAACCTGCCTAAAGCAATCTACAGATTCAATGCGATCCCTATCAAAATACCAACAGCATTCTTCAATGAACTAGAGAAAATCATTCTAAAATACACATGGAACCACAAAAGACCCCGAATAGCCAAAGCAATCCTGAGAAGGAAGAATAAAGCTAGGGGGATTATGCTCCCCAACTTCAAGCTCTACTACAAAGCCACAGTACTCAAGACAATTTGGTACTGGCACAAGAACAGACCCATAGACCAATGGAACAGATGAGAGAGCCCTGATATAAACGCAACCGTATATGGTCAATTAATATATGATAAAGGAGCCATGGACATACAATGGGGCAATGACAGCCTCTTCAACAGCTGGTGTTGGCAAAAGTGGACAGCTACATGCAAGAGAAGGAAACCGGATTATTGTTTAACCCCACACACAGAAGTAAACTCGAAATGGATCAAACACCTGAATGTAAGTCATGAAACCATAAAACCCTTAGAAGACAACATGGGCAAAAATCTCCTGAATACAAGCATGAGCAACTTCTTCCTGAACTCATCTCCTCGAGCAAGGGAAACAAAAGCAAAAATGAACACATGGGACTACATCAAACTAAAAAGTTCCTGTATGGCAAAGGACACCATCAACAGAACAAAAAGGCAGCCTACAGTATGGGAAAATATATTTGTCAATGACATATCCGACAAGGGGTTAATATCCAAAATATACGAAAACTTACACGCCTCAACACCCCAAAAACAAATAACCCAATTAAAAAAATGGGCAGATGATATGAAGAGACAGTTCTCCAAAGAAGAAATTCAGATGGCCAACAGACACATGAAAAGATGCTCCACATCACTAATCATCAGGGAAATGCAAATTAAAACCACAATGAGATATCACCTGACGCCAGTAAGGATGGCCAGCATCGAGAAGTCTAACAACAAATGCTGGTGAGGATGTGGGAAAGGGAACCCTCCTACACTGCTGGTGTGAATGTAAGCTAGTTCAACCAGTGTGGAAAGCAATGTGGAGCTTCCTCAAAAAGGTAAAATTAGAAATACCATTTGACCTGAGAATACCACTCCTTGGAATTTACCCAAAGAATGCAACTTCTCAGATTCAGAAAGACATATGCAACCCTATGTTTATCACAGCACCATTTACAATAGCCAAGGTATGGAAGCAACCTAAGTGTCCATCCATAGATGAATGGATAAAGAAGATGTGGTACCTAGACACAACGGAATACTATTCAGCCATAAGAAAGAAACAAATCCTACCATTTGCAACAACATGGATGGAGCTGAAGGATATTATGGTCGGTGAAATAAGCCAGGCAGAGAAAGAGAAGTGCCAAATGATTTCCCTCATTTGTGGAGTATAACAACGAAGCAAAACTGAAGGAACAAAATAGCAGCAGACTCATAGACTCCAAGAAGGAACTAGAGTGGTTACCAAAGGGAAGGGGTGTGGGAGGGTGGTTGGGGAGGGAGCGAGAAGGGGATTGAGGTATATTATGTTTAGTATACATGGTGTGGGGGATCACTGGAAAAACAGTGTAGCACAGAGAAGGCAAACAGTGAATCTGTGTCATCTTACTGCACTGATGGACAGTGACTGCATTGGGGTATGGGTGGGGACTTGATAATATCGGTAAATGTAGTAATCACATTGTTTTCTTATGTGAAACCTTCATAAGAGTGTATATCAATAATACCTTAATAAAAAAATAAAAAATGTAAATAGATTAAAAGGTCCAAGGAAATGGCAGAGACCGTGTTTTGAAAAGCAAGATCCAATTATATGCTGACCGGAAGAAAGACCCCTAGATTCAAATATACAAATAGGTTGACATTAAAAGAATGGAAACAGATTTTCATTGCAAACAGTATCCATGAGAGATTTGGAAAAGCTGACTCTGAGGCTAAAAATATTATTAGAGAGAAAGAGGGACATTTCATAATGATAAAAGGGTCAATAAGAAGGAACACTTACATGCAGCTAACAGATTCCCAACAACCATAGAGCCAAAGCTGATAGAACTGAAATATGAAACAGGCAATAATACAGTTAAAATTGAGTATTTGAAGACTCTACTCTCAATAACTAATAGAAAAATTGGCCAGGAAATTAGGAAGGATAAGACTTGGACAACACTATCCAACAACCTGACCTGACATCTATAGAACATTGTATCCCAAAACAGCAGAATGCACTTTCTTTATAAAGGACATGGGGAACATTTTCCAAAATAGAGCATATAGTTGGCCATAAAAATGTCCCAATAAATATAAAAGGATTGAAATCATTGAACGTAGGTTTAAGGCCACAGTGGAATAAAATTAAAAATCAAAAGCATGAAGAAATGTGGGAAATCCCCAATATATAGAAATTAAAGGATACCCTTCTAAACTTATCAAAGAAAAAAATCACAAGGGAACTTAGAAAATATATTGAACTGAATGTAATCTAACATCAATGTTTTTGGAATGCCAATAAAGCAGCTCTCAGAGGGAAATTTATAGCTTTAGACACCTACATTAGAAAAGGGAAAGGTCTCTCAAGTCCATAGCCTAATATTCCATTTTAGGAAACTGCTAAAGGAAGAGAAAACTAAACCCCAAGGAAGCAGAAAAGGTAAAATCACAAAGATTAGAGCCTAACTAAATAAAATAAGACAACCAAATAGGAGACGAAGAGAAAAAATAACAACAGAGAAAATGGAAGCCACAAAAATTTACTTCTTAAAAAAATAATCAACACAATTGACCAAATTTTAGCCACACTGACCAAAAAGAGCAAGAGTGAGAATGAGGGAGAGACACATGGAGATAAAGAGAAAAGACACTAACAAAATTAGGAACGAAGAGAGGCTATCATTTCCTACTTCAGAGCTATTAGGATTATAGGGAAATCCTATCGACAATTTTACGCCAACAAATGAGAGAAATGAAATCGGCACATTTCCCGAAAGACACCAGTTACTAAAACTGACTCAAGAAAACTCAGAAAAACCTGAGTAAGACCTACAACAGGGGATTGAAATAGTAATTTTAAATCTTCCCATAGTATAATTCCAGGCCTAGATGGTTTCATTGGTAAATCCTCCGAAACATTTCATGAAGAAATTGTACCAGTCCCTCTACAAATCCTTCCAGATGTAGAGGAGGGAACCAGACAAAGGCAGTGCAAAAAGAGAAAATCTCAGGAATAGACACAGAAATACTCAACAAAATGTATGTGAACCGGACACCCCAAAGAGTGAGTTTTACTGGTTGCAAATTGAAATCAGCCAGGTGGTTGGAGGAACCCAAAATGGAATGCAGACTGTGACACATGAATCTGAAGGTGGTACAAAAGATCACGTAACTTGGCTGCAGGGCTGCAGAGAGCAGTGCTTGACTGGGAGCCGCAAGGCTACCTGCAGAAAGGACTGTACACACACACTCTGGTGAGTTGCTCACAGGGCTGGCAGTTCTGAAACTACCTGTATTATAGGATCACGCAAATAAGTAAATATAAATATGTTGTGGATAACCAGAGCAGGTTTCTCTGAGGAAACCATTGGAGAAAAAATTACACATAAGCAAAGGGGGGACATTCCTACTATGAACCTGCCATTCTGGATTACAGTCTGAGGTATCAGCATGAGTTCATTTACACACACACATGTGCACGCACACAAGCTATAAATAGGAGCACATATATGCTAGTTCTGTCAGCTGAAAGGACCTAGGAAGAGAGACTCCGTAGTAGCTATGAGCACACCTGAGTGCTAAGGTCTTGTGTTTTAAATTCTGTCTTCCAGTAAAGGAACTGAAGTTCTCAGAGAAGTAAGTGATTAGCTCTGGAACTGGATCAAGTAACATACAAGATGATCCTGAATCATCTTGTGGAGCTAGAAGGTAAAGTCCCCCAAAAAGGCCAGTGCTGGAGAACACAGGAATGTTCAAAGGACTTGGGCGCTAACCTGATAGAACTCAAAATGGTCAAATCTGGTATAATTTGAGCAACAAAGTAGTAATACTATTAGATAGCACAAAGAATAAAATAAATATTGACGAGTCCAAACAGATATAAATCATCCATTCAATCAATCAATCAAACTCTTAAAGAAGACTTGATTAAATGCAGGAGCAACCGGAAAGTAGAAAATCACCACTAGAACACCACAGTAAAAACTGCTGCAGGCAAGATTCACTGATGATGCTAAAATCAGCAGTGGTCGTTTAAGGATGAATAGGATTTCTGTGTAGCATCAAAGTACGACTCCCTCCCAAACATTTATTATAAGGGAAAATAGTAACTACACAGTGGAGAACCCTGGCAGACACCACCTTGACCCCGTGATCACAGTTAACATCTCCTGTGTCTTATCAGGTACCCCTCTGAGATGATGTGCTGAGAAGGGCGACTCACCTCTGTGGGATTCTTCTCAAAAAATCCATAATCTCAGTGTACTCAAGGAAACAATAGAGAAGTCCAAATGAGGGAAAATGTACAAAATATCCGTTACTCTTCAGACACATCAAGGTCACACATACCTTATGTAAGAGAGAAATGGTCACAGTTTGGAGGTAATGGAGGAGACACGACAATGAAATGCAATGTGTAGTTCTAGATTGCTACTGGAACAGATAGACAACTTTACCGGAAAAACAGGGGAAATCCATTTAAAGTCAGAGGTTTAGGAAACAGCATTGTATCAATGTTTCCTGGTTACAACCAATGTTAATGGAAGAAGCTCTGTGAAGACTGCATAGGAATTCTCTGTACTATCTCTGCAGCTGTTGTGTAAGTGTAAAATTACATCAAATTAAAAAAAATTTAAAAGCTAACGTCGTCACGTGTCATTTCCTAACATACACCAAGCATGATCTAGCCCACAGTGAGGTCAGCTGGGCAGGGGAGAAGCAGAAGTGTGGCCACCCCACAGACTCAAAACAGAAATCAGGCATCAGCCTCCAGAGTCATGAAAACTCTACCCATTTTCCTAACAGCTGAGCCACAGAGAAACGGACGCAGTTAAGTCTGGCCACTCATACAATCCAGTGCTTCCTCCACTGTGGATCTACGGATGCAAAGAGCAAAGACACAGTTAACATCCAGGAAATTAACAAAAAGTCATCCATATATTCAAAATACATGTTACATGTAATACAACACATATTGTTATATATTCTATACATAGTTTATAGGTATATATACGTATGTGATGTGCATTACTATACATATTACATGTCTGTGTGTATACATGTATTATATACAGATACATATTTCAATATATAATGATATACTAATTATATTTATACATATATTACATATGTGGACTATGTCTTCTTACATAGTACATATACTACATTAGGTAACATACATACATAATATACACATTATATTAATACATATTATATACTACATATGACTTTAATATAAATATATGAGACTATGACATATATAAATGTATGACTGTATATGTGTGTCATATACGACTGTTCATTTACCAGATGTTCATACAGGGAATGTACAGGTTCTCAGGAAAAGAGACCAGGGCCTAATTCAGCAAACGGGGAAGGTGGGAGGAGGCAACGATAGCAGTAGTGGACGTCCTGCCCGATCCTGCCTGCAAGAAAACGAGTCCCAAGCTTCCCCCTTCCGTTGCAAGGACCCTGAGCACGGGCGTGGGCCAGCCGAACAAGCTCCCGTCAGCCGGCTTTGAGGGGCCCATCTGGCAGAAAGGGGAGAGAGCTGTCCCACTGGGTGCACCCTGGGCCCTCTCAAGGCAAAGCTGGACTCATGATCTCCTACAATGCTCCTCCAAGGACCCGCAGAGGCCTGCTGAACGCAGTTAAGTCTGGCCACTCATACAATCCAGTGCTGGAGGACCAGGAAAAGGGAGCCAATTGTTTTTTACAGCCAGGCCAGGAGATCCAAGGCAAACAGCGCCCCTCCGGCGGACTATAGGAAGGCAGCCGGGCCGGGGAAGTGCTGCACCGCCCAGAAGCTCCTGCGCTGTGAGTTAGTGCTGGAGGCTGGAGCGGCAAAGTCCTGCCGCGGGGCAGGGGTGGGCACCCAGGAAGGCTGAGGGGCGCAGAGTGACATGGCCCGCCTTACCCTTCTAAGACCTTGTTCACCCACTGGATCTCAGCTCTCTTTTCTAAGTCAAGGTCCTCCTCAGCAGTGACTCGATAACCTGTGCAAGGGGGGTGGGCAGGATCAGTGCGGTCATTTCTCCTGCAGCAGGCCAGCAGGGGAATCCTGCGCTTCCGGGGCCTGGAAGTGTCAGGTGAGGGTGAGCAATTCCTGAAGCTTCGTTTCCGCCCTGAAGTGGCTTTTGCAGCTTTGTCGTGTTTGATGGTCCTCTGCGGTTCCAGGGAAGCCGGAGCGCTTGGCTGTAAGCCTTCCTCGCTGGCGCTCTTGGAGGACACGTTAGGAGAGGGTGAGGCCTGGCCGCGGGGCGCGGCCGCGCCCGGAGCGCTCCTCTGCGGGGGTGGGAAACCTCGGGAGGAGCTGGGAGAACTGGCAATGGTATTCCGTTTGCCGCAGGAGCTCAAAGAGCGGGTCTGGGATTTCTTGATAAGGCTGTCGTCTGAGTTCCTGGAACCTAAATCCCTCTTGAGAGGCCCGGGCCTGGGCACGAAGGAAGAGAGGGCTCCGTTGACCATGAGGCGCCTGAACGCGGAGCCACTCCTCTGGGCGCCCTGCCGCTCCGGGACCCGGCGCCCTTCCTTCCGCTTGGCCAGCTCTTCCCTGCTGTCGACGGCGGTCAGGTCCTTGTCTTCCTTGGCTCGCGGCTGACCTCCCTCTTCCAGGGCCCTCACCAGGGTCCCCTTTACACACGGGGCTGGGAGGTGACCACACCCTGAAGGGCACGTACAGATGACCACACCCAGCGTCCGTTTGCCCGTGGCAGATGCGATCTTCAGGATCACTGAGATGCAGAACATCTTGGAGCTGCAGCCGGGCAGCCCTGGCTTCTCATGGCTCCTCTGGGGCCCCGGGGAGAAGACCCCCGAGTCGAAACAGCAGACCTGCTGGGTGGGATATTGCAGCCCATGGACCATGACAAACCACCGGCGGTACCAGCGCTGCTGGGGGAAACCCACAGGATCCTCATAGGACAGCCTGCGAGCCAGCGCTAGGGCGGGGGCCGCCGAGTGACCCCGGCAGGCGGGGTGCGCGGGCCGGACGCGCTCGGGCCTCTCCGGGGGGTCCGCGTCCAGCACAGCCGGCGACGGCGGCCGGGGACGGTGTCTGCTCAAGTAACTGCCCATGAGGAGCAGCCGTCGTGCACGCCCGGGTCGTCGAAAAGGAGTCAGTGCCTCAGAGAGGTTTCCGTTAGCTGCCGACGGCGCCCGGAGCAAGGCGCGCACCAGGACGTGCCGTTTGTGACGCGCCGCTGGAACGCGTGAGCGGAGAAAGGGCGCGCGGACCCAGGGCGCTTCGGGCCCGGGGGCCGCGCTCAGAGGGGCGCGAGGGAGACGCGCTCCCGGCCGCGCAGCCGCAGTTCGGCTGCCAGCGCGGGACGCGGCCCAGAGCCCGAGAACCGCTCTGGGCTCAGCAGCGCCCACTGGAGGCCGGAGCTTCAGGGTCAGCACCCTTGTCCACGGGTGCGGATATCCCAGCGGAGATCCCCTCCTAACACCTGCCACCCACACCCTGCAGGGTAGCACTGCCACTTGAAGGTCCAGGGGGCACGAGGACCCCAGGAGGGAAGCGGCTAGAAGGGCCGGATGCCAGAGCAGAGTCGCTGCCCCCACCCGCTTCCCTTCTGTACAATCCTACTGTCCAGGGACCCTTTCTTGTCTCCTCCTCCCCGTCCCGGAAAATAAGAATCCTAGACAAGGTTTATAAAATCAGGATTTAGAGACATGCAACAGTCAAAGCAATCTTTATCATATTTTTTCATTGAAGTATCAGTGATACGTGACCTTATTTTGGTTTCAAGTATACAACCGTGGTTCACCAGTTGCCCATATTATTAAATCCTCACCCCTACTAGTGCAGTTATTATCTGTCAACATAGGAAGATGTTACAGAATCATTGGCTATATTCTCTATGCTGTACTGCTATCCCCATGACCCAGCTTAACATTATGATTGAGAATTTTTGTGCCACTTCATCCCCTGACCCTTTCCCCCACCCCAACCCCTCCCTCCTGGTAACCGCAAGTCACTTCTCAGTGTCTATGAGTCTACTGTCTTGTTCATTTTGTTTTGTTTTTATATTTCACAAATAAGTGAAATCATATGGTATTTGTCTTTCTCCACCAGGCTTATATCACTTAGCATAATACCTTCTAGGCCCATCCGTGTTGTCGCAAATGGCAGGGTTTCCTTTTTATGGTGTATAATATTCCACCATGTATGTATACCACAGTGTTTTTTATCCATTCATCTATTGATGGGCACCTTGGCTGCCTGCATAACTTATATATTATAAATAATGTGGCGGTAAACATATGGTGCATGTGTCTTTTTGAATTAGGGATTGTGTTTTCTTCCACTAAATTACTAGACGTGGAATTACTGGGGTATCGTATTTCTATTTTTAGTTTTTTGAGGAATCTCCATACTGCTTTCCACACTGGCTGCACCAATTGATGTTCCCACCATCAGTGTGGAGTTTTCCCTTTTCTCCACATCCTTGCTAATACTGGTTATTTCTTATCTTTTCCACAGGGGCCATTCTAAATGGTGTGAGGTGATATCTCCCTGTGGTTTTGATTTGCATTTCCCTGACGATCAGTGGTGTGGAGCATCGTTTCATGTGTCTGTTGGCCATCTGTATTTATTCCTTGGCGAAATGTCTGTTCAGGTCCTCTACCCATTTTTTAACCGGATTATTTCTTTTTTGTTGTTGAGGCTTGTCAGTTCTTTATACATTTTGGGTGTTAACCCCTTACATATTCTCCTATACCATAGGCTGGCTTTTTATTCTGCTCATGGTGTCCTTTACGACACATACAGAAGCTTTTTCGCTTGATGTAGTCCCAATTGTTCATTTTGTTTCCCATGCACACAGAGATGTGTCTGGGAAAAAAATTGCTCATGCTTATGTTTAAGAGATTTTTGCCTATGTTTTCTTCAGTCCCACATTTAGGTCAGTCAAGGGATAGACAAAGAGTACAGAATATGATACCTAGTATATAAAGAATGGAGGAGGAAGAAAAAAAAAGAACCTTTAGATTGTGTTTGTAATAGCATATTAAGTGAGTGAAGTTGGACTCTTAGATAGTAAGGAAGTTAACCTTGAACCTTTGGTAGCCGCGAATCTGAAGCCTGCAATGCCAGTAAGTACATACCTATCAGTAATCACCCTAAGTGTAAATGGACCGAATGCACCAATCAAAAGACATAGAGTCACTGAATGGATAAAAAAACAAGACCCATCTATATGCGTCCTACAAGAGACTCACTTTAAACCCAAATACATGCACAGAGTAAAAGTGAATGGATGGGACTTCCGGGAAGCTGGTGGCGTGAGCAGGGCAGAGGGAATCTCCTCCCAAAACCAAATATATTTATGAAAATACAGCGAATATAACTCTTTCTAAAAGAGTCCAGAACATATAGGAAGACACCAGCCTGCAGCTACACCTGATAACCATTATAAACCCGCTATGCACCCCAGGAGCACGCTACATATGCAGGCGCAAATACTACACAGAATCCTAAAGAGGACTGGGAAAGTAGCCACACTGAGCAGATGCAACTAGGGGACTTCAAGCACATATGTCGCACCTCACTCCAGAGGAATAGGACTAAGATCAACCAGACAGAAAATAAGTAAGGAGCAGGCACTGAAAACACAATAGAATAAGAACCTAACAGACATGGATCTACAGAGAAGCACAGAGCTACACAGTGAGGGAAGTGAGGAACATGCAGAATAGAGAAGTGATCTAGGCCACAAAAAGCAGACAGAACAAATTCAAAAAGATTGAAATGGAATAGACCAATCTCAGAACAGGAAAACTAGAAATAGCTGAGGCAAAGAAAGATAAAAGGATCTGCACAAAAAGGAGACTTGAAACATCCAATCCAATGGTTCAATGGAATAAAAACAGAGATCAAGAATAGAGGAGACAAATGAACAAAATTCAAACCACAAAATCTGTGGGACACAGCAAAGGCCGTGTTAAGAGGAATAGTATATCTGACAATCCCAGGCTAATTAAAAAGAAGGAAGGAAGTCAGTGACCCAAATCACAATAGAAAGTCAATAAAGACACAAAATAGATTAGCCAGACTTATGAGAATCAGAAATGGAAAGGAAAAATTGACCCCCAGAAATACAAAGAATCATAAGAGAATAATGAGAATCCATATGCTAACAAGCCTAGAGAAATGGACAACTTTTAGAAAAATACAACCTTCCAAAACTGACCCCGGAACAGACCAATCAAGCAATGAAATTGAATCGGTAATCAAAAAACTACCCAAGAACAAAACCCCTGGACCAGATGGATTCACCACTGAATTCTACCAGACATATAGAGAAAACACCCATTCTCCTTAAAGTTTTCCAAAAAATAGGAGGGAATACTTCCAAACTCATTCTATAGCCAGCATCACTCTAATACCAAAACCTGGCAAAGACCTCACCAAAAAAGAAAATTACAGACCGGTACCCTGATGAACGTAGATGCAAAAACACTCAACAAAATATTAGCAAACTGATTCAAAAATACATCAAAAGGATCATACACCATGATGAAGTGGGATTCATCCCAGCGATGCAAGGATGGTACAATATTCGAAAATCCATCAACATCATCCACCACATCAACAAAAAGAACAAAAACCACATGATCATCTCCATAGATGCTGAAAAAGCATTTGACAAAATTCAGCATCCATTCATGATTAAGACTCTCAACAAAATGGGTATAGAGGGCAAGTACCTCAACATCATAAAGGCCATATATGACAAACCCACAGCTCACATCATACTTAACAGCGAGAAGCTGAAAGCTTTTCATCTAAGATCAGGAACAAGACAGGAATGCCCACTCTCTCCACTGTTATTCAACATAGTACTGGAAATCCTAGCCACAGCAATCAGAGAAAACAAAGAAATACAAGGCACCAGATGATAAATTTGCAGATGACATGATACCATACACAAGAAATCCTAAAGACTCCACTCCAAAACTACTAGATATCTGAATTCAGCAAAGTTGCAGGATACAAAATTAATACACAGAAATCTGTTGCTTTCCTATACACTAACGATGAACTAACAGAAGAGAAATCAGAAAAACAGTTCCATCACAATGCATCAAAAAGCACCTCAAGGAAGTGAAAGATATATGAAAACTACAAGAACTCAAGCTGGAAAACCCCATGCTCATGGAAGGAAGTGTCAAAAGGGAGAAATGGAACAACTTCTACAGAATTCTTCCTTAAAGCAAAACTCACTACTACAAACACAGAAGACCGAAACCCCATTAACAGACCTGGCTAGCAATGAATTGAATCGGTAATGGCCAAGAACAAAATACCTAAAAGGACCTACATGGATTCAACCAACTTCTCCTGACTCATCACCAATACATAACAGCTTAACACCCATTAATGAACTGGAACAGGAAGAGGATCATACTTCCAAATGGAACCACTAGACCCGGCCAATCGAAAGCCAAGGCAAGCCAGTTCCTACAATTTGAAGAATAAAACATGGACCATAATTATCAAGAAATCCTAAAGACTCCACTCTACTACAAAGCCACAGTGATCTGATAATTCAGTGCAAGTTGCACAAAATAGCACAGATTAACACCACAGATAGATCAATCCAAACATTAACCCATAGCACTATACAATGCAACTAATACAGATAAAGAAATCAGCCAGTTGGATATTACAATGGGGAGATGACATCAAAAAGAATAACTTCAGCAGCTGAAAAGCTGACTCTGTTAGAGAGAAAGAGGACATTTCATAATGATAAAAGGGTCAATAAGAAGGAACACTTACATGCAGCTAACAGATTCCCAACAACCATAGAGCCAAAGCTGATAGAACTGAAATATGAAACAGGCAATAATACAGTTAAAATTGAGTATTTGAAGACTCTACTCTCAATAACTAATAGAAAAATTGGCCAGGAAATTAGGAAGGATAAGACTTGGACAACACTATCCAACAACCTGACCTGACATCTATAGAACATTGTATCCCAAAACAGCAGAATGCACTTTCTTTATAAAGGACATGGGGAACATTTTCCAAAATAGAGCATATAGTTGGCCATAAAAATGTCCCAATAAATATAAAAGGATTGAAATCATTGAACGTAGGTTTAAGGCCACAGTGGAATAAAATTAAAAATCAAAAGCATGAAGAAATGTGGGAAATCCCCAATATATAGAAATTAAAGGATACCCTTCTAAACTTATCAAAGAAAAAAATCACAAGGGAACTTAGAAAATATATTGAACTGAATGTAATCTAACATCAATGTTTTTGGAATGCCAATAAAGCAGCTCTCAGAGGGAAATTTATAGCTTTAGACACCTACATTAGAAAAGGGAAAGGTCTCTCAAGTCCATAGCCTAATATTCCATTTTAGGAAACTGCTAAAGGAAGAGAAAACTAAACCCCAAGGAAGCAGAAAAGGTAAAATCACAAAGATTAGAGCCTAACTAAATAAAATAAGACAACCAAAGGGAAACAGAAGCAAAAATGAACAAGTGGGACTATATCAAGCTGAAAAGCTTCTGTACAGCAAAGGACACCATCAGTAGAACAAAAAGACATCCTACAGTATGGGAGAATATATTCATAAATGACGTATCTGATAAGGGGTTGACATCCAAAATATATTAAGAACTCATGCACCTCAACAAATGAAAAACAAATAATCCAATTAAGAAATGGGCAGATGACATGAATAGACACTTCTCCAAAGAAGAAATTCAGATGGCCAACAGGCACATGAAAAGATGCTCCACATCGCTAATCATCAGAGAAATGCAGATTAAAACCACAATGAGATATCACCTCAAACCAGTGAGGATGGCCAACATCCAAAACACAAACAACAACAAATGTTGGCGAGGATGTGGAGAAAAGGGAACCCTCCTACACTGCTGGTGGGAATGCAAATTAGTTCAACCATTGTGGAAAGCAGTATGGAGGTTCCTCAAAAAACTCAAAATAGAAATACCATTTGACCCAGGAATCCCACTCCTGGGAATTTACTCTAAGAATGCCGTAGCCCAGTTTGAAAAAGACAGATGCACCCCTATGTTTATCGCAGCACTATTTACAATAGCCAAGAAATGGAAACAGCCTAAGTGTCCATCAGTGGATGAATGGATAAAGAAGATGTGGTATATATACACAATGGAATATTATTCAGCTATAAGAAGAAAACAAATCCTACCATTTGCAACAGCATGAATGGAGCTAGAGGGTATTATGCTCAGTGAAATAAGCCAAGCCAAAAAAGACAAGTATCAAATGATTTCACTCATATGTGGAGTATAAGAACAAAGAAAAAAACTGAAGGAACAAAACAGCAGCAGACTCACAGAACCCAAGAATGGACTAATAGTTACCAAAGGGAAAAGGACTGTGGAGGGTGGGTGGGAAGGGAGGGACAAGGGGAAAAAAGGGGCATTACGTTTAGCAGATGTAATGTTGGGGGGGCACGGGGTGGGCTGTACAACTCAGAGAAGACAAATAGTGATTCTATAGCATCTCACTATGCTGATGGACAGTGACTGTAATGGGGTTGGTGGGGGGACCTGATGAAGAGGGTAGTTTAATAACCATAATATTGCACATGTAATTGTAGACTAATGAAAGCAAAATAAATTATTTTTCAAATATACTTTTTAAAGATTATCACCAAACACCAAAGGACTAAATCAGACTAATGTCTAGTTTCATTTCATTTAAAGATATTTAATCTTCAAAAAATTGATACTTAGGTTGGAAGCCATCACATTTAGGTCTAGTCACCTGAATTTTGTATATTACTCCTCTAGGAGCCCTGCTTTTGATTACATAATGTATGTTTAAAAGGCTGATGACTTATATAGATAATGTGAACTTTGGACATGTTGCATAGGTCTTTGTTATCTGAACAAATGAAGATTAAAAACTACCTCACAGGATTTTTGTTAAGTCTTAGGTAGTATTTTGGTGTTTTGTGTAAGTTTAGTAATTTGCAAGATCTAATGCCAATGTGCGCATATGCACATGTAATTGATTTCTTTTTTTTTCCTGCCCAATATCCTTCTTTGGGGGAGTCCTTTCTCCTACTGCAATCCTGTTCAGCCTTTGTGGTTCAGAAAGGGCTGACTATCGTCCATAGCTGTTGTGAAGTCCTGACCGCAGTTCTGCTTTAGGCGTGTGGCCCAAATGAGGCTAATCATAACCCTCCTTGGAAGTACTGCAGAGACAGCAGGAAAGAGGCTCTCACTTCTCTGTGATCTCTGGCTGCAAGGGCCTTGCGAACCTACAGCAATTGGCGGCCGCAGTGCCAATATTCCAAGAGGCAGCCTGAGACTGAGGAGAATAAAGCCCCTGGCCTGACAAGAGATAGACCCTGATGTCATTTAAGTATCTGAATCCAGCAGTGTTTGGAAACCCACTCCTAGATTTGTCATAAAAAGAAGCATTTTATTCCATGTCTCATCAACTAGTTTATGATGAATAACTGTCACTCAGGACTAATAGAATTTTCACTAAAATATTGTTAGGTGTGCTTTGAAGTCAAACCACATGTAATCAAACCCCAGTTCCTTCCCTTGCCAACTTTATGACCTTGGACAAGTCAACCCCTCATGCCTCAAAATCCCCTTAATAAAGATAATAGTAGTAGATATAAAGGTAATAAAGGTAATAAAGAATAAAGATAATTATAAAGAGAAGAGTAATACCAAGCTCCTTAATGGAGTTTTCACTGAAACTCTCTGTGTTGTGTGTGTGTGTGTGTGTGTGTGTGTGATATAGCACAATGTCTGGCCCGTGATAAGTGCTCAATAAATGCCAGCTATTGTGATCACTTTAAATAGCAGACGCACTGAAAAAAAAAATTACCCGGTTAAGAATAGATGGTTATTTAACACAACCAAGTAATAGTACAGTTGAAAAACAATACTGAAATAAAGGAAAGGGAGAGAAAACACAGCACATTGAAATTACATGGAACTCAAAGAAAGGTGAAGAAATGCTTAGTAAAAAATAGGAACATTAAAAAATGAAGACATAAATTCTTGTATTTGATGACGCCATGCAGCACAAAATCCATGAATTGAGAGTTGCCAACCAGTGGCCCAGACACTCTGTTTTTTTTTAATGGAATCTTTGTTTCTGGCACGAAAACAAAAACTCTATGGATAGCCTCAAACCAGCAGATATTCTAAGTTTGCAGAAATTTTATTAGCTATTTCAGTACCTTGGTCACAAATTTTCCTTAATTTTTTTTCTAAGACTTGTTTTAACAGAATTATATAAAACTTGAATATTAAGCTTCCAGTTTCCTGAGAATTTTATACATACAGAACAGACAGTTCTACAGACATGTTGCAACAGATATTTAATGGAATGTGGTCCCAGTCTGAGGTTTTTAATTATTATAGGAGAAAAGAACCATGATAACACATTAAAATCAAATTATTCTGTATTAAAATAGGAAAATAAATTGTATGGCAGCAATTATTATCTTAAAATGATAATTCATGTTAAAATTTTGTTTCCTCCTTTAAAATACAGCTACTCAATTCCTAGGTTTGAATGTATGAATGTAAGCTGGATGGAAAAAATAATACAATGTAAAAAAAACAGAACAAATCATCAAATTTTCTAATTATAACACAAATTTTTTTTATGGCTGATAATTATAAACACATCTACCTATTTGTGAATATTGGTCTTTTAGAAATCTTAAGGTAATTGGGTACTATTTTTTCTCTAAAATGAATCCAGTAAGGATGCTCTGGAATGGCAGAATAGCGAAAATGTCATAAAATATTGAAAATCTTACAATTTTGCATAAAACAATTGAGTGAATCAATCTGAATATTAATGTAACTAATAATTTCTTACTATATAATATCAACATTTCCAAATAATTTAAACAAATGTTAAAACAGTATAAGCCCTACTCTTGTCTATCTGGAGTTCTGGATCCAAAACGCCTGGGACTTAGATTATATATAATTATATGCATGCAACTACTATTACCAAGTTCTTGTAAATCAATAGATAATTACTGTGGCGTTAAATTCACACTTACACTACACAGATGTCCAAAGAATGCAAGGGTCCTTTATTATCGATAGCTTTCCTAAATTATCCATGAGGAGAAATTGGCCCTGGGATTGGAGGGGAATTTTAACAATAGCTCATTATCTTTTGTTTAGACAATGTCTTTCAAATAAAAAGACGTCTCTACTGCATTAACATGCTCTTAATCCAAAGTCAAATTTTCTAGGGGATTCTTTCTCCCTTTCAGTTTCCTCTTTACACTGACATCAAGGGATAGGGGAAACATGGCAGTCTTAAGGCATGGGGCAAGGGTTTCCCCAGGTCTTCGTGATTTTTTTATCAGCCTTTGCCATGGGGACCCAGTAATGATGCCTTAGATCTTTTTACTCACCTCCCCACCAATCCAGTTGTCCCCCCATGTGGTGAAGAAGGGTCATCCTGTTTGTGGTCTACCAGGGCTCTGAATAGAGAAGAAAGTGGAATCTATCCTGTTTTCTGCTTTTTCCAGAACATGTCTAGTATACATCCCCCATGACTCTTGGGGCACTAACCTGGAAAAGGAGAAGCCAGGGCAGAGGACACAGGACACAGACCTCTACTTCCATGATGTCTGTGGCTTTCTTCCCCCGGTCCACTGTCCGTCAAGGCAGGCTCCCTCTCTCCTCCTGTGTGACAAGAACTGCCTCTACCTTATTCTGATTTTCTTCTATTCTTGGCTTATGATAAAATCCTGATCTCATCAACAAACATGGATCCCAGATATGTTAATGAGATCCTCCTCTCAACAATCCCTGGGTGGTAGGTAATAATATTATAATTCTCATTAACAGGCAAGAAAACTGAGGCATAGAAAAAAAGAGTAACTCACCCAAGGTCACACAACCATTAAGTGCTGGACATGGGATCTCAAACTTGAGACCTGTCAGAATACCGCTCTTCACTGCCATAGGTGATAATATGCACATTGGCTTCAATGTCCTATCAGAGTTCAGTGCAGGAGATAGAAATCCATCTAGATATTTCAAGAAGCAAAGGGGAGCAGGCTTCACAAACCCACTGGGTGAGCTAGAGGGACAGACGCTGTCACTGAAGTTCAAATTGAAAGTCAAACCCTGACAGTAAAAATCCAGAATTCTGGAAACTATTGCTGCCATTCATAATTCCGGGGACTGTCACTGTCATGACACCACCGTCGTGGACACGGCTACTCTGTGGCAGGTATTTACAACGGAATACTGATAGCCACTCATCGTACTGCACTCTTCCAGTTTCTGTTGCCTCTACACCCACAGCTAACATCAAATCCCTGTGTTTTCCATGAATGGTAGGCTGAATAACGGCTCTCAAAGATGCCCACATCCGATTTTCAAGAGCTATTTGAACAAACACCTGTTTGAACCAGGCAAAAGAGGTTACAAGCCCTCTGAGGACAGGAGCTGGGGAGTTGAGGAAACAAAGCGAGGGAAATATTTGATTGGCTATAGTTTAAGTAGTTGCCTTATCTGGGGAAGCTGAGTTGGCTGTGTGTGGTAGGGCATTCTTAAATTTCATTTTCTGGAATGTGAAAGCTTTCACAGGAATTGCAGTGGGGCTTCGGTCTCAGTTTGCTTACAGAGGCTACCACGGCATGAGAGCCACCTCAGTCTAATGTAACCTGAACAACTGTAATCTTTGGGACCTGTGGATATGTGACCTTTCTGGGCAAAGGGACTTTAAAGGTGTGATTAAGGATCCTGAGATGGGGAGATGGGCCTGAATTATCGGGGTGAACTCAATGCAATCACAAGGATTCTCATCAGAGGGAGGCAGAAGGGTCTGGTCCAGAGAGGTTGGAAGATGCTATGCCACTGGCTTTAAAGGTGGAGGACGAGGCTGGGAATCAGGGGATGCAGAAGGCCTCTAGAAGCTAGAAAAAGCAAGGAAACTGATTCCCCCTCCCAGAGGCTCCAGAAGGAACTTAGCCTCACTGACTATTTAGAACTTTGATATCCAGAACTGTAAGACAATACATTTGGGTGGACTTAAGCACTAAATCTGTGGTAGTGTGTTACAGCGGCCATGGGAAAGTAATACCCCAGGGAATAAGCATCATGTCACACAGGGGAAACAGCTTACACTCAAAGAGAATTGCAGGACTTTGCTAAGCTTATAAAGAAACCTAGGGAATGTGTGTGAAATGGCCCAACTAAAACCATGTTCCCTCTTCTCTGATCCAGTACTTTTAAAATCCACTCCCACCTGTTTCAGAGCTTCTTTAAACAAGGCAGAGCTGGTTCATCAGGAGACAAAAGAGAGGTGGCCTCTGCTGGCAAAAGGGGATCTGTGAGATTTGTGGGTTCACAGTTCTCAGGGTCATTCCACTCCAGCCTAATCCCAACTTCCCAGTTCGCAGGGGGCCACAACTCAGTCAGGCCCCATACTCTCGTGGAAGTGTCCTAGAGAGACCAGTACTTCTGTGAGTACCGGACGACACCTGTCTCTGCAGGATCTGACTCTGGCTGATGCTTGGCTTCTTTTGCTGCCATTCAGGCGCGTCTTCCTGGGTCACTGGTCCCGCGTCTCCGCCCTCCCTCTGGCGTGCTGCGGTTTCTCCAAGCCACGGCATTGTCGTGCAGGGGTGGCCAGCTCCCTCTCACCTATCATGGATACCCCTCTGCCATCGAACAAAATTTCACCTGTCTTTTAAGATCCAGTTTATATTGAATTTCCCTTCTGCATTCTTCTCTCCTTTTCCTCTTTAGAGCAATCCATACTTCTGAGCGCTCATTTTACTCAATGTCCATTAAGTTATTTTAGTCATTGATTGTAGAAGAACTTACTGCTATTTGCTATCCCATTTTAAGTAAACTTACTTCAATTGTGCCTACCAGTGCGTCACGATGGGTAGAAAGTCAAAAGCTCATGTTGAATGAATAAGAGTAACATAATAGAGGTAGGTACTTCCTGTCATTTCCTAAATGAAAGAAATATTTTCAGGGTTTTTCTAAGTTTCAAAAGTCAGATTGGCTGAGGTGGCAAGCTTTTGGCTTTCCAAGGCATTCTGATTTTCTTCATTGTTTCACATGAAGCTTTCAATAGCCCACGGAAACCATCCATTCACGGAAAGAATTAGTGAGCCATGAAGACTGCTGAAACTTTTATAGGTGAGGTGGAAGAAAGGATTTGAATCAAAATTGCTAACAAATAATTCGGTGAAGTCTCATTTCGCTGTGTCTGGTCTTGTGACAGCGTTCCTTTAGCCTTGCTCACCGATATTATTGACCAGCGGTGCGACCCTGAGCACCCCTGTGCTTCACCTGCGTTGCATTTGGCTAGCTGCTTCCTCTTTCACCCAGGAACCAGGGACCTAACCTGAGGCGCTTTTGTCCTCCTTAGTAAGCTTATCAAATTATCTTACTCAGTGAAGCTGTTTTGCCTTCACTTGAATTGTTGCACTAGTTGCTAAAAAATGAAAATATATTGAAGCTGTTCCATCAGTCGAGATGGCACTGTCTAGCTTGGAGGTGTGTATTGGCTGATGGCTGCTTGTACAATTTCGTGGCACTGAAATTTTTACCTTCATTGCCTTTTGAGGCATTCATTTTTCTCTTCCTTTATTATTTCTTAATTCTCTTTAATATTCATAATAGTCTTTTTCTTATCAGATTTTTCCAAACCCGTGACCTGATTCTCTGCCTTCTGTGGCAGAAATGAGTCTATTCCCATTCATTTTTCCTGGATTTCTAATTACTTCGTGGTTTTACACACAGCGCTCGATATTTTAAGACTTAGCATCAATAGAGTATTAGGAAATTGTTCAATTCAGAGTAGTTATTCTGCCATCCCTGGGGTGAACTCCCCTCATCTCCTGAATCTTCGTATTTCCTCCACTTCATTAACTTGGTGTGCTGCATCAACTCTGGGTCCTGTTAGCTTCTATTTTCCCTTTCAACTAATGACAAGGAGCAGCGGGTAGTAAAATGCTGGGTAAACACATACTGAGTGTGCGCCAGGCTCTGCATTTACAACTAGCCTCTAACACAGCAGTGCAAAGTGGAAGGTGAGAAGTAAGTGAACCACACCAGTATACAACACAAAAAAAGTACTGAAAGGCAGTAGATGCATGGTCGACCCAAGTTGCCCATTCATACTCCAAAGAAAAGGAGAGGAAGTGGCTAGAAGAATAAACATAATACATCTAAGACATCATAAGGATTAACGTCTTTCCCTTGAATGACTCTTACAGCAACAATTATTTTAAGATAACGTCTCCTAAATGTTTGTGCTGTATGTGCATTAAGCAAAGTTATGACTGTGAGTTATAATATTACAATTTGGTCTATGATGTGGCCACCTCCAGAAGTTTTTGGTAAATTTATGCATCTACCACATTTCTCAAGGAAAATATGAACCCGAACTATCTATTGCTTTCTCATTTACTCAGTTCTTTCCTTTGGATTTAATCATAGGGATCACAATAGCCACATATGTGATAACTTCACTCTCCTCATCAGTGGCAGCTGAAACGGCAGATTAAACATCCAGTCTAATTCATAGGTGCCTGGAAAACAGGTGGGTTGACACAGCAAGACCAGAGAAATGGGGACTTCTAAAAAGACTGAAAGAAGGCAGGAGCAAGTTGATCTCAAAATCTAGTCAGTTCCGAAAACTCTACAGTTCCAAAAAAGTTACATCGATGACCTAAAAAAAAGAAGCCCTGAATCCAAATAATCAGTTTTTTGGGCAGAACCTAAAAATAAGCATAAGATTAGAGAGTGCAGCAGGGACTGAATGAAAATGCAGGTAGTGAAAGCGCAAGAACGGAGGCAGTCTGAGCCGCTGACTCTGGTATTTGCCATCGGGCCATTCTCCGATCCCACCACTGCCACCTATGATGGAGGCTTTCCATTCAGAAGCAGCCACCCGACTGTCCCCACTGCCCACTCCCATCCCCGTGCAGTCAGGGAGGTTTGGGCTGGGATGAAGAAATTGTGTATTTAAATAAATTATTTATGTTTGTTACATCATTTGGGAAATGTAGTTGGAAAATGAGTATTTAAAAATAGGAACTTAACCACCACAATAGTAGAACTCCATAGTAGCAATTTCAAGTTACCAGTGGAAGACAATAAAATAGGGAAGAAGTTTAACTGATCAATCCAGCAGAAATGAAGGAAAGGTGGAAGAACACATTAATATATTTTTTTTAATAGAAGGAATAAAGCAAAATATTATTCCCTCCAAAGTTGCACTGCTATCAATATTTCATCCACCCACATATTCCTCTGCCCTCCCCATACATGGCGATGACGTTCTTAAGACATCCCAGGACACCAGGTCCGGAAATCAGTCCACTTAAGTCTCACAAGCTTGTTCTAAGTATAGTGCTTCTCCCAGTAAGCACAGAAGGCTGACTTTGGGTAATAAAAATTTAATTCATTATGTACTACAGCGGGCAGCTGTAATTAGACTATCACCAAACACAAACGCCCTAAGCCTTTCTTGCCTGATTTGTTTCCTCTTCTCCCTTGCCCTTCCTTTTTAGTAATGCTTCTCAGGCTGACTAGTTTCACTTTTATGTTTTGCTCTGTTGATTATACAGGAAATGACCTCATTACCATCTTCTTCCTTCAGTCTGGTGATGCTGGAGCAAAATTTCACCAAGCTTTCTACATCACTAAGCTTTACCTGTGTGTTCTAGCAGGAAAGAGCCATTGAGTTAAAGTCAATCTTGGACAACATGAATCTGTAAAAGCATGCATGGTGAGTCACACAGAGACCTTTCTTGTGCAAGCATCTTACTAGAGAAGTGGTATTGAAGCTCGATACTGAGCTGAGCACTGAACAGGACTGATCAGTCTTTGGCTCCCAACTCGTGGACCCAAACCTCTGGGTTTGCAAGAGTACTCAAGACTAAAGGTCTTGAGTGTAAACTGTGTGACCCAGGGCACAGAGGACGAATAAGGTTTCCTTCTGATGGGCCATGGTTCCCTTCTCGCTGTTTCATCAGTGAGCAGAATAGGCGAACAATGTGCATACCTACTCCAGCTAGACCAGGGGCCATGGGAGAAGCAGCAGGTAGGAGTGATCAGAAGCTTGGTAGGATCTGTTGATCGTTTAGCAATTCACATCTTTTTCTTCTGTCCTGATTCTTAAGTCTGCATCACAAACCCAAACTCCTCTTTAGAACATCTGCAGATGCAAACTAGGTAGCCAGGCAAGTAAACCAAGTCTTGAGCCATCTTAGAGTTACTTAGTGCTTCATCTCCATGTGTATTTTTTCTCATTATAAAATCCTTAATATAGGTTAGAGTTCCTGATGTTTAGGGCATCCTAAACAGCTTTGAGATATAATTAACATGAAACAAACTGCTTACATTTAGCATACTGTTTGATATATTTTGACACATGTATATGTCCATGAAACCATCACCTCAATTGTGATCATGAACATCTATCATCTAATAGTTTCTTTGTGTCCCTTTGTAAAACAGCCTTTCTTCCCACATCTCATTTTTAATCAACCAGTGATCTGCTTTCTGTTACAATAGATTGTTTGCATTTCCTAGAATTTCCTACAACTGGGATCATTTAGTATGTACTCTTTTTTGTCTGGCTTCTTTCACCCATCATGAGTATTTTGAGATTCATCCATATCATTGAATGTATCGATAGTTCATTCCTTTTTTTTAATATAATTTATTTTATTATCATTAATTTACAATTACATGTGCAATATTACGATTATTAAACTACCCTTCATCAGGTTCCCCCCACCAACCCCATTACAGTCACTGTCCATCAGCGTAGTGAGATGCTATAGAATCACTACTTGTCTTCTCTGAGTTGTACTGCCCTCCCCGTGCCCCCCCAACATTACATCTGCTAATCGTAATGCCCCTTTTTCCCTCTTATCCCTCCCTTCCCGCCCATTTTCCCCAGTCCCTTTCCCTTTGGTAACTATTAGTCCGTTCTTGGGTTCTGTGAGTCTGCTGCTGTTTTGTTCCTTCAGTTTTTTTCTTTGTTCTTATACTCCACATATGAGTGAAATCATTTGATACTTGTCTTTTTCGGCTTGGCTTATTTCACTGAGCATAATACCCTCTAGCTCCATCCATGTTGTTGCAAATGGTAGGATTTGTTTTCTTCTTATGGCTGAATAATATTCCATTGTGTATATGTACCACCTCTTCTTTATCCATTCATCTACTGATGGACACTTAGGTTGCTTCCATTTCTTGGCTATTGTAAATAGTGCTGCAATAAACATAGGGGTGCATCTGTCCTTTTCAAATTGGGCTGCTGCATTCTTAGGGTAAATTCCTAGGAGTGGAATTCCTGGGTCAAATGGTATTTCTATTTTGAGTTTTTTGAGGAACCTCCATACTGCTTTCCACAATGGTTGAACTAATTTGCAGTCCCACCAGCAGTGTAGGAGGGTTCCCTTTTCTCCACATCCTCGCCAACATTTGTTGTTGTTTGTGTTTTGGATGTTGGCCATCCTCACTGGTGTGAGGTGATATCTCATTGTGGTTTTAATCTGCATTTCTCTGATGATTAGCGATGTGGAGCATCTTTTCATGTGCCTGTTGGCCATCTGAATTTCTTCTTTGGAGAAGTGTCTATTCATGTCCTCTGCCCATTTCTTAATTGCATTATTTGCTTTCTGTTTGTTAAGGTGCATGAGTTCTTTATATATTTTGGATGTCAACCCTTTATCAGATACGTTTTTTATGAATATATTCTCCCATACTGTAGGATGTCTTTTTGTTCTACTGATGGTGTCCTTTGCTGTACAGAAGCTTTTCAGCTTGATATAGTCCCACTTGTTCATTTTTGCTTTTGTTTCCCTTGCCCGGGGAGATATGTTCATGAAGAAGTTGCTCATGTTTATGTCCAGGAGATTTTTGCCTATGTTTTTTTCTAAGAGTTTTATGGTTTCATGACTTACATTCAAGTCTTTGATCCACCTTGAGTTTACCTTTGTGTATGGGGCTAGACAGTAGTCCAGTTTCATTCTCTTACATGTAGCTGTCCAGTTTTTCCAACACCAGCTGCTGAAGAGGCTGTCATCTCCCCATTAGTTCATTCCTTTTTATCACTGAGTAGTATTGCATTGTATGAATATACAATTATCTGCTTTTTTCTATTCACCTGTTGATAGGCACATATGTTGCTTCCAGGTTTTGGCTATTACAAACAAAGCTGTTTTAGACATTCATGTACATGTCTTTGCATCAGAGTCTGCTTTCATTTTCCCTGAGGAGATACTTAGGAGTGGAATGGCTGGGTCGTACATAGGTATATATTTAACATTTAAGAGGTTGTTTTCCAAAGACGTTGCACCATTTTGCATTCCTACTTTTTTCATTGTCTTTTTAATTTTAGCTATGCAATCATATCTGAGTGTGGTTTTAATTTGCATTTCTAAAATTACTGATAATGTGGAGCATCCTTTTGTGTGCATTTTTTCATTTGTCATTTTTGGTGAGGTGTATGAGTAAATCTTTTGTCTGTGTTCTACCAGTTGCTTTCTTTTTACAGAGCAGTTAAAGTCTTTATATATTCCTGAGTAAGAGCCTACATATTCTAAACACACATACATATAAATGTATATGTATGTAAAGTTTTCTCCTAGTTTTTGGTTTTCTTATCATTTTTACACCATGCCTTTCGAAGGACAAAAGTTTAAATGTTTATCAAGTCCAATTATTGGTTTCTTCTTTTATAGTTCATAATTTTGCATCCTATTTAAGAAATGTTTGCCAAGTCCAAGGTCACTAAGGATCTCTCTTCGTTTTCTTTCAGAAAGTTTTATGGTTTTAACTTACATTCAGGTCCTGGATTCATGATAAGTTAATTTTTATGTAGGGTAAAGAAAGAATAGATTCTTTTTTTTTCTTTTTCCTTTCTTTCTTTCTCCCCCCACCCCACCCCTTTTTCTCCTCCCTCTTTATTTTTGCATGTGGTTATCCAGGCATTCTTGCCCCATTCGCTGAAAAGATTATCTTTTTCCATTAAATGGCCTTGGCTTCTTTGTCAAAATCAATCTGTTCAAAAGTTTTAGCCAAATGTTTTAGTCTAATTATAAGCTCCCTGTGATATACTGCCTTCTTCTTTCTGATTATTAACAGAATGTAAATAATCTTTTCCTCCTTCCTCTCTCCTCTTGTTTCTTCTTTTCCTCCCCATCTCTCTGCCATGTTTAGCAAATTATTGTTGAATATTAAAGCAAGAGGAATTTTTGATATTAAAGAAGTCAGCAAATATTTCACTCTAAATACATTCCTGTAAGGTGTTTTAGACATATATTCAAACCATACATTAAATTCAATCCTAGAAAGAGGTAGAACATAATTAACCAGGTTGAACTGGGAAATCAATGAAATATATAGTTCAGCGAAATCGTACCTTGTGAGCTATTTAGAGTCTTTGGTTAACCTAATATGCAAATGCATATTATCTATATTACCCTTTAAATCTCTTTGAATTGCTCATAAGGTATTCATGATTTTCTATAAATCTGTAGAATATCATCTCTATCTAAATCCATCAAACCTAGCTTCCTTCCATTATTAGAATTGTCTATATTTAAATGTTAAATTGTTTTTAGAGGCAAGAGAATACAAAAATTCGTGTATATATATGTTACATATACATACTTACATCTATATGATGCATGGATATGTGTTTGCATACAATGAAATTTGTGTGTTATCTAATTGTCTTTTGAGTCCTGACTCTGAAAATACATCCATGAACTGACATCTTACTATCTCTATTTCATGATTTGTTCAAGTCATTATCAATGTAAGAAGGATCTGGGTGAAACTCTTGTTCTCACCAATCACTAACTAGGCAACCTTAGCTGAGTCTCTACCGTTTTGTCTCAATTTCCTCATCAACAAGTTATTGTAAATTACACATATCAACGAGTTAATACAAATTTCAGGCAGTGTTGGCTACAGTTCACCTCTTACATCACTCAGATACACTCAAGCTTCTCGTTCAGTTTATTTGGTCACTTATTCTTCAAGGTCGTAGCCTGTCACAATTCCTAAAGAAAATGGTTATAAAATATGGATTAATAGAACCAGACTTATTATTGCCTGCTGCAATTGGTTCCAAGTTCACAAATAATGTTCATCATTTGTTTCTTCTGCCACCTGTTGCGCATCCCTTTCTCCTTTGCTAACATCTCTGGCAGTCCAGGTGGCTTGCTTCTTGGGTAACCTCTGTCTTCATCTTTGAGGGGTCTGAACTGGCTTTGTGTTCTTTTGTTAGGCAGCCGTAATTGTCTTGCATGATCACCAGGCATGGAAGAAATAAGTGATTCCCCAGTGAACGCACTGAAGTCAAAAATACTCTGACATCCCATATATGTGTCAGCAACTTTTGTCTTGTCATGATGAGCAGGGTCGATTGTCCTTGCTGGTAGGATGAATCCATTCTTTGCCTGCTGGTCTGTTGGTATGATAAATCAAAAAATGAACAAACTGAAGTGATATCTTTAGATTTAACTGAACCCATACTTACATTGTATGGTGATCCCATTTCTCCCAGGACCCAGGGCCTGTAGGCCAGAAAACCTTACTGCTGCAAGGATCGGAAGCACAGTGTCTCCCGGTGGGTATTGGCTCTGATACTCTTGCTTGCTCACCACGGTTCCCGGATGCGTGTATTTTACCTCTGGGGGGTGCTGAACCACCTAATGGCTACTGGCTCAAAGCTCTGCTGCGTCTTGAAGAACAATGTGCCAGCCCCTTGAGGGTGTCATCTTATGCTGAATCCTTAGCTATGCCTTTAAGAGGCCATTCCGACGTCCTGTCAGGTACCCACTGTCACACCTGCTTTGTCACCAAATAGGCTTCTTTCTCAGAGGTGGTGTTACATGATGGTAAGTCAGAAACTCTGAGCCATGAGATAGTGGTGCTGGCAGGGTAGTATGAGAAAGGCTGGAAAAGAAATATACCTGTACACCCAAATTGCTATCTGCTCCAGGCTGAGAGAGGTCTGATTTACTCAACCTGCCACCACGTGGGTGTTTGGTTTCTTGAGGAATGATGACATATCAAGAGTTTAACATCAATTTTAGTTGACTGGTTGAAATTCAGCTCTGGTAGCAACTGTGTATTACCTTGGCACAAATGACATCCATATTCAAACCTGTGTCCCTGACACTCTGACTACTCCTTTAAAGGCTGATTTTTCAAGCCCTGGGCCGCCTAGGATGTAGCCAGATGCTGTTAGGGATATGGGTTACGCACATCCCTACTCTGACCTCGGACCACTTCCCATTCGCACCTACTTGATGCCCAGGTGTGCCATTCAAAGATCCGCCCGCAGGAGACTTTGTCTCAGTGCTGTCTTTCAGAGACCACCTTGAGTGGGATAATAGCGTGGCCACAGTACACTTTTGAGTGCTACCAACATGACAACCAGAAGCCATTGCATTCTCGTGGGAGAATCCTCCACCCCCGCGGCCAAAGTGTGAGCTGCGGGATGGTATTAGTGCAACAGACAAAGGTATCTGGGAGAGGGAACTTGGGTCATCTGCAACTTTCTTACCCCCTCCATGCCCTCTTTGGCCTGAACTTGAATGCATCATTTCCATCCTGTGCTTTACCCTTCAATGCTATTACTTGGTGGGTCTGACAAAATCCAGACGTGGATGGGCACCTCCATCCTAGGCACTTGATGCTGCAAACTCAGGCGCCAAGCTTCTCTTTGGGTCCATAGCATACTAGGAGCTACTTTTCCAATGATGAATAGTTCTCTGTTACAGGTGACATCGTCTTGCTCAGAAGTGTAGCGTGTCTGGGCTGTGACCCTTCTGGGACCTGCAGAAAATGTACATGGCATCTTATCAAGAAATCTCTAGCACCATAGGATCTGCGTCACATATGCCCCAGTAGCAACAATGCTTGCTATGCAGCCTGAATCTTCCAAAGGGCCCTGTTCAAGACTGATAGCCTTCATGTGACCCAATAAATGGGTTCACATCAGCTGTCATAATTCATCTCACTTTTGAGAGTCCGGGCTGATAGGTTAAATGGGGGATGTAATGGGAACTGGCATGCTTTTACATTTTTGAGGGGAGCTCTAATCCCTGCAGTGCCACACAGGGGGACATACTGATCCTGATTTATTACCGTGGCCAGTCAGCAAGTTCAAGAGCTTCCCTTGGCCTTTCTTCCCCTTCTGGTTCTTACTCCAAAGTCCAGGGAACCGGCATGATGGCACTGCCAGCTACCAAGTATAGCCATGCCAGTTCTGTACTCAGAGACCAGGAAAATGACAAATCGGTCCCACTGTGAGACAGGCTCTGGGCCAAGACACTCTCTGTCACCAGCCTCTGTACTCTGAGAGGGGAACCATGAGCGGGTTTGTATTCCTAGTCATCCCAGGCACTGCATCAGATTACCACCGAAAGGTTTGAATATTCCCCTTTCCCCAGGGAAGGCACATTCACTGGGGAAATGGTCATAGGTCCCTAAGAAGAGGAACTGGGAGAATCACACTGTAAACATTGCACTGGTGTTTCAGAATCTTTTTGCAAGGGGACCAAGCCTTCTCATAAACCCATAGGTTCCAGGTTTGAGAAGAGGCTCCATTCTGGAAACTGGCAAGGGATCATGAATTTGCTATAGCTGGTATCAGCCTTCTGTTTCTGTACTCTCGATCGCTTTTGATTACAGATATTAGGCAATACTCCAGCTGGCCACCCATCTATCTTGCCTTAGGATCACCATGTCTTATAAGCTATGACCATTGGTGGATCCCTGTGGGTCAGGGCTTCCTGGCTGCCTCTGACAGCGCTGCCATTACAGCAATTGCAGGGCCCTGGGCTCTGATAGTCAGGTGCTGTACCTGGCTTTGCTAGTCTGGAATCTCGTCGTCCCCAGGGATCCCCGATCCATGTACATAAGCGTACTCTCTGGCTGGCCTAAAGAGGACAGTTGTGTTGATCCTCAGCGATGCTGATTCTCCTTCACTTGTAAATTTCTAGGGATAAAGTGAGTGGGAGTTTCCTCTGGGACCTCCAGGAGAACACAGTCAACCATTCTCTGGTGTCATATAATAAATTTATTCCTACATGACTATTTTTCAGAGACTTTCCTCCATATCCATCCACACTGTTCCATTTTCCAGCTATCCTTTTTTCCAGCTTCAGGGAGCTATATTAGCAGCCAATTAGAAATAACTGTGGGTGTAATTGCTAGGACATTAAATCCTAAGTCGTAAGATATCCTCATCCAGTATTTAGAATGCTCTTATGGTCCCTGCCAATACCCGTTAGCCAGGTCCCAAGGTGTTTTTAGATGAATAATCCATTTCCTAGCAAATAAGCCAATTAAAAAATGGGCAGAGGAGCTGAACAGAAACTTCCCCAAAAAAGAAATTCAGGTGGCCAACAGGCACATGAAAAGATGCTCCACATCGCTAATCATCAGAGAAATGCAGATTAAAACCACAATGAGATATCACCTCACACCAGTGAGGATGGCCAACATCCAAAAGACAAACAACAACAAACGTTGGCGAGGATGTGGAGAAAAGGGAACCCTCCTACACTGCTGGTGGGACTGCAAATTAGTTCAACCATTGTGGAAAGCAGTATGGAGGTTCCTCAAAAAACTCAAAATAGAAATACCATTTGACCCAGGAATTCCACTCCTAGGAATTTACCCTAAGAATGCAGCAGCCCAGTTTGAAAAAGACAGATGCACCCCTATGTTTATCGCAGCACTATTTACAATAGCCAAGAAATGGAAGCAACCTAAGTGTCCATCAGTAGATGAATGGATAAAGAAGATGTGGTACATATACACAATGGAATATTATTCAGCCATAAGAAGAAAACAAATCCTACCATTTGCAACAACATGGATGGAGCTAGAGGGTATTATGCTCAGTGAAATAAGCCAAGCCGAAAAAGACAAGTATCAAATGATTTCACTCATATGTGGAGTATAAGAACAAAGAAAAAACTGAAGGAACAAAACAGCAGCAGACTCACAGAACCCAAGAATGGACTAACAGTTACCAAAGGGAAAGGGACTGGGGAAGATGGGTGGGAAGGGAGGGATAAGGGGGAACAAGGGGCATTACGATTAGCGCACATAATTTAGTCGGGGGGGGCATGGGGAAGGCAGTATAACACAGAGAAGACAAGTAGTGATTCTGTAGCATCTTACTACACTAATGGACAGTGACTGTAATGGGGTGTGTAGTGGGGACTTGATAATAGGGGGAGTCTAGTAACCATAATATTACTCATGTAATTGTACATTAATAATAGCAAAATTTAAAAAATAAAATATAAAATAAAACAATCCATTTCCTCTCAAAACAAGACTAACAGTCCCCTGGTCAGGCCATCTTGAGACTCAGTCTAGTTAGTGGTAGAGAAGCAATGAGGGAAGTTAGGGCAGATTTTGAGGAAGGCCAGAATCATCTTGCAAGGCACACAAATCACATGAGGCCTTTGAATGGTCTCCAAGCAGAGGGAGGTGCTATCTAATAGCAATGGGAGGGAGATGCTTCTGCTGGCTTTTTGGGTTCAGGGTAAATCTGAGAGTCTAAGTCTCAAGGACAATCACCTACATATTCTCACCCCTATCTCAGGATCTCAGTCCTTCTTTATCAGGGCTCTGACATTAACATAGGAGACCTTCATGGGCTTTAAATTCATCCATCTTTGTAAATCTGTTAGTCTGCAGATCCCAGGTCCTGGGACTGAACTTTAAAACTGTCTGACCTCTGACTCTAGGAGTTGAGAAGGCCTTTCAGTGTTAAGGGACAGGCCTTTAGGCTTTCACATGTTGACCTGAGATAAGACTCAACTCGTCTGATGCCATCATTTTATTTCCTTGGTGCATAAGTGGCACGGAGCAGCTATGAGCCAACTTCACAGCCCTAATAATTACCATTGTCTCATTTTTCTAACATCTGCAGATCCTTTATGAGCCAGTGTATTGTCGCCTGAGACTCATTCTTGCATCCCTGAGGTCATGAGCCCCATTCTAGCCCACTAGCAATTAGGTTCTTACTGGCCTCCACAGCTAAGGGGATGTGCCTGGGAAAATAGACTGTCAGATCCCTCTTCTCTTTCCCAGTCCCATGGGACAACCTAATCTGATAAGGTTACTGCATGACAGAGAGCACATGAGAATACCTACAGGCAAGAAAAACTCTTCTGGGGCAAGGCCCAGCTGGGAATGCATCTTCCTGCCAGCATGCAGCTGGAAGACAGAGGGTGGGGGTGTGTGGGGAGGGGACAGAGAGGGAGAGAGAGAGAGAGAGAGGCTGAGACAGAGAAATGGACCTCAGTGAGCTCCCAAACCTTCCAACCAGATAAATCGTCTTCCTCCTCTGAGGAGGAGTGAGATCAGGACAGAGACTGGCCTCCTCTAGTAAAACCCAGAGTGGAAACACGAGTGGGAAGACATGAGGGAGAAGTGTGCCCTGCTAATAGAAGGATACACCTGGTTTCCTTTAAAAAAATATCTTCAGATACTAATGTGTTTTAAAAATCAGTTCTTAATAAACAAACCATAGCACGATGACTCACTAGATAACAATATATTTGCGTGACTAATGCATGCTGCGCTTCTGTGATAATAAGCTAGAATCACCCAGTGAGTCCATGTACCCTGGGAATGAATCAAGCCCTGCTGGAACACACATGATCACTTTCAGGATACCAGGGTATGACTTAGGAAGGTGTATTTGTTATCTAGCAGAAGCAATGGGAGAAACTAGTTTCTTTAAGAAAGAATTTTAAGCCCAATAGGAAATGAAGACTCCGCTGTTGAGTCACAATAATATTCCCAGCATACATCACGCAGGCTGGAATTTTTTCTCCCTGCTGAGCTCATTCTCCATTTCTGTAAGGTTTGGTGGTTTGGCCAGACAATCGATTCTCTAAGACACATCTGGTTATGTCGTTAACAGTTATTCCTGAATGTTTTGGCTATTGCCAAAGCGGTCTATTGGTTTAAAAACTCAGAGTGCCATCTTGGGAAATATTACTCTTGCAGACTGTTGAATACAATCCAACTCAGTTATCCAAACACAACTATTTTTTATCATCTTTTAAAATCTCTTAAGAGAAAATGCAGTCAGGGGTTTATGATTTTATTAGACTCAAGGTTAGTCACTGCAAAGTCCGTAACCTGTCTTGAATGCGATATCTTATTTTCTTCCCTATTTACAATACACTGATTAGATGTGTCAAAATGCCCCTAAGTGTAGAAGTTCTCTAGCAGATTTCCACCTTTGGAGAAATAGGAATCATCCACCAAGAGCCTCTCTCTTTGAATTCTTAATAGAAAAAGGGATACAAGTGGAAACCATAGATATTCCGTTCTTTTCCCCCTTCTTAATTTTATTCTTTTGCTGAGCTGGATTTTGGGGTGTTCATATGGTGATAGAATATTTTCAGTATATGACTCATCTCTAAGTAGCAGATAGGAAAAGTTGAACCGCTGTACTTTTATTCTCACTCTAAGTATATAACCCTCTCCTGGGTGACAATTTTATTTCCAAAGTATTTAATGAACTGATCTTTCACAAACTTAAAAGATAATTTTTTTTTAGCACTGCCTACAACCCAGACATGCTTTTAAACACCTTCCTGATATTACACATTTCATCATCCCAACAGCTCTATGAAATGGGTTCTATTTTTGTCTTCATTTTACAGACGTAGATCCTAGGCACAGACAGGTTATGTAATTCATCCAGGTAAGTGGTAGAGCTGGGAGGGAGAGCAGGCAGTCTTGTATCAGAGCCTGTGCTCTCACCCACTAAATCACACTGCCTCTGTGTACACTTTTCTTATTCACATCTGAGAGGAAGTAAACACCCAGAATGCAGGGAAGGAAGAAACGTTCCTTTCTTAGCCCTGATTTCCATTTTCTTCTTTAGCATCTGCTTGAAGGTCTGATGGCCAATTTTATGTCAGCAACCATGCAGCACTTCCTCATACTTACCAACATGACACAAATGCTAGAATTTTTAATGGCTACAACTGCACCTTGCAGAGCCACCCCAGACAAACTATCTAGAAAAACAAACAGACACAAATTGAACGAAAACACTTTAGTTCAGGTCAACCAAAGAGCCTTCCAATAATCCCATTTTCTGCACTCAAAAATGCAGAGCATGTTCATAAATCACATAATGGAAAAAGAAACAGTAAAATGAAATAAAGAGAAAGCAAATTCCTCATAAATCAGCCATGGAGTCTGTCCAGCCATTGTCACCATGCCAGTTGAAGCCAGCAAGACCACTCACCTGGGCTGCCTCGGTGACCTTCCTGCTGGGCTCCTCGCCTTCTGCTACCTCATTCCAGGGACTAGGCCCCGACCTTAATGGCTTCTCACCACAGTCTGAGAACCCCAGGTCCCTTCACACCCTTCAAGTTCAAGCTTCTGGCACTTCCGCACTCACGTTTCCCTCCTATTAACAACTTCTCAGCCTCACTGAGCTTGCAGTTGTTCTTAATATCCGTTTTCCATATGCCTGAGGATCTTTGCACTTGCTATTTCCCTTTCCTTCAACTGCATTTGAGACTGACTCCTTTAGAGATTAAAGATGGTGGTGTGAGAGGTGAGACAGAGGCTTCCTCCTAAAATGGCATATAATACAAAAATATAATTAATACAACTACTCCTGAAAGAGCAACAGGAAAGAGGACTGCGCCAGACTGCGTACACCTGGAGAAAAGAGCAAACCTCATGGAACAGGGTAACGTACCAAAGCTGTGGCCCAGCAGGACCCAAGCCCTACCCCCACCCCAGCTCACCAGTGGGAGGAAGAGAAATGGAAGAGGAGTGGAAGCCTGAGACTGCTGAATACCTATCTCCGGAGATCTGCTCTGGGAGCACAAACCTATATTTCATGTTACTTGCAGGGTACTCTCGTGAGTGGGGATTGAAAAGCTAAGACAGGCAGAATTCCTGGAGAGACTGAGATTCCAGCTGCTCGTGGAAGGCAGAGATCCATATCCAGCTGCTCTGGTACAAAAGAAAGGTGGGCAGTCTGAGAGACTTCATAACAAGGAAGCCCTTAGCAAGAGCACTGCTAAAGGGGCAAGGATTGCACAGAGCTTACTGACCAGGAGAGAGGACAGGTAGACAAAATTCTCTAGGTGCACTCTGCCCAGCAGGTTGGAAGCTTTCATGATCTTCAGGTGCTCCAGCTCCCTGGCTGGGTACACAGCTCCAAGGAACCCCTCCGTGATACCAGCCTATTGTGCCTTTCTCCTGGCCAGCCCCACATGGCTCACAGAATGGCAAACCCTACCCTGGCATTAGGCCAGCCAGAGGGAAAATTTGTCTACAGCATCTACAAACACAAAGCATACAGGCTTATACCTGTGTGTGCGGCCCACTGGTTCAGGCAGTGGAGTCAGACATACCAGCTGAGAAGCAGGAAACAGCTCTTTCCTCCCCCTAGGCACCATTACCATTCCTCTGCGACCCCAGAGATTGCTTCATGGGCTGAGCAGCTCCACAGAGTAGAGCTTCTGGGCACTAGAGGGCGCCATATACAAATATGAAACACCAGAGGAACCTGGTTCAAAGTAAAACTATTAATACAACTCCTGAGAAAGATTTAAATGACATTGACCTCATGAATCTTCCTCAAAGGGAGTTCAAAATAAAAATCATTAACATGCTCATGGAGGTATAGAAAGATATTCAAGAACTCAGGAATGAATTCCGGTCAGAGATCCAATCATTGAAGAGCACAATGGAGGGCATTAAAAGGACATTAGATACGGTGGAGGAGACGATAAATGAAATAGAAACTAGAGAAGAGGAATACAAAGAAGCTGAGGCACAGAGAGAAAAAAGGATCTCTAAGAATGAAAGAATATTGAGAGAACTATGTGACCAATCCTAACGGAATAATATTCGCATTATAGGGGTACCAGAAGAAGAAGAGAGAGAAAAGGGGATAGAAAGTGCCATTGAGGAGGTAATTACTGAAAACCTCCCCAATCTAGAGAAGGTGATAGTCTCTGAGGCCATGGAGATGCACAGATCTCCCAACACAAGGGACCCAAGGAAGATAACACCAAGACATATAGTAATTAAAATGGCAAAGATCAAGGATAAGGACAGACTATTAAAAGCAGCTAGAGAGAGAAATAAGATCACATACAAAGGAAAGTCCATCAGGCTATCATCAGACTTCTCAGCAGAAACCTTACAGGACAGAAGGGAGTGGCATGATGTATTTAATGCAATGAAGCAGAAGGGCCTTGAACCAAGAAAACTTTATCCAGCAAGATTATCATTTAAGTTGAAGGTAGGATTAAACAATTTCCAGATAAGCTACCAAGAATACTTTATCCAGCAAGATTATCATTTAAATTTGAAGGAGGGATTAAACAATTTCCAGAGAAGCAAAAGCTGAGAAAATTTATCTCCCACAAACAATCTCTACAGTGTATTTTGGAGGGAATGCTATAGATGGAAGTGTTGCTAAGGTTTAATAGCAGTCACCAGAGGTAATAAAACCACAGTAAAGAAAGTAGAACAGCTAATTACTAAACAAATGCAAAACTAAATCAACAATCCCCAAAGTCAATCAAGGGATAGACAAAGACTACAGAATATGATACCTAATATACAAAGAATGGAGGAGGAAGAAAAAGGAGGAGAAAAAAAAAAAGAACCTTTAGATTGTGTTTGTAATAGCATATTAAGTGAGTTAAGCTAGACTCTTAGATAATAAGGAAGTTAACCTTGAACCTTTGGTAACCACAAATCTAAAGCCAGCAATGGCACTAACTACATACCTATCAATAATCACCCTAAATTTAAATGGACTGAATGCACCAATTAAAAGACATAGAGTCACTGAATGGATAAAAAAGCAAGACCCATCTATATGCGTCCTACAAGAGACTCACTTTAAGCCCAAAGACATAACACAGACTGAAAGTAAAGGGATGGAAAAAGATATTTCATGCAACCAATAGTGAGAAAAAAGCAGGAGTTGCAGTACTTGTATCAGACAAAATAGACTTCAAAACAAAGAAAGTCACAAGAGACAAAAAAGGACATTACATAATGATAAAAGGGTCAATCCAACAAGAAGATATAACCATTATAAATATCTATGCCCCCAACACAGGAGCACTTACATATGTGAAACGAATTAAAAGGGGAAATAGAATGCAATGCATTCATTCTAGGAGATTTCAACACTCCACTCACTCTGAAGGACAGATCAACCAGAAAGAAAATAAGTAAATACACAGAGGCACAGAACAACACGTTAGAACAGATGGACCTAACAGACATCTATAGAACTATACACCCAAAAGCAACATAATACACATTCTTCTCATGTGCACATGGAACATTTTCAAGAATAGATCATATACTAGGCCACAAAAGAGCCTTGGTAAATTCAAAAAGATTGAAAGTGTACCAACCAGTTTCTCAGACCACAAGTGTACAAAACTAGAAATAAATTATGCAAAGAAAATGAAAAATCCCACAAACACATGGAGGCTTCACAACATGCACCTAAATAACCAATGGATCAATGACCGAATAAAAACAGAGATCAAGCAATATATGGAGACAAATGACAAAAATAATTCAACACCACAAAATCTGTGGGACGCAGCAATGGCCATGCTATGCAGAAGTATATTTCAATACAGGCCTACCTCAGGAAAGAAGAACAATCCCATATGAGCAATCTAAACTCACAATTAATGAAACTAGAAAAAGAAGAACAAATGAGACCCAAAGTCAGTAGAAAGAGGGACATAATAAAATTTAAAGCAGAAATAAAAAAAATCAAGAAGAATAAAACAATAGAAAGAATCAATGAAAGCAAGACCTGGTTCTTTGAGAAAATAAACAAAATGAATAAACCACACGCCAGACTTATCAAGAAAAAAAGAGAGTCTACTCACATAAACAGAATCAGAAAAGAGAAAGGACAAATCACTACAGATACCACAGAAATACAAAGAATTATTAGAGAACACTATAAAAATTATATGCTATCAAACTGGATAAAGTAGAAGAAATGGACAACATTCTAGAAAAATATAACCTTCCGAGGCTGACCCAGAAAGAAACAGAAAATCTGAACAAACCAATTACCACCAATGAAATTGAACTGGTAATCAAAAACCTACCTAAGAACAAAACCCCTGGACCAGATGGCTTCATTGTTGAATTATATCAAAAATTTAGTGAAGACTTAATACCCATCCTTCTTAAAGTTTTCCAAAGAGTAGAAGAAGAGGGAATACTTCCAAACTCATTCTATGAGGCCAGCATCACTATAATACCAAAACCAGGCAAAGACACCACAAAAAAAGAAAATTACAGACCAATATCCTGAGGAACATAGATGCAAAAATTCTCAATAAAATATTACCAAACTGAATTCAAAAATGCATCAAAAAGATCATCCATCACGATCAAGTAGCATTTATTCCAGGGATGCAAGGATGGTACAACATTCAGAAATCCATCAACATCATCCAGCACATCAACAAAAAGAGGGACAAAAACCACATGATCATCTCCATAGATGCTGAAAAAGCATGTGACAAAATTCAACATCAATTCATGATTAAAACTCTCAACAAAATAAGTATAGAGGGCAAGTACCACCACATAATAAAGGCCATATATGACAAACCCACAGCCAACATTATACTTAACCGCAAGAAGCTGAAAGCTTTTCCTTTAAGATCGGGAACAGGACAAGGATGCCCACTCTCCCCACTTCTATTCAACATAGTACCGGAGGTCCTAGCCATGGCAATCAGACAACACAAAGAAATAAAAGGCATCCAGATAGTCAAGGAAGAAGATAACCTGTCCCCGTTTGCAGATGACATTGACATTGACCATTAAAAAAAACCCTTAAGAATCCACTCTAAAACTTCTAGATCTAATATCTGAATTCAACAAAGTTGCAGGGTACAAAATTAATACACAGAAATCTGTGGCATTCCTTTACACTAACAATGAACTCGCAGAAAGAATCAGGAAACCAATTCCATTCACAGTTGCATCAAAAGGAATAAAATACCTAGGAATAAGTCTAACCACGGAAGTGAAAGACCTATACTCTGAAAACTACAAGACACTCATGAGAGAAATTAAAGAAGATACCAATAAATGGAAGTACATCTCATTCTCATGGATAGGAAGAATTAATATTGTCAAAATTGCCATTCTGCCTAAAGCAATCTACAGATTCAATGCAATTCCTATCAAAATACCAAAAGCATTCTTCAATGAACTAGAGAAAATTGTTCTAAAATTCGTATGGAACCACAAAGACCCCAAATAGCCAAAGCAATCCTGAGAAGGAATATTAAACCTGGGCGGATTATGCTTCCGAACTTCAAGCTCTACTACAAAGCCACAGTACTCAAGACAGTTTGGTACTGGCACAAGAACACACCCATAGACCAATGGAATAGACTAGAGAGCCCTGATATAAACCCAACCATATATGGTGAATTAATATATCATAAAGGAGCCATAGACATACAGTGGGGCAATGACAGCTTCTTCAACAGCTGGTGTTGGCAAAACTGGACAGCTACATGTAAAAGAATGAAACTGGATTATTCTTTAACCCCATACACAAAAATAAACTCGAAATGGATCAAGGACCTGAATGTAAGTCATGAAACCATAAAACTCTTAGAAGACAACATAGGCAAAAATATCCTGAATATAATCATGAGCAACTTCTTCCTGAATGCATCTCCTCAAGCAAGGGAAACAAAAGCAAAAATGAATTCATGGGACTATATAAAACTAAAAAGTTTCTGTATGGCAAAGGACACCATCAACAGAAAAAAAAGGCACCCTACAGTATGGGAGAATATATTTGTAAATGACATATCTGACAAGGGGTTAACAGCCAAAATATATAAAGAACTTACATGCCTCAACACCCAAAAAGCAAATAACCTGATTAAAAAATGGGAAGAGGATATGAAGAGACAGTTCTCCAAAGAAGAAATTCAGATGGCCAACAGGCACATGAAAAGATGCTCCACATCACTAATCATCGGAGAAATGCAAATTAAAACCACAATGAGATATCACCTCACAACAGTGAGGGTGGCCGCCATCCAAAACACAAAGAACAACAAATACTGGCGCGGATGCGGAGAAAGGGGAACCCTCCTACACTGCTGGTGGGAATTAAGCTAGTTCAACCATTGTGGAAAGCAATATGAAGGTTCCTCAAAAAACTAAAAATGGAAATACCATTTGACCTGGGAATCCCACTCCTTGGAATTTTCACAAAGAATACAACTTCTCAGATTCAAAAAGACATATGCACCCCTATGTTTATTGCAGCACTTTTTACAATAGCCAAGATATGGAAGCAACCTAAGTGTCCATCAGTATATAAGGAAGATTTGGTACATATACACAATGGAATATTATTCAGCCATAAGAAGAAAACAAATCCTACCATTTGCAACAATATGGATGGAGCTAGAGGGTATTATGGCTCAGTGAAATAAGCCAGGTGGAGAAAGACAAGTACCAAATGATTTCCCTCATTTGTGTGGTATAACAACAAAGCAAAGCAAGGAACAAAACAGCAGCAGACTCACAGACTCCAAGAAGGGACTAGTGGTTACCAAAGGGGAGGGGTGGGGGAGGATGGGTGGGGAGAAGGGGGAAGGGGATTGAGGTGTATTATGTTTAGTACACATGGTGTGAGGGGTTATGGGGAAAACAGTGTAGCACAGAGAAGGCAAATCATGAATCTTTGGCGTCTTACTACACTGAAGGACAGTGACTGCATTGGGGTATGTGTGGGGATTTGATAATATGGGTAAAGGTAAATATCTGGGCAGCAACGCTGAGCTGCATGTGATTCTCAGGTGCCCTCAGAGCTGCCAAGCTGTCCTGACAGACGGTTGCATGGCCAGCCTCCTCTCCCCCACTGTCCCCATCATTCCCATTGTCACCCATGTGTTCAGTCCCACTCATCCTCCAGTGGCTCCCCTTCCCAGCAGAAATCCAGGAAGGTCTATGTTCACTTTTTCCACCCCCACTCCTCCCATCTGCTCTGTTTTTTAAAACTCAATATATGTATATATATAAATATCATAAATATATGTGCGTGTGTTTCTTAAAAATACCATCAAGAAGGAGAAACTGGAATGCCGTATAGCCCCACGCAAAGATGACCACCGTTCTACCTTATATATCTTTCAGATAGCTTTCTGGGGACACACCTGCATGTTTCTTTTATACACACCTGCATGGCTTCTGGTTTCTTTATTTTTTGCCCACACGAGGTCATGCTGTACATGCATTTTATAATGTATGTGTTTCAGTTACCAATCTTCAAACATCCATATCTGTATGTTTCATCTGGTGTGATACCCCAGCCTGTGGATTTCCCACTGTCCCCAAAGCCCTTCACTGGTGTGCCCAGCCAGGATAGAGCCACGCCTTGCATTCTGTTGTCTTCTTTCTGTCCTGTCCTTAAGAATCCTCTAGAGCCTGTGACACCAGCGTGTGGAAGCAGGCATGCTGTCCGCAGGTGTGTGCCCTCTAGCTCTGCGGCCTCTCATCTTTTCCAGCATGTCCTGGATCTGGAAGGAGCTCAAGGTTTGGTAGATTCACGTGCATCTTCTGGTTATAATATATTTGAGTGATAGCGGTGTCCTTCGTGTGAACTCTGGTCAGAAGACATTTCATGTCTTTTGTTTTTTGGTATCATTAATCTATAATTACATGTGCAACATTATGGTTACTAAACTCACCCCTTGACCAAGTGAGATGCTATAGAATCACTACTTGTCTTCTCTGAGTTGTACAGTCCTCCCCGTGCCCCCCCAACATTACATCTGCTAATCGTAATGCCCCTTTTTTCCCCTTGTCCCTCCCTTCCCACCCATCCTCCCCAGTCCCTTTCCCTTTGGTAACTGTTAGTCCATTCTTGGGTTCTGTGAGTCTGCTGCTGTTTTGTTCCTTCAGTTTTTTCTTTGTTCTTATACTCCACATATGAGTGAAATCATTTGATACTTGTCTTTTTCTGCCTGGCTTATTTCACTGAGCATAATACCCTCTAGCTCCATCCACGTTGTTGCAAAAGTCTGGATTTGTTTTCTTCTTGGGGCTGAATAATATTCCATTGTGTATATGTGCCACATCTTCTTTATCCATTCATCTACTAATGGACACTTAGGTTGCTTCCATTTCTTGGCTATTGTAAATACTGCTGCGATAAACATAGGGGTGCATATGTCTTTTTCAAACTGGGCTGCTGCATTCTTAGGGTAAATTCCTAGGAGTGGAATTTCTGGGTCAAATGGTATTTTTATTTTGAGTTTTTTGAGGAACCTCCATACTGATTTCCACAATGGTTGAACTAATTTGCATTCCCACCAGCAGTGTAGGAGGGTTCCCCTTTCTCCACATCCTCGCCAGTATTTGTTGTTCTTTGTGTTTTGGATGTTGGCCATCCTCACTGGTGTGAGGTGATATCTCATTGTGGTTTTAATTTGCACTTCTCTGATGATTAGTGATGTGGAGCATCTTTTCATGTGCCTGTTGGCCATCAGAATTTCTTCTTTGGAGAAGTGTCTATTCAGATCCTCTGCCCATTTCTTTTTTTTTTTAATATAATTTATTTTATTATCATTAATCTACAATTACATGTTCAATATTACGGTTATTAAACTACCCCTTCATCAGGTCCCCCCACCAACCCCATTACAGTCACTGTCCATCAGCATAGTGAGATGCTATAGAATCACTACTTGTCTTCTCTGAGTTGTACTGCCCTCCCCACGCCCCCCCAACATTATATCTGCTAATCGTAATGCCCCTTTTTCCCTCTTATCCCTCCCTTCCCGCCCATTTTCCCCAGTCCCTTTCCCTTTGGTAACTATTAGTCCGTTCTTGGGTTCTGTGAGTATGCTGCTGTTTTGTTCCTTCAGTGTTTTTTCTTTGTTCTTATACTCCACATATGAGTGAAATCATTTGATACTTGTCTTTTTCGGCTTGGCTTATTTCACTGAGCATAATACCCTCTAGCTCCATCCATGTTCTTGCAAATGGTAGGATTTGTTTTCTTCTTATGGCTGAATAATATTCCATGGTGTATATGTACCACATCTTCTTTATCCATTCATCTACTGATGGACACTTAGGTTGCTTCCATTTCTTGGCTATTGTAAATAGTGCTGCAATAAACATAGGGGTGCATCTGTCCTTTTCAAATTGGGCTGCTGCATTCTTAGGGTAAATTCCTAGGAGTGGAATTCCTGGGTCAAATGGTATTTCTATTTTGAGTTTTTTGAGGAACCTCCATACTGCTTTCCACAATGGTTGAACTAATTTGCAGTCCCACCAGCAGTGTAGGAGGGTTCCCTTTTCTCCACAACCTCGCCAACATTTGTTGTTGTTTGTGTTTTGGATGTTGGCCATCCTCACTGGTGTGAGGTGATATCTCATTGTGGTTTTAACCTGCATTTCTCTGATGATTAGCGATGTGGAGCATCTTTTCATGTGCCTGTTGGCCATCTGAATTTCTTCTTTGGAGATGTGTCTATTCATGTCCTCTGCCCATTTCTTAATTGGATTATTTGCTTTCTGTTTGTTAAGGTGCATGAGTTCTTTATATATTTTGGATGTCAACCCTTTATCAGATACGTTTTTTATGAATATATTCTCCCATACTGTAGGATGTCTTTTGTTCTACTGATGGTGTCCTTTGCTGTACAGAAGCTTTTCAGCTTGATATAGTCCCACTTGTTCATTTTTGCTTTTGTTTCCCTTGCCCGGGGAGATATGTTCATGAAGAAGTTGCTCATGTTTATGTCCAAGAGATTTTTGCCTATGTTTTTTTCTAAGAGTTTTATGGTTTCATGACTTACATTCAGGTCTTTGATCCACCTTGAGTTTACCTTTGTGTATGGGGCTAGACAGTAGTCCAGTTTCATTCTCTTACATGTAGCTGTCCAGTTTTTCCAACACCAGCTGCTGTAGAGGCTATCATCTCCCCATTGTATATCCAAGGCACTTTTATCAAATATTAATTGACTGTATATGTTTGGGTTAATGTTTGGATTTTCTATTCGGTTCCACTGGTCTGTGGGTCTGTTTTTGTGCCACCTCTGCCCATTTCTTAATTGAATTATTTGCTTTTTGTTTGTTGAGGTGCATGAGTTCTTTATATATTTTGGATGTCAATCCCTTACCGGATATGTCATTTATTCTCCCATACTGTAGGATGTCTTTTTGTTCTGCTGATGGTGTCCTTTGCTGCACAGAAGATTTTCAGCTTGATATAGTCCCACCTGTTCATTTCTGCTTTTGTTTCCCTTGCCTGGGAGATATGTTCATAAGGACGTTGCTCATATTTATGTCCAAGAGATTTTTGCCTATGTTTTTTCTAAGAGTTTTATGGTTTCATGACTTACATTGAGGTCTTTGATCCATTTTGAGTTTACTTTTGTGTATGGGGTTAGATAGTCATCCAGTTTCATTCTCTTACATGTAGCTGTCCAGTTTGCCAACACCAGCTGTTGAAGAGGCTGTCATTTCCCCATTGTGCATCCATGGCTCCATTATAGTATATTAATTGACCATATATATTTGGGTTAATGTCTGGACTCTCTATTCTGTTCCACTGGTCTGTGGGTCTGTTTTTGTGCTAATACCAAATTGTCTTGATTACCGTAGCTTTATAGTAGAGCTTGAAGTCTGGGAGCATAATTCCCCCTGTTTTATTCTTCCTTCTCAGGATTGCTTTGGCTATTCAGGGTCTTTTGTGGTTCCATAATTTTAGAATTATTTGTTCCAGTTCATTGAAGAATTCTGTTGGTATTTTGATAGGGATTGCATTGAATCTGTAGATTGCTTTAGGTAGTATAGCCATTTTGACAATATTTATTCTTCCTAGCCAAGAGCATGGGATGAATTTCCATTTGTTAGTGTCCTCTTTAATTTCTCTTAGGAGTGTCTTGCAGTTTTCAGGGTACAGGTCTTTCACTTCCTTCGTTAGGTTTATTCCTAGGTATTTTATTCTTTTTGATGCAATTGTGAATGGAATTGTTTTCCTGATTTCTCTTTCTGTTAGCTCATTGTTAGTGTTTAGAAAAGCAACAGATTTCTGTGTATTAATTTTGTATCCGGCAACTTTGCTGAATCCAGATATTAGTTCTAGTAGTTTGGGCCAGGAGTCTTTAGGGTTTTTTATGTACAATATTATCTCATCTGCAAATAGTGACAGTTTGACTTCTTCTTTACCAATCTGGATGCCTTTTATTTCTTTTTGTTGTCTGATTGCCATGGCTAGGACCTCCAGTACTATGTTGAATAACAGTGGGGCAAGTGGGCATCCCTGTCTTGTTCCTGATCTTAGATGAAAAACTTTCAGCTTCTCACTATTAAGTACAATATTGGCTGTCCCTTTGTCATATATGGCCTTCATTATGTTGAGGTATTGCCCTCTATACCCATTTTGTTTAGTTTTTATCATGAGTGGATGTTGAATTTGGCCAATGCTTTTTCAGCATCTGTGGAGTTGATCATGTGGTTTTTGTTCTTCTTTTTTTTGATGTGGTGGATGATGTTGATGGATTTTCGAATATTGTACCATCCTTGCATCCCTGGGATGAATCCCAGTTGATCATGGTGTATGATCCTCTTGATATATTTTTGAATTCGGTTTGATAATATTTTGTTGAGTATTTTTGCCTCTATGTTCATCAGGGTATTGGTCTGTAATTTTCCTTTTTGGTGGTGTCTTTGCCTCGTTTTGGTATTAGAGTGATGCTGGCTTCATAGAATGAGTTTGGAAGTATTCCCTCCTCTTCTGTTTTTTGGAAGCGTTTAAGGAGCATGGGTATTATTTCTTCTATATATGTCTGATAAAATTCAGCAGTGAATCCATCTGGCCCAGGGGTTTTGTTCTTGGGTAGTTTTCTGAATACCAATTCAATTTGGTTGCTGGTAATTCGTCTGTTTAGGTTTTCTGTTTCTTGCTTGGTCAGTCTTGGAAGGTTGTATTTTTCTAAGAAGCTGTCCATTTCTTCTAGGTTTTCCAGCTTGTTAGCATATAGATTTTCATATTATTCTCTAATAATTCTTTGTATTTCTGTGGGATCCATAGATTTTTCCTTTCTCGTTTCTGATTCTGTTTACATGTGTAGATTCTCTTTTTCTCTTAATAAGTCTGGGTAGGGATTTATCCATTTCTTTTATTTTTTCAAAGAAACAGCTCTTGTTCCATTGATTTTTTTAAATTGTTTTATTCTTCTCAATTTTATTTATTTATTCTCTAATCTTTATTATTTCCCTCCTTCTGGTGACTCTGGGCCTCATTTGTTCTTCTTTTTCCAATTTCAGTAATAGTGACTTTAGACTATTCATTTGGGAATGTTCTTCCTTCTTTAAATAGGCCTGGACTGCAATTTACTTTCCTCTTAGAACTGCCTTTGCCGCGTCCCAGAGATGTTGGAGCTTTGTGTTGTTGTTGTCATTTGTCTCCATATATTGTTTTATCTCTGTTTTAATTTGGTCATTGATCCATTGATTATTTAGGAGAATGTTGTTAAGCCTCCATGTATTGGTGAGCCTTTTTGTTTTCTTTGTACAATTTACTTCTACTCTTATACCTTTGTGATCTGAGAAGTTGGTTGGTAGAATTTCAGTATTTTTGAATTTACTGAGGTTCTTTTTGTGGCCTAGTATGTGGTCTATTCTGGAAAATGTTCCATGTGCACTTGAGAAGATTGTGTATCCTGCTGCTTTTGGGTGTAGAGTTCTGTAGATGTCTGTTAGGTCCATCTGTTCTAGTGTGTTGTTCTGTGCCTCTGTGTCTTTACTTATTTTCTGTCTGGTTCTTCTGTCCTTTGGAGTGAGTGGTGTGTTGAAGTCTCCTAAAGTGAATGCATTGCTTTCTGTTTCCTCCCTAAAGTCTGTTAGTATTTGTTTCACATGTGTCAGCGCTCCTGTGTTGGGTGCATATATATTTATAATGGTTATATCCTCTTGTTGGACTGGTTGTTTGCATGAAATATATTTTTCTAGCCCTTCACTTTTAGTCTGTGTATATCTTTGGGTTTGAGGTGAGTCTCTTGTAAGCAGCATATAGATGGGTCTTGCTTTTTTATCCATTCTATTACTCTGTGCCTTTTGATCGGTGCATTCAGTCCATTTACATTTAGGGTGATTATTGGTATATACGTACTTATTGCCATTGCCGGCTTTAGATTCGTGGTTACCAAAGGTTCAAGGGTAGCTTGTTTACTATCAAACAGTCTAACTTAACTCTCTTGTTAAGCTATTATAAACACAGTCTGATGAATCTTTAGTTCTCTCCTTTCTTATTCTTCCTCCTCCATTCTTTATATGCTAGGTGTTTTATTCTGTACTATTTTACGTTTCCTTTGACTGTTTTGTGGAGAGTTGATTTTATTTTTGTCTTTAGTTAGTATCTGGATGGTCTGCTTTCTTTGCTATGATTTTATTTTCTCTGGTGACATCTTTTTAGCCTTAGGAGTGCTTCCATCTAGAGCAGTCCCTTTAAGATATCCTGTAGAGGTGGTTTGTGAGAGGCAAATTACCTCAACTTTCACTTGTCTCGGAATTGTTTAATCCCTTCCTCAAATTTAAATGATAATTGTGCTGGATACAGTATTCTTGGTTCAGGGCCCTTCTGTTTCATTGCATTAAACATATCATGCCATTCTCTTCTGGCCTGTAAGGTTTCTGTTGAGAAGTCTGATGATAGTCTGATGGGTTTTCCTTTGTAGGTGATCTTTTTTCTCTCTCTGGCTGCCTTTAATACTCTGTCCTTGTCTTTGATCTTTGCCATTTTAATTATTATGTGTCTTGGTGTTGTCTTCCTTGGGTCCCTTGTTTTGGGGGATCTGTGGCCTTCTGTGGTCTGAGAGACTACTTCTTTTCCCAACTGTGGAAGTTTTCCTCAATTATGTCTTCAAAGACACTTTCTATCCCTTTTTCTCTCTCTTCTTCTTATGGTACTCCTATAATGCGAATATTGTTCTGTTTGGATTGGTCACACAATTCTCTTAATATTCTTTCATTCCTACAGACCCTTTTATCTCTGTCTGCCTCAGCTTCTCTGTACCCCTGTTCTCTGATTTCTATTCCATGAACAGTCTCCTGGAACTCGTCCAGTCTGCTCTTGAGCCCATCAATCGATTGTTTCATTTCTGTAATATCTCTCCTGACTTCCTGCCTTAGCTGTTGCATATTTCTCTGTAGGTCCATCAGCATGGTTATGACTTTTATTCTGAATTCTTTTTCAGGAAGATTGTTTCAATCTATCCCACCAGGCCCTCTCTCTGGGGTTGCCTGTGTGATCCTTGACAGAACGGTATTCTTCTGTCTTTTCATGGTGATAGAAGTGGTTGCAGGCTGGTGCCACATGTGTGTCAGCTGGGAGAACAAAGCCCGTTCCTGCTTGTTGTTCTCCTTGCCCTTCTCCAGAGCCTGTGCTGGTTACCCGCACACCAGGAGGCAGCTTCTGGGATAATCCCCTGAGCTGCTGTGTGCGGGACCGCCCTCAGGCTAGGCTAGAGCACTGCACAGGTTTGCAGTCACGCAGGGTACTTTCTGTGCTTCCGTGCCCCTTCCGGGGTAGCTGTACACCTGCCGGGAGGAGATTCTGTGTGGTTTCTGTGGGCTGGGCCGCTCTCCTGCTGCTCCACATCTGTGGCGGATCCGCCAGACTGTTTGCAGTGCCGGCCCGGGGGAACGAATGGCAGGTTGCTTATTGTCGTGAGGGGCTTTGGCAGGGCTGCTTTACCCAGCAGCTGGTTAGGCGGCCTGAAGTTCGTCAAGATTCCCAGCCTGCTGGGCTGAGTGCACTGGGACGATTTTTTTCCACTATTGGGCCCTTGTCTCTTTAAGACTTTTTAAAAAGTGCCCACTTTTCTTTTGTCCCTGGGGAGCCGGCTGGGGGGACCCGCTTGCAGTCTCCATCTTGGATCCTGCCCTTCCATTTCTCTAATCTCCAATACACCCTGCGCTGTGTGTCTGTGCTCCCGGCGCAGATCACCAGGGCTGGTTATTTAGCAGTCCTGTGCTTCCACCCCCTCCCCATTCTGATTCTTTTCCTCCCGTGGTGCGCTGGGCTGGGGGAGTGCTCAGGTCCTGCCAGATTGCGGCTTTGTATCTTACCCGCTTCATGAGGCGCTGAGTTCTCGTAGATGTAGCTGTAGCCTGGCTGTTGTACTGTATCTTCTGGTCTCTCTTTTAGGAATAGTTGTCTTTGTTGAATTTTCACAAATATATATGGTTTTGGGAGGAGATTTCCCCCGCCCTGCTCACGCTGCCATCTTCCCCATCTCCCATTTCATGTCTTTTTAACCCACTGTCAGTGACCCTACAATTGCCCCCTGCATCAGGTGCTGCCAGCCCAGTCCTTCCTGTGGACAGGGCTTTCTCCTCGTGACCAGGAAGCTGTCCACATGGGCTCACTTTGGGGGCCCAGCCAACACACCCCTTGCACTCTTAGCCCCTGGTGATCAGCCAATGTCCCAAAGTCATTCACTGGCCCTGTGCCGCCGGGGGGCTGCCTGGCGGCCCCAGGGTGAGGTCTGGTGGTCCTGGGGTGAGGCCTGGCAGCCCCGGGGTGAGGTCTGGTGGTCCTGGGGTGAGGCCTGGAGGCCCCGGGGTGAGATCTGGTGGTCCTGGGGTGAGGCCTGGCAGCCCCGGGGTGAGGTCTGGTGGCCCTGGGGTGACATCTGGCTTAAGGGATGGCTCATGCCATGTTCCTTCCCTTTGGCCACAGTGCTCAGAGGAGGGTGTGTTTTCATCGCTGCTCGATACCACAGGACAGCTTATTTTCTGGATTTCTCTTTCTTAGAGTGTTTCAAAGCCTTCTTTTTGAGACTTAAATTGCTATACCTGTGGCCAGGGATGCTCCTTAGAGCTGACTCTTTCCACTCCTTTTGACAACTTAAGCTTTGAACTTTTTTTTTTTTTAATAATTTCAGACAGACAGAAAAGTTGCAAAATAGTCCAAAGGATTTCCGGATACCTTTTTCTACCTGGATTCTCCAAATGTTCACGTTTTACCACATGTACGTCAGCCTTCTCTTCATGCATGCAGGTACACACGCATGCACACACACCTGCATATGTATACTCGTATGTGCACACATACATATGTGCTGATATATAATCCCAGTACTTTTTTATATAAGCAACCAGATATTTTTAATATCTGTAAACTCATGCACATATGAGGTATACACATGGACTTTATGCATAAAGTATACATAGGCACGTACATACATAAATAGCTGTATATCAAATGTGGGCATGTTAGTGTTTATAGTGAGCAGCATTCATGGGACTAAATGTGTCTACATGACTTTTAGTAGCAGAAACCTACTAAAGAATGTGCATGTGTGTGTGAAATGACTGGCAGTACCACGGGGAAAATAAATCAAAACGTGTTGTTGGAAATCTGAATGCACTTCTCTCAGAAACTGACCAGTCAAGCAGGTGAAAAATGAGCAAAGACCCAGAAGATTGGAATGCCACAGTTACCGAACCTGGAATCATGGAGAATATTATACCCGATAGGCAAATTGTCTTTGATCACACAAAGAACCTAAAGGAAAATTGATTATATGGGCCACAGAGGACACTTCAGTAAGTTCCAAAGTCAATAATACACAACTCTTTTTCTGTGATAATGCAATAAAATTCTAAATAAATTTGAAAAGAGTTCACACATCTAGGGACTGAACGATACACTAGAAGCAATCTAGGTGAAAGAGGAAATCATCTGGAAGATTATGGGACTCCTGTAATGCATGACCTCAAACAAACACTATATGCCAAATTTGGTAACACCCAGATAAGGCTTAAATACCTTCATCAAATCAAGACATTATTTTTTTATTGAAGTATCACTGTTATACAATCTCATATTGGTTTCCAGTATATAACACAGTGGTTCAAGTTACCCATATTATTAAATCCTCACCCCCACTAGTGCGGTTACTATCTGCCAACATGGGAAGATGTTGCAGAATCACTGGCTGTCTTCTCCATGCTGCACTACCATCCCCGTGACCAACTTATATTATGATGGAGCATTTTTGTGCCGCTTCATCCAAAACCCTCCCCCATGGTAAGCACCCGTCACTTCTCAGTGTCCATGAGTCTACAGCTGAAAACAAGTCAGATTTTTTTAAAATGAGTCCAATATTCAGCTCAGGGGATTGACAATAAAGCAAGTCCAAAGAAATAAAAAAGGGAATACTAAAGATACAGGTGGGGACAAGAAACGGGAAAATGAAAATGAGAGAAAAAATTAGCAAAGCCAGAAAATGAATAAGATAGACAAACCTTTGACAATACCAATCAAAAAAAATATGCAAGTAACATGCAAAGTGGAAGATCACTGTAGGCATGAAAGCAAATATATACTATTCTAAAAAACATGACTATCTACAAGAAGCAGATAAATTTCTACAGAAATCTGAAGCACTGAAATTGTCTCCAGAAGGATGGTGATGCCAAGCACATCACACATACAATCCTAAGAATTTAATTTTAACAGTTCCTGTGGGGTCAGTGTTATCATCTCCATGGCAAGGCTGGGGAAACAGAGGCAGGAAGAGAACATGAGTTCCCACAGCAGTGTATGCAGTGACAGGGCCTCCAGGCCCAATGCTCTGGATGGTCCAGAAAATGAATGGCCCAGTGACCACCAGAGAAACAGAAATTCTCATCAAAGGCCACCCCCCTGACCCCAAACTCTCCAGGACAAATCAGTCTCACAGGTCACCATTTACCAAACTTTCAAGAAACAGACGAATCCCATCTTATCCAAGATTTTCAAACCACCAGCTCAGTTTGGGAGGCTGATATTATCTTTATTCCAAAACTGGATCAAGGCAGCTCAAGATTATATGCACTTTTCATATAAGCGAACTGAATCTGAAGTTTGTATGGCTTATTCCAGAATGCAAGGGTGACTCAACCCAGCTGTTTCAATAAATAGCCTATTTTTGTTTCTTAATAAATACTCAGAAAACTCTGAATAGAAAAGAGCTTCCTTTGGGGAGTGTCAGAGCTTATTCGGGGAAGAGCAGGAGGAGGTAACAAATGTCAAATGTCCCGAAGCCACCTCCTGATGGGGGGTGGAGGGGGGACGCTGTGTGTGTGTGTCTGGGGCAGTGGCTCTGCCCTGTAAGAGGACATGGAGACTCTGGCGCTGCAGCACGGGGACCACGGCGGAGCCCTGCTGAGCTCAGACAGGCAGCCCAGGCCCAGGCTTGAAGCAGGTGTCCCCTCAGCATGCCAACACTCCCACTCTAGAAACAGCCAGCCCTGCTGGAGGCAGAGTGCACCGCTCCCCAGGGAAACCCTGCCTCCTCTGTGCAATCGAAAGGCATCCTTCTGCAGGACCAAGTTGGGACTCCTTAGCTGGGCCACAAGGCATCCCTGGCTCCCCACTTGCTGGGCCCCATTCCTCCGTTCACCTTCATGCATTTTTGACAAACACCTGCTGAACGGCTCCTGTGTGCCCTAAATAAGACACACAGGGCCCCTAGCTCTGGAGACCTTATTCTGTGGCTGCAAATTACTAAACCCAGCCGCGCTGACAGCTAAGGCCAAAGAGATGAAGCTGGGTGAAGGAGGCCCCTTATCCATGCTGACTTCCCTACCAAAAACAGCTCAGCTCTGTCCTCCTCTCCCCAACTCCACCCTCACCCAACTGCAAACCGGTCCTTGCACATAGGGACAGTGACTGTAATGGCCTGAAGGGGCTCCTGGCTTCCACCCTTGTCCAGCTACTGCCCTTCTTCACCCCACCCTGGAATGAGCCTCACTGTGGCCACCTCATCATGGCCTCCTTGGCAGCCTCCATGGGTCCCACTGACCACACGGGTGTTTCTCAAACCTGAGCTCCCATGGCCACGCTGCTCACATGCACACACCTTCCCACTGACATTCTTAAGTTTGCCAGTGTCACATTTAAGACACTTGGGCTTCCTAAAACTACGTCTGTCCTATTTTTGCTGGTTGATTCTAAACGGTGGGACGTCTGTAAACTAAGGTGATGCTCTGGTGATGGAACCACTGCTAGGAGATGCGGCCCCCAGGCCCCACCCAGAGCCTCCGGGATGAGGTCCTGGCAGGGGCTTGGGCACCTGTGCCGTATCGGAGCTCCCAGGGGGAGGCGGGGCACACATCCACTCTGCCCAGCCGGGGCCCTCCGGGGGGCAGCAGCCTGGTCCTCCCACACCCCAGAGGGCAGCCCAAGGAAAGCACAGAGGGTTTGTGGCCCAGCTCTGCTGTGCCACCCGCACAAGCCACGTGCCCTCTCTGAGCCCCTCTTGAGGAGTGGTGTCTTAGTTTCACCACCGCAGCTGTTACAAATCACCACAGACTTAATGGTTTGAAACAACACAGCTATGTGCTCTGTAGATGGGAGTCCACGTGGGTGTACCTGGGCTTTGGGTGAGGTGTTGGCAGGGCCCCTTCCTCCTGGAGCTCCAGGGGAGGACTGGCTTCTTGCCTTTCAGCTCCCACTGGCATCCCCACCCCTGGTGCGGCCCCTTCCTCTGTCAGCAATGCTGTGCCTCCCTCTTCCGCTTTTAATGTCCACATGATTGCATCTGGCTCACCATGGTAACCCTCTCAAAGTCCTAACAGAGTCACACCTGCGAAGTCCCTTTGCCGCTAAGGCCACATACTCACAGGTCCCGGGATCAGGATGTGGGCATCCCTGGGCCCTTATTCTGCCTGCTACAAATGGGGGCAGTCCCCCTCCAACTCTTCCAACCAGCACTTCTCAAAGCGTGGCCCATCTTCTGGCTGACCGGCATCACCTGGGGCTCTTGTTACAGAGTGTGGGGCCACCCAGGCCCCTGGCCTGAGTGCTGGCGGGTGCCCTGGGGGGCTGCCTTCCCTCGAGCTGCAGGTGATTTCTCACACAGAAGCACCTGACAGCCTGGAGGGGGAGCGCTGGAGTGCAGCAGGCGTCTGCGGCCCTCGAAGGGGACAGGTTTATGCCATCAGTCCCCCACCAAGAATCTTGGGCCCCGTCCACGCCCCAGCTTTGCTCTGAGTCTAGGGGCTGGGGACCCTCCAGAGGACGCTGCCACTAGAACCAGTAAACGGTCCTCTGACCCTTCATCGGTGCCTCCCGGACACTGGGTTCCTCATGCTGGCAGGTAGCAAGAGGGGCTCCATGTGGGCAGGGGGCCTGCCCCAGGTCTGCCACTGAGGCCCACAAAAGCATTGCCTGTGGGTGTCAGGGCTCCGGCAGGGGAGCAGCGGGGGGTGGCCGTATGGACTTGGTGTGCGGGCCGAGGACATCCATCCAAGTTCTAAGGGGGACTGTCAGAGGCAGTCTTTGTACCTTCACCCACCTGCATTCAGCACAGCTGCCTGGACGGCCCAGTGCGTGTACCAGGAGTGGCCCTCCCCGGCTCATTCTCTTCTGCCTCAGGAATTTTGCTTGATTTGTGGCAGTTGGTTCAGCCTTTCGGCAGGAGTCCCCTTGAAACACAGAGGACATGGATGAGTTCTCTGCCCAGCAGGCAAATGCAGAGAAACTTCCAGCACATCCCCCGAGGGTCTGGGCCTTTACTGGCCATGGTGTTGACTGTCCTGACAATGCACATTTTATGGGCTGTCCCCACCCCCACCAGCAACCTGGGATCCCCTCACACATCAACCACCTGCTCTCACCTCTCCGGCTCTGCTTCCAGGGGATCCCACCTGTGGCCTGCCTGCCCTTGTCCTTGGGCCAGCCCCACCACTTGCAGCCTTGTGATAGGGGACCCGGACCCCCCCACCACATGTGCACACCACACAAGCTCCATGTGTGCCACACACCTGCACCACACACACACATGCCATGCACACACAGGGGCATGCACGTGCACACACTCACTCCCTGACCCCACCCAGACTCGCTGGAGAGTCAGGGCCCTGGGCTATAAGCAATAATTACATGGGACTGTTTTAGTCTCTTCAGGCTGCTCCGACAAGATGCCTCAGACTAGGCGACTTATAAAATAGAAGCCTATTTCTCACAGGTCTGGAGGCAGGAAGTCCAATAACAGGCACCAGTGTGGTCGGGTTCTATTAAGAGCCCTCCTCCTGGATCCCAGACTCCATCTTCTGGCTGTGTCCTCACATGGCCGGCGCGGGAGCTCTCTGGGTAAGGGCACTGATCCCACTCACCAGGGCCCCACCCTCCTGCCCTGACCACCTCCCAAAGGCTCCATCACCTTGGGGCTGAGGGCTTCAACAGGCAGATTTGGGGGGCACATGAATATTCATCCCAGAGCAGGGACCCCACCAAGGGCCTGGCTATCGGAGGACCTTCTCCTGGAACTTTGTCCTCACCATAAATGTGGAGTCTTCACCAGGCCCCAGAGCTGCCGGGCCACGGCCGCACTGGCCAGGGCCTGAAGTCCTATCCTCCCTGCTGTTGGTGACACTGCTCTGCAGCCTGGCTTGGTTCAGGCTCCTTCCTGCATCGCCTGCTCTACTGGCCCAAGAGCGGGGGCAGGCATGCTGCGGGTCTCACAGGCTCCAGATGCTGAGTGCCTGCAGCAGCTGGAACCCTGGGGCGTCCTTCCCCCCCTATGAGGGCCCACACCCTACCTGCACCCGCAAGTCCAGCTGCCTCCAGATGCCCCCCAAACCTGCGTGTGGGACACAGGCCCTCAGGAAATACCCACCAGATACAGCAAGGGTGGGGGCTGTGAGGGCTGGGCTCACAGCTGTCCGTGTGGCCCAGCCTCTGTCCCAGCACATGGGGAGGAGCCTCTGCCAGTGGGGAATCAAGCTGAGGGGCAGGCTGAGGGGCCTCACTGGACAGTGCGCTCTACGGCGGCCGTGCAGAGGCTGGGGAAATGAGGTGCCGATGCCAGGCCAGACCAGACACTCCCAGAGCCCAGCTGCACCCCCTGAAGCTGGGGATGGCTCGGAGCAGTCCACGTTGGCTGGGAGGCTTGGCTCAGGGGGCTAGGACGACCCTGTTGCACCCTCAGCACAGAGCAGACCTCCCGTGCAGCAGGAGATGACACAGGACAGCTCAGGGAACACAGCCATCTCCCTCGTCTTGGGACACAGTCCTGCCTCACTCATCCACCTGGGACATGAGCTGTGGCCCCGGGCTTGCCCTTCAGTTTCAGCTACCGGATTCCAGGCACTCACCTGCACCCAGCCTGGAAGCCGTGCTTCCGTGGCCCCCACGCCTGTGCTCACAGAAGGGGAGAGATGGGGGAAAGCGTTCTCACTCCTGTGAGTGGCATTTGGTCAGGGGCTCCACGTGTCCCGGGTGAGTGAGCTAGCTGCTCCAGGTGCTCTCCTGCAGCCCACTCCCTACAACCCCGGCAGCCTCCAGGAGAGCACCTGACCTGATGTGAGGGTGCAGGGGTGAATTGGAGAAGACACCGGCCTCAGGACTGGCCCCAGCACCTGCCCTCGCGCCCGCCCCCCCACCTACCTCTGTTCTCCCTGCCCCTTCACCACAGCCTGGACCTGGCACTGTCCTTGGACGTCACCTTCACCAGGGCCCTGTCCCAAGGCTTCCCTGCCTAGCCCAGCTAACCCACACTGGCCCTAATACATCTGTGTGCCCCAGACAAGTGCCTGCTCGTTCCAGGCCTCAGTTTCCCCAACTGTGCAAGCTACGGCCTAGACTTGTTTTTACTTGTCCAGTCTTCTGGAAACAGCCCTCAGGGAATGCAGTCAGCACGCTACTCCATCCATCCTCCGGGTTGACACAGGGCTAACTGCACACCCAGCTCTGGGAAGGCAACACCCAGGCCTGTGATCCTCACTCTCCAGGTCTGCAGAAATGCCCTAAGCCAGGCATCTTGGCTTATGCACAGCAGCCCTGGGCTCTCTCGGAAACCAGAGGAGGTGTGCTCCCACCTCTGCTGGGGACTCTTCCACCACGGAGGGGTTGGGGGTGGGGGGAAGTGGAGTCCTATTCATATTGTTTAAGCACCTGGTTCCAGCTATTCCTGAAAGCACTCTATGTTCGCTTTTTAAAAAATGCTCCGTGAGCCAATAAACTGTTTCCTGCCACATCTGGCACCACTGAGGAGGGTCACAGGGAGATGTTCAGGCCCCGACCCCATTCTAAGAGTACAGTAGCACACGGTTATTCTCCCAGCGCCCCAGGGCCTTCAGAGTGGAGATCCACCCTCTCTGGGGAGCAATTCCTGGGCCTGCCCCGAGCGGTGGGAAGGGTGGCGGGTTGTGTGCAGTCTTCCCTGTCCTCCTGAAGCCCACCCGTGCCCACAGGACTAAGGACACACACCACTGCTGAGTGGCCACTGCAGGAGAGCCCAGTGGAGCCGCCAAGGCCAGCCTTAAGAAAGGAAGTGAATTGGGTCCTAAGGCACCAGGGCTTTCCCAGGTGAGGGAGACGGCAGGGTGCAGATTCCAGCAGGAGCCATGCTGAGGAAGACAGCGGGCGACACTCCTAGTGGGCCCCAGCCACGTGGGTAGGAGGCGAGCTGCAGCAGCGGAGGGCCCGGAACGCAGGCCTGGACGCTTAGCCTTGACCCAGAGGAAAGCGGGCAGAGCCACGTTCGGCTCCCGGGCGCAGCCCACAGCCCCACCCCGCGTCCGCCCGCGCTCCTCCATGCGGCCGCGAGGGGGCGCCGCGCCGCGCCGCTCCGGGGCCGACCGCCAGCGCACGGCGGGCTGCTCCCGGGAGCCGAACGGGCGACGGGCGGCGGGCAGCGGGCAGCGCCCCAGGTCGCGGCGGCCCCGGAGCTCGCAGCGGGCGCGGCGGGGGCTGCCCATGGGCCGGGCCCGGGGTCCGGGCGCGCCGGGAGCCGGTGAGTGGGGGCGCGGCCGGGTGGGACGCGGGCGCTGCGGTCAAGGGCGCGAGGCTGCGGACTCTGGGGAGGGGCTGCGGGCGGCGGCGGCGGGCGCGGGTGCGGGCCAGGCGCGCCGCGGAGGTGCGGGCGGCCAGCCGGCGGGGACGGCGGGCGTCCGGGCAGCTGCGCGGGGACGCGCGGGCCTGACCCCGGGCACAGGTGCGCGCGGGGCCTGTGCGCGGCCGGCGGGCCCGGGAGGCGCGGCCGGCTGGTGGGCTGCGGGGGCGGACGCGGGAGGAGGCTGCGGGGGCCGTGCGCCGGGGCGGTGGAGGGGAGACGACCCGCGGGGTCACACCCCCGGCCGCCCGCCGCGCCCCGAGACCGGCTATGCAGCGCGCCCCTCGCCACTCCACTCGGCGTCTCCAGCCGCTCAGGCGGCAGGAAGAGCCCACCGGGATCCAAGGCCCCTCCCCGCACTGAACCTCAGCTTCCCGGTCTCTGAAATGGGAGTAGCGAGGCGGACCCGCCGGGTGTTTGTGAAGAAGGACAAGGACCTGGATTCTGAGAAGAGGGTGTTGTCTCTGAAGCTGGGTGGGATTGACGAAGGGATCAGTGAGAGCCATCAGCTGGGGGCTCTGGGTGTGTCCCTCACGCAGTGGCGGCGGGCAGGTGCAGGGGACCCCTAGTCCACTCCTCCATGTGCTCGAGTGGGAGTCCTGGAGGGGAGAGGGGCGGGCACGCTCCTGTCCTCGCTCCATGCTCGGCGTGCGGCGGCAGCTTGGGTGGTGGGGGGCTCACCCCAGCCCCGCCCCCCGGCCCGCGGTCGCTGAGGCAGATGTTCTGAGCTTCCGGAGCTGCGACGTGCCTTGGGGAAATGCACCTGCCCGGCAGGTGCTGTGTCCCCCCATCTTAAGGTTGATGTACTGAGGCTTAGCGGGTGACAGAACCTGTCAAGATCTCAGGACCGGGAAGCGGCAGAGCTAGGGTTCCAACCGCGGTGGAACTGGCTTTAAAAGCGTACTCTGGCCGCTGTGCCAGGCGACCAGGGGAGGCCTGCGGTTGCCCACTCACTCGGGGAGAGAGTTCACTGGAAGCCTACTGCGAACTGTCTGCTCCCTGCCCAGTAAGTGATTACAAGCAGGTGTGAGACAGAGAAGATGAACAAGTAATCAGAAGAAAAGCCGAGGTTCCTGCAGAGGATAAGAGAGGACTAGGAGGAAAATAAGACCGGGTAGTTGGGGCGGAAGAAGACTGGGTGGGGGTAGAGCCTCTGCCTGGTGAGGGAGGGTGTCCCAGAGCAGTGACCCTGTCAGGCTGCGATGTAAATGGAAGGGCAGAGCCAAGATTAAGGTCTCAGGGAATGGCAGGTGCAAAGGCCCGGAGGCAAGCTGGGGTAGGGGTGGGAGGAGCTCGCCAGAGCCAGGGAGGGGAGCTGGGTTTTCCTCTGAGTACAGTGGGCAGCCCCAGAGGGTTCACAGTTTGAGTATGGAAAGGATGCCCCTGGGGGAGGTGGGGAGAACGGGGGTGGGGTGGGGGGGGCAGGAGAGGGAGTGAGGAGGAGGCGGCTGGAGTCTGCCAGAGATTTTTGAGCAGTCGGGGTCTCCTTCGAGGGGCTAGCTGTGGTGGACAGGCACCCTGGGTTGGGCTCAAGCACTGCCCTGCGTCCTGCAGCCTCCTGGGGCCTGGCTGCCACTCTCCCACTTCCTGTGCCCGGCAGCAAGGGGGCGCCTGCGGAGAGTTCACAGAAACAGGACAACATGCCACTGGGTGGTTGGACTGGGTGTTCAGTGAGCTTTTCATCCTTTTGACATGTCCCCATAAGTCTTTGAGCGTTGTCCAGCTCTCACCTGTACTTTGACCCAGACCTAGAGCCACCCTTTCCTCCAAGAAGCCTTGGCACCTTTTAGCCAGGAGTGAGTTTTAGAAACCAGTATCTGGCCATTAGATGAGCTCATTGCCACTTGGCATCATTGCTTCTAGGCCTTCTCAGTGGACTGAGCCAAGAAATCTTTTTTTTAACTAAATATTTATATTATCATCTCCTTTCTCCAATAGTAAGAACTGATTCCCCCAAAACAACAATATAAGTAGACATTTGCTTGATCCTATAATACAACCAAAATAGTTTCAGAACCACTACATTCAAACGACTGCCAATCAAAACTTACTAGGTCAAGTTCAGGGTTTCTTTGGGAGGCAGTCAGCATGGGGTGAGTATGTTACCAATTCGATGAAGCTTACTGTTAGCTTCATCTGTTTCTGTTTGCACACGATTTGTTTTTTTTCTTTTCGTTTTTATGATATAATTTTATTTTTTGAACATGTAAAACATTTACATGGTTCAAAGGTGAAAACTATTAAAAAGCTGCACTGAGAAGTCTCAACCCCATCCCTGTGTCTTCCTCCTTGTTCTCACATCAGGGGTACCCATTTGAAATCATTTCTGGTTTATCCTTCCTGCGTTTCTTTTGCACAATCCCATTTACGCATTATCACAAAGTTAGCACACACAGCTCTTTTGCCCCTTGCTTATCTCAATTAAAAATATCCCTTGCCAGTTCAAGGAAATTTTCCTCATTCTTTTGTACAACTACATAGTACTCCAGTGAGTGGCTGTATCGTGATTTATTCACCTTGTGTCCTGTGGATGGACATGCAGCTGTTTCCAGGCCTTTGTTATTAAACATAAGGGAGTAATGGATAACCTTGAACATATGTTGTTTGTATTTGAGGAGGTATATTTTTAATTCTAAGAAGTAGGAATGAATATGTATTTATTTTGTTAGCTATTCCCAAATTCCCCTCTCTCAAATTCTGCACTCCCACCAGCCATGTCTGATAGTGTCTGTTTGCCCCACAGCCTCGCTGCTCTAAGAGCTGGGCAATAATATTTTGGTGCATATCAATTCATATTTCTATTAATATGAATGAAATGGGACATCTTTTCATATGTTCACAAGTCATTTGATTATCTTTTTCTGTGAATTGCCTGTCTATATATCATGTCCATTTCCTATAGGTTTTGGATTCTTTTTCTTGGATTTAAAAGTTTGTTTAAAACACCTATTAGGAAGATTAGTGGTTTATCTTTGTTATATTGCAGATATTTCTCCCAGTTTTTAAAAATTTTGTCTATAGTGTGTTTTGCCATTAAAAGCTTTCTATTTCTATGTGATTGATGTAATCATTCTTTTCTTTTATCGCATCTAGATTTTGAATCCTAGTTGGAAAGGTTTTCCTCACACCCAGTTATAGTGGAATTGACCCATGTTTTCCAGGACTTGTTTGGTTTTATACTCAGTTAAAGAATCTTAATCTGTTTCCAAATTTCTATCCCTCTATCCTAACATGATTTACTTAAGAGGCCATCTTTTCTCTAGTGATATAAAAAGTACCTGTATCATATACTAGACATCTAAATGCAGCTGGATCTATTTTGGGGCTTTTGAGTCTGTCTTATAGTTCTGTCTCTTCATGTGTTGGTTGCACACTGGGAATTATAAAAGTATCACTGTATGTGTGTGTGTGTGTGTGTGAAGGGCCACGAAGACTTTATCCACAACTATTGCAGCAGAGGACCAAGACTGAACTCAACTCCCATTACTGTGCTTGGATATCTGGATAACTGGTAGGGCTAATCCTCCTGCTACTGCTTGTTATTTCAGGGGATTCCTAGCTATTCCAGCATGTTGCTGGTATCTTTTGTTGGGATCATATTCAATTTACATATTAACTTTAGGATAATTGATATCATTATGAAGTTGAGTCATCTTACCCAAAACCAGGAGTGTCTTTCTATGTGTTCGAGACTACTTTCAGGAGCATTTTGAAGTTTTCCTCACATTTCTTATTAAGTTTATTCATGAGTACTTTGTCTTGTTTGTTGCTATTTTAATTTTTTTTCTTCTATTATATCTTATAACTAGTTTTTGTTTGTGTGTTTTTTTTATACCTATCTACCTCACTAAATATATTTGTTTTATCACTTGATTCTTTTAGATAGTTCAGGTATTCTATCATCTGCAAAATGAAATGGTTTTATTTCTTCCTGAGTTTTAGCATCTAGTTGCTTTCTCTTATCTAATTAAGTTGGCTAAATACCTCCAATTCAATATTAAATATTGGATATTATTGCTATCCTTACCTTGCTCCTGACCTTAGCAAAAATGCCTCTAGTTCTTCTCCCATTAAGAAAGACTCTAACTTTAGGATGGGGAGATACACACAAATGCACACACACACTCACATGCACACGTACACATGCACACAGACATATACATATAGTTAAGGGACTATCCACTAATTTCTATTTTATTGGGTAGTTTTTTTAAATTAGGAATGAGTATTGATTTTTGTTGAAGACACAGAAGGAGATAATTGTTATTTCTCCTTAGTTCTCTAGTAAGATGAATCATATTAATGAATTTCTTAATATCACATCCAAAATGAGGATGAGGTAAGCAGTGAGGCTTATTAATGTGAACATTAAGCCATCCTTGCATTCCTAAAATAGAAACCACCTGGGAATTATATACATTTTAATATGGTTTTATTAGCTATCTACTGCTGTGTAACAAGTTACCATAAACAGAGTGGCTTAAAACAACACACATTTATTATGTCTTAGTTTCTATGGGTACCAAGTCTGGAAATGGCTTAGCTGGGTCCCTGCTGGTGTTTGCAGGACTGGGTCCTCCTCTAGAGCCTTAGCTTGGAATGGGTTCCCTTTTCCACTCAGTGGTTATTGGCAGCAACCAGTGTTCTGTGGTTGTGGGACTGAGATCTGAAGTGTTTTGCTCATGGCTGGTTGGAATGTGCCTTGGGCTTCTGGAGGCCACCTGCAGTTCCTAGGAACCACCTGTAGTTTCTTGCCACGTGGGCTTCCTCAACATGGACTTCTGCTCCATCAGGCCAGCAAAGAGTGTCCAGAGTAAATGTGCTGAATGGAGTCTCATGTAACAGAATCATGGGAGTAACAGCCCACTACCGTTGCCATGTTCTGCTGGTTAGGGGAAAGGCAAGGGTTCCATCCATGCTCAAGGGAATGGATATCAGGAGAAAGGGATCATTAGTGCCCTAGAGTCTGTCCACCAAAATGGTGTTGGATTCTGTTTGCTAGTATTTATTTTTGCTAAATTTTCCCCAGCCAGCCCTTGCTTTGAAAAAGCTTAGCTTCCAGTCGATTTTTCAAGAAGGCTCACGACTACAGCTTTCCCTGATTTCTTTCATGTTGAAATTGTTTCCTATACCCTTGATATCTGAAGGATAGCTTGGCTGATTATAAAATACTAACTCACACTTTCTTTCCTTGAGTTTGTTTAAATGTTGCGCTGGGTTGCATTGCTTATGTGTTGTCATGAAGTCTGATGTAAACATGTGTTCTTCCCTTTGTGGGTGACCTGACCAATTTTCCTGGAGCTCAAAAGGACTTTTTTTCTTTACCTTTAAGGTCTAACCATTTTACTAGGAAGTATCTGGGAGTTGACTATTTAGTCTCAATTTTCTCATGTACATGGGTGGCCCTTTGAATATGCAGACTCAAGTCTTATTTCCAGAAAGTTGTTTTGGATAATAATTTAAAATTTTTTTCTCCCAATATTATGTCTATATGCTAGATATTTTTTGCCCATCTTATAAGTCTATCACTTTCTCTGTGATATTCTTTAGTATTGTCTTTATTTTATTTTTGTTTTGCGGTTTTCATTCATTTCCTCAATGAGCACTGTGCAATTGTCAGTCAAGCCTATTTTCCCCAAGCAGGCTTCTAACTTAGTGTTTATCTCTGAAACGATTTTGTCTTTTTCACGTTCTTTCCTGAGTTTAAGCAACTCCAGTTTCATGTTACCTGTGGGTTTTTGGTTTATTTGTGTGTGTGTGTCTGTTTCTGTTCTGAGTTTTCAAGTTTGTACTTTGGGTGTTTTTTCTCATGTCTCAGAATGCTTTCTTCAGGCAATTCAAATTGGGCTGGTGTGTTACTTTGTTCCTCTGTACAGTGGCTTTTGAGAATGACTCAGCCTCGTATTGGCTTTATGTGGACACAGTCTGTTATCTTCTGTTATCTAAGACACGTCTTTGTGTTTGTGGGGACTGGTAATACTAGACAAATGCAGGCAGGAGTTGGGGATGTGGGTAACGTCAGGTTTCTTAGTTCAAGAGTGCCCTCTTCTGTTAGTTGAGAGAAGTGCAGCCTCCTTACTTGGAGGCTTTTGGGAATGGTTATGTGTCCTCTGAGTTTACATTCACTTTGCATCTAAATCCTGGGATTCAGGCTACTTATTCATTTACCACCATCCCTCTAACGGCCTCCACTTCTGAGCCGTGTGCCCTAGATGCCAGGCCTTTCTGAGCCAGCCGCCCCTGGCCCGCATGCTTTCCGGCCCTTTCAATTCCCAGGCATCCTGTGCTCCGGCTCCCCTGGTCTCAGACCTGCTCTCGGAATTTCCCCACGCGGGTGGGACTTTCTCCTTCCGGTGCTACCTTGTCCAAGTTCTCGGCTCCACCTGCCCACCCCTTTTGCCCGGGCTCTGCTGACCTGCCGTGCCCGGGGCCGGGGGGAAGCCTCTGCGGCTGGTGTGTGTTGTTTCCTTCAGTTTCAGGTGGGCAGCAGCCTGGGTCCTGGCCATGCCCCGGGCCTGGTCTGGGTGGTTTCACTCGCTCTCAGTCGAGCTCTCTGGGGAGGTTTGCATTTAGGTGGCAGCCGTCATCTCGAGGGCCCTGGACATGTCCCCAAACGTTGTACTTGGAAAGCACCATACAGACTGATTTACGCTGCGCCTAAATCCACCACTCGTCAACATCCCACAGCATGTGCTTCACTTCTGCTGAAGCATTTAGGAGTCAGTGGCCAGAATCATGCCCTCCCCCTAATAAGCCAGCATCTCCCTGAATCAAGGACGTTCTGCAAAACCTCCATTCAGGTTCCACGCTCAGGAAACTCATCAACACAAAAGCACCCCTCATACACAGTCCGTAGTCCACTTGGGCCAGCTGCCCCAGTCATCTCCTTTGGGCCTTACTTTTACATCAGTGAGCCAATCAGTGATCCAGCATTGCATGGGGTTGCTGTGTTCGTGAGAGTCTTCTTTTGTTTTAGGAGAGCAAGGCAGAAGCTTTTATTTAGAGATAAAGCAAAAGGACAGAGCTCCTGGCTCAGGCCAGGAGGGGACAAGAGAGTCCCCCATGAGAGTCTTTTAGTCTACACAGTCCCTCCACGGTTTTTGTTCATCCTGACATTGTTTTGAAGGCTCATATCCATTTTCTCCCATAACCTGGAATTGTTGGGTGATTTCCTCGAAACTCAATTCAGGCTAAGTGTTTTGGGCTGAAATTGTTTTGGAATTACAGACCGCGCTGCGCATCCAGGAGGAGAGCCCAGCACCGCCCCCTCCCCATGCTGTGCGCTCCTGGGGGCAGGCATCTGCCGGCCTCGGGTGGGGAGCAGGTGTTGGGAGGAGAGGCGGGGGGCCCTGGGGCTGAAGCCTTTGCCAGGGTGTCTGTGGTACCTTTGGGCTCCAGCCTCAGTTTCCCTTCCCACCCTCCAGGCATCCTTCCTGGTACCTTTGCTGTCACTGTCACTGTGCCTTCCAAGGAGGTCACATCCTACTGCACCAGCCTCTGGGTCTGGCCCTGAGCACCCAGCTCTGCCTCTGGGGCTTCCTTCTTTCAGTAAAGAAGCCCACCATGCCTGTTGCATGCAGGCCCCCTCAGAAGATTCCTCAGGGAACCAGAGACACCGCCAGGCCACTGAGCCTGGGAACCCTCAGCTTCCTCACTGGGCGGCTGCTCTGAGGCTCCCAGGATCGCTCTGGGTCTCAGCCACCAAATGACGCTGGTGTCTGGTGCAGAGTAAGTGTGTCCCTCCCCTTCTTGGGGACCCAGCGTATGTCCCTCACTTTCGGTGCTGATAACAAGAGCAGGTCCTGACCCTCCTTTGCCCAGCAGGGCTCCCAGGGGCCCCCGCCTGCGGAAAGGAGCCCTCTCCTGCTTGTCACATCCACCTCCATGGTTTCCTTAGAGCCTGGCTCCCAGAGCGCTGCCTCCAAGCACACCCCAAACTACCATGCCATGGAAACCCGGCCAGGTAGAGTCCTAGGGTCTCACCTGTGAAAAGCTCATGATTTGGAGGTTGGCATCTCAGTTTTATTATTTTTGAGTAAAGCTAACACAAGCTCCAGTGTTGCCAGTTAAAGGCCTTTCTGTCCTCACTAGAGATCATCCTAATCGGTGAATTCCTGCTTCACTGCTGCCGATCTCACCCAGGGCCAGGAGCTCAGCCTCCTGGAATCAGGTAAATATTGCCCCTGCAGTCAATGTTTACTTAGCCCATTTGGTCAGTAAATTGTTCATTTGTTTGTTTTTAAATCCAGACAGCATTCAAAAGTGCCAGAGTCTGGCTAAATAATAATCATAATAAAGTGACCACTTCTCTCTTTGATGGTTGCAGCCCCCGCAGAGGGCCAGCACCTGTGCATCTGTGGTCTCAGGTAATTCTCACAGCAGCTTCCATCTACTTTATAAATGAGAAAAAGAAAACAGAGGTTTGGGAGCATAAAGGGACTTCATAGAATCACTCAGCCAGCGTGGGGCTTGGAGCTCCATCTGTGCTGTTTGTAGTCTGATACGTTTAAGGGCCAGGCTATTTTTTAGAGGCATGGCCTGCCCTCTCCTGTCCTTGTGGGGCCTCCACTCTGCTCAGCCATGCATCTGTCCATACATCTGATCACCAGGAGTCATGCCAAAAGCAGTCGCCCAGTTTCAGGCCTGGGCTGGGCTCAGCCAGGAGCCTCTCTGAGTGCTTACTGTTACCAGTTCTTCATAAACATTATCTCATGAGAATGGAAATGAATAAAACAAGAAACAAAATAATCGAGAAAAAAACCCTTTGAAAAGAATAAAATTAAATTCCTGGTGAGGCTGAGTAGGAGAAAACACAAGTCACCAATGTCCTACAGATACTACTAAAAGGATAACAAGGGATGTTTATGAAGAATTTTAAACCAATACATCCGGTAAAAGGAACAAATGTCATGAAAGACATAACTTACCAGAATTGACACATGAAGAAATAGAAAATATGAACAATGTTATTTCTGGTAAATAAATTGAATTTATAATGAAAAACTTGACCAGAAAGAAAATACCAGGCCCAGGTGACTTTCCTGGCGAATTCTATCAAACCTGTGAGGAGGAGACACCCTTGCACACTCATTCCATCAGCAAACATGAGCATGTGTGAAAATGACAAATGCTGGGCATGATGGGAGTCAACAGGAACCCTTCTGATCCGTGCCTGAGGGTGTGAATTGGAACAACCAGTGTGCAAAACAACCTAGAATTATGCGGTCAAGTTGAATATTTTCAGTGTATCCTGCAAAGGAGCAGATCTGTGCTGCTGTGTCCCCAGAGGGTCCCCAGAGAACCACATGTGCATGTGTGCCCGGGGCCCTGCTCTAGGTGGGCCCCAGAGCCCCCCAGAAACCAGCCTAAGTTCCATTGGCAGGAAACCAGAAAGAAATTGTGGAACATGTGCACAGTGGGCCGTCAGGGAGCAGACACTTGGGAACGTCATGCTAAGTGAAAAAAATCACAGGGCCCTGTATACAGAATGATACCATTTTTATATAAATCTTAAAAGCAAGCAAACTATACAATATGTTGCTTTGGGACACCCTGCTGAGATAAAATTTTTTTCTTCTAATATCTAGTCTCTTAGCAACTTTCAAATGTGCAATACAGTATCATCAACTACAGTCACCATGCTGCACGTTCCAACCCCAGGACATGTCTCCTGTGTAGCTGGAACTTTGTCCTTTTTGACCCCCTTCACCCATTTCACCCACCCTGGCCCCCACTTCTGGTAACCACCAGTCTGTCCTCTGTATCTGTGAGCTCCATGTTTTGGTTTTGTTCTTTTAGATTCCACCTATAAGTGAGATCACATGATATATGTCTTTCTCCTTCTGACTTACTTCACTTAGCGTAATGCCTTCAAAGTCCATCCATGTTGTTGCAAATGCACAATTCCTTCCTTTGTCACTACTGAATAGTATTCCTCTGTGTGTGTGTGTGTGTGTAATTTTATTTATGCATTCATCTCTTGGTGACCCTTAGGTTGCTTCCAGGTCTTGGCTACTGTGAATAACACTTCAGTGAACATAGGGGTACAGATATCTTTTCAAATTACTGTTTTTGTTTCCTTCAGATAAATAGCCAGAAGTGGTATTTCTGGATCATATGGTATTTCTGTTTTCAATTTTTTGAGAAATGTCCATACTGTTTCCACAGTAGCTGCACCAATTTACATTCCCACCAACAGTGTAGGAGGGCTCCCTTTTCTCCACATCCTTGCCAACATTTGTTCTTTGTCTTTTGGATGGCGGCCATTCTGACTGGTGTGAGGTGATACCTCATTGTGGTTTTGATTCGCATTTCCCTGATGATTAGAGACAGGGAGCCTCTTATCTCTTGTGCCTGTTGGCCGTCTGTATGTCTTCTTTGGAAAAATGTCTATTCAGATTCTTTGTCCATTTTTTAATCAGATTCTTTGTTTTTGGTATTGAGTTGTATAGGTTTGATACATTTTTGTAATGAATTCTTTTTAAATTCTAGACAGTGGGAATGATGAGAGTGGGGTGGGTAGGGAGGGTGGCACAGGTAGAAAAGGAGGGGTCCCCAGCCTGACTGGGTGGAAGACCTCCAGGCTTCTAATTTGTTACCATGCTTCATAACTCATATGTTACAGGAAACCTTTTTAGGGAACAAATATTCCTTAGCAAATTACTTTCAGTGAATGCTAACATGTTAAAAGGACTCCTGCTATTTTCATCCCATAGTCCTCATGCTGAGCTATACTTTGGGGGCACGCTTCCCACTGGGGAGACCACTGAGTTAGTCAGACAACATGGCCACCAGAGCACCTCTCTGCAGCGAGCCCTGGTACGGGGCCAGAGTGTCCCCGAGACACGCCTGGGAGAGGAAGGGCCACAGTTGGGGTCCACTCTAGGGAGGCTCCCCAAGGAGGTCATGCTGCTCTGGAAGGTCAAACAGGAGTCAGGCAAAGAGTGGGTGGTCAGGAAGGAGGAGAGGCAGGAGCAAGAGTCCAGGCCCCCAGCACAAGAGACCCTGACAGCTCAGTGCCTGCTCTCTGTGCCCCAGCTGTGAGTGGCCCATGGACAGGTCCTGGGCCACTGTCCCCGCCACCTGCACAGGCTGGGAGCGAGGCGTGGGAGACGCAGGAGGGCTCCAGGCTTTCTTAGCCAGCTGTTTCCTGGGTTCATGTCCTGACCACCCCAGGGACTCCCAGCTCAGTACTTCTGACAAACCCCTTCAGAACAAAGCATAGAGTACTGGGTGGTTTGTGTGAACACGTGCAAGGGGCATTGTGGAAAGGGTCATACAGACCCTGAGACGACAGAGTGTATGACAGCTGCTCCTGGATGTGAATTGCAGGCAGGCCCCCAGTGGCCTGCGGTTTGAAAACAGATGTTCCTGCATGAACGCAGCCAAATTATATTAGCACTTTGGATGATGAAAAGGGTTTTAAGTGTCTGCATGTTGCAGTTCTGAAACGTTTGCCAGGAAGGGAAAATGTCCTTATATTTTGCAAACAGGGAGTGTAAGGAGGAAGGACAAATTAGTTCATTGCCCTCTAACCAGTTTCATGAGTGGAGTCGGTGACAGATGCACATGGCATATAATAAACGTGACCAGCAGTGTTACCACTCATCTTAATGAGGAAGCCCTGCGTCCCTTCCTGCTGCCATATTCGTCCCCAGCTCAGACAGGGAGGGCAGTCCAAGGTCATGGAAAGTCACATATTTTCCTCTTTTTAAAAAAAAACTTATAATGGAAAATTTCAAAAATGTAAACATATAAAAATAGAATGAACACGGACCACCATCAGAGACCCATCTCCCAGCTCCTAGGCTATCCACTCACAGCCCACCCCCCTTTACCTGTGCTCCCACCCTGCCGGGGTCTTACGCAAATCCAGGACACGCTGTCATGACTCTGATATGCTGTATCTCTGAACTGCTAGGGGTGTTATTTGTGTGAGCACCATGCTACTGATACACCTAATGAAATTAATAATTTCTTACTATTGTCTAGTACCCAGCCCGTAACCAGACACCCCCGTTACTTCAAAAATTTTCTTTTTACAGTTAGTAAGTTTGAATCAGTATCTAAGCAAGTTCCGCACACTGCATTCAATTTTACAACTCTTAGGCCTCTTTTATTCTACACTGGTCCTTCTTCTCACTTTGTTTTGTGGTCTTTATTCCAGATTGGTTAGAGAAATAGGGACACATTTGCCTGTAGGGTGTCCCACGTTCTGGATTTGGCTGTTCGTCCCCTTCTGGTGTCATTGAACTTGGTGGTCTATCCCCCATCCTTCCCTGGCCGGCAGTTTGATCTAGAGCAGCTCTGTCCAGAAGAAATATCATGGGACACTGTGAGTAATTTGAAATTTCCTTGTAGCCAAGCCACATTAAAAAAGGTGAAATTAAGATTAGTATATTTTACTTAACCCAATAGATCCAAAATAGTATCATTCCAATCTGTAATCAATATAAAAGTTACCAAGGATCTATTTTACATTCTTTCTTTCATACTGTTTTCAAAATCAGATGTGCATTTTGTGCTTACAGCACATCTCAGTTTGAATGTTAAATGTTCACCAGAAATAATTGATCTGTATTTAAGTTTTCATAAAAATTACAGTTGAAAAGTTGAAAAACATACTCAAATTTATTTTCCAATAACTGCATCAAGTATCAGGTTTTATTAACTTCCTTTTTAAATATCTGCCTCATTGATATACAGTAAACACTCATGACATATGTAAACATAGGTAAACACTTTTAAAACCATTACCACAATCAAAATAATAAATCTACCCAGCCAGCTACTTTCACTCAGCACAATTATTTTAAAGCACATCCACATTGTGTGTGTAGCTTCAACAGCTTCTTCCGTTCATTACTGAGCAGGAGTCCCGTTGTATGGACATACCATACTTTGTTTGTGATGGCCCCCAGGATTCATGCCCCCACTGCACACGTGCTGAATAATGCTCTCCCCTTGAGCGTAAGAGAGACTTCCAAATATGATGATATTTTAGGTTATTAGTTTACATTATATGGCAGGAGGGATTTTGCAGATGTTGTTAAGGTGACTGGTCACTTGACTCAGAGTTAATGAAAAGGGAGATTATTTTGGGTGGGCCTGACCGAATCAGGTGAAACCTAATGAAGGGACTGGATCCTTCCTGAAATCAGACAGATTTGAAGCCTGAGAAATATTCTCTTCGTCTTAAATAAGTAAATTGCCATGGTGTTTGGAAGGTAGGTGGCCTCTTTGAGCTGAGGGCTTCACCCTACAGCTGCAAGGAACAGGCTTCTGCCAAACAGTGAGGTTGGAAAAGGATCCCGAGGTTCAGATGAGAGGGCAGTCATTACTCACACCTTGATTTCAGCCTGGTGAGTCCTTGAGCAGAGGAGCTCACCCAAATATTCCAGAATCCTGACCCAGAGAAACTGGAAGATAATAAGTTTATGTTTATTTAAGTATGTGGCAATAATAAACTAAGTTTGTGGTATTTGTTACACAGCAATAAAAAACTAGTATGTCTATTGCAACTGCTGGTGGACATTCGGGTTGTTTATGCTTTGGGACTATTATAAATAAAACTGCTGTGAACATTTTCATGCAAGTCTTTGTGTGGATGTATGCTTTCACTTTTCTGGGAGAAATATGTTGGAGTGGATTGGCAAGGTAATATGGTAAGTTCATGTTTAACTTTTTGAGAAACTGCCAGATTTTTTTCCCAAAGTGGTTGAGCTATTATACATTCCCACTAGCAATGTATGGAAGTTCCACTTGCCCTGCATCCTAGCTGTATTTAGTATTGTCAGTCTTTTTTCAATTTTAGCCATTCAGGTAGGTGTATAGTGGTATCTCATTGTGGTTTCAACTTTCATTTCCTGAATGGCTAATGATACTGGACATCTTTTCTTGTGCCTGTTTGCCATCTGTGTAACTTTTTTGATGAAATGTCTACTCAACTATTTTGCACATTTTTTATCAGGTTTGTTTTCTTATTGTTTCTTGAGAGCTCTTTATATATTTTGGATGCAAGTTCTCTATCAGTAAGTGATGTATAATTTCATCCTTGCTATGTAGCTATCATTTTATTCTTTTTTTTCATAGTTTTTTTGAAGAGCAGACTTCTTCATTTTGAGGAAGTCCACTTAACCAGTTTTTTAACTCTTTGATCATGTTTGCTGTTTAAGGAGTTTTTACCTTGCCCAAGGTTACAGAAGTTTCCTCCCATGTTTTCTTCTAAAAACTTTAGAGCTATAGGTATTACTATTAATCAGTGATCCATTTGAGTATATTTTTGCCTACAGTGGAAAGAATGGATCCATATCAAATTTTGTAATTCAATAATCAGTGGTTCCAACACCACCTGTTGAAACAGCCATCTTTCTCAACTGAATTGTATTTGCATTTTCTTTAAAAAAAGCAACAGAGCATTACATATGGCTCTATTTCTGACTCTCTATTGTACTCCATTGACCTCTTTGCCTATCTTGATTTAAACATCACACTTTCTTGATTACTGTAGCTTTAAAATAAGTCTTGAAGACGGGAAGTGTAAGAATGCCTTTTCTCTACCTTTCAAAGTAGGTTTGTGGTAATTCCTTTGCATTTTGAAATAAATTTTAGAACCAGCTTGTCAATCTCCAAAAACTATAGATTAATTTAGGAGAACTGACATCTTAACAATATTGAGTTTTCTGTCCCATGAACATTTATTTACATGTTTAATATTTCTCTCCACAGTGTTTTATAATTTTCCATGTAATGCTCTTGCCCATCTTTTTTCCTCAGATTTAGCTCAAGTATTTTGAGTTTTTTTGGTCTGTCATAAACAGTACTTAAAATGTCAATTTTCAATATTTTGTTGCTGGTAAATAGAAATACAGTTGATATTTGTATATCAGGCTTGTATCCTGCCATCTTGCTGAACTCACTAGTTACAGCTCTTTTATGACAGATTTCACAGGATTTTTGACACACATGCTACATTAGTTGCAAAGACAGTTTTCTTTCTTCCTTTTCTATCTGGATGCCTTTGTCACTTTACCTGGCCTTGTTGCACGAGGCAGAACCTCCCGAACAGTGTTGAATGACATGATGGGAGTAGGCAACTTTATCTTTTCCTGATCTTGGAGGGAAAGCATTCAGTTTTTCACCACTATGATGTAAGCTGTAGGTTTCTCATAGATGCCCTTTATCAGGCTGGGTAACTTCCTTTCTGTTTCTAGTTGGCTGAGAGTTGTTAGCAGGAATGATTTGGGATTTTGTCAAATATGTTTTTTGTATCTATGAGATGATCATTTTCTTTTCTTCTTTAAATTATAGTTCATGTACTATCATATCTTGGTTTTAAGTGCACAACACAGTGGTTCACCAGTGGCCCACATTATTAAATCCTCACCCCCACTAGTGCAGTTATTATCTGTCAACATAGGAAGATGTTACAGAAACATTGGCTATATTCTCCATGCTGTACGACCATCCCTGTGACCAATTTATATTATGACTGAGAATTTTTGTGCCCCTTTATCCTCTTTGCCCTCCCCACCCATCCACCCGAACCCTCCCCCGTAGTAACCACGAATCACTTCTCAGTGTCCATAAGTCTACTGCTATTTTGTTCATTTTGTTTTTATATTCCAAAAATAAGTGAAATCACATGGTATTCATCTTTCTCTGCCTGGCTTAGTTCACTTAGCATACTTTCTAGGTCTGTCCACACTGTTACAAATGGCAGGGTTTCTTTTTTTATGGCTGAATAATGTTTCATTATGTATATGTACCACCTCTTGTTAATCCATTCATCTATTAATGGACACAGGTTGATTCCATATCTTGGCTATTATAAATAATGTGGCAATAAATATAGGGGTGCATATATCTTTTTGAATCAGGGATTTTGTTCTTTGGGTAAATTCCAAGAAGTGGAATTACTGACTCAAATGATATCTCTATTTTTAGTTTTTTTAGGAACCTCCATATTGCTTTCCACAATGATTGAACTAATTTACATTCCAGCAACAGTGTAGGAGGGTTCCCTTTTCTCCACATCCTTGCCAACACTTGTTATTGACTTCTTGCCTTTTGGATGTTGGCCATTCTGACTTGTGTGAGGTGATATCTCACTGTAGTTTTGATTTGCATTTCCCTGATTATTAGTAATGTGCAACATCTTTTCATGTGCCTGTTGGCCATCAGAATTTCTTCTCTGAAGAAGTGTCTGTTCAGCTCCTCTGCCCATTTTTTAATCGGGCTATTTGTTTTTTGGTGTTGAGGCATATGAGTTCTTTATATATTTTGGATGTTAACCCCTTATTGGATAAATCATTTACAAATATATTCTCCCATACTGTAGGTTGCCTTTTTGTTGTTTCCTTTGCCCAAGGAGATGTGTCCAGGAAAAAATTGCTCATGTTTATGTTCAAGAGATTTTTGCCTGTTTTCTTCTAAGAGTTTTATGGTTTCATGTCTTACATTCAGGTTTTTTATCCATTTAATTTACTTTTATGTATGCAGTTAGACAGTAATCCAGTTTCAATCTCTTACATGTAGCTGTCCAGTTTTCCCAACACCAGTCTTTGAAGAAATTCTCTTTTTCCCATTGTATATTCATGGCTCCTTTATCATATATTAATTGACCATAGATGTGTGGGTTTATATCTGGGCTCTCTGTTATGTTCCATTGATCTATGGGTCTGTTCTTAGGCCAGTACCATACTATTTTGATTACTGTAGTTTTGTAGTTGAGCTTGAAGTCAGGGAGCATAATTCCCCCCCAGCTTTGTTCTTCTTTCTCAGGATTGCTTTGGCTATTCGGGATCTTTTGTGGTTGAATATGAATTTTAAAACTATTTGTTCTAGTTCATTGAGAAATACCATTGTTATTTTGAAAGGGATTGCGTTGAATTGTACATTGCTTTGGGCAGGATGTCCATTTTGACAATATTAATTCTTCCTATCCATGAGCATGGAACAGATTTCAATTTATTGGTGTCTTCTTTAATTTCTCCCATGAGTGTCTTATAGTTTTCAGAGTATAGGTCTTTCACCTCCTTAGTTAGGTTGATTCCTAAGTATTTTATCCTTTTTGATGCAACTGTGGGAATTGTTTTCCTCATTTCTCCTTCTTCTGGTTTGTTTTTAGTCTATAGGAACACAACAGGTTTCTGTGTATTAGTTTTGTATACTACAACTTCTCTGAATCAAATTATTTGTTCTAATGTTTTTTTTGGTGGATTCTTCAGGGTTTTCTATATATAAAATTGTGTCATCTGCAAATAGTGACATTTAAACCTTACCAACTTGAATGACTTTTATCTCTTTATCTTGTCTGATTTCCATGCCTAGGAACTCCAGTACTATGTTGAATAAAAGTGACAAGAGTGGACATCCTTGTCTTGTTCCTGATAACAGAGGAAAAGCTTTCAGCTTTTCACTATTAAGTATGATGTTGGCTGTGAGTTTATCACATATGGCCTTTATTATGTTGAGGTACATATTCTCTAAACCCATTTTGTTGAGAATTTTAATCATAAGTGGATGTTAAATATTGCCAAATGCTTTTTCATCGTCTATTGAGATGATCATGTGGTGTTTACCCTTCCTTTTGTTAATGTAGTATGTGACATTGATTAATTTATGGATTTTTACCATCCTTACATCCTGAATAAATCCCACTTGGTTGTGATGGATGACCCTTTTGATGTATTTTTTAAATTTGGTTTGCTAATGTTTTGTTCAGGATTTTTGCATCTATGTTCATCAGAGATATTAGTCTAAATTTTTCTTTTCTTGTAGTGTGTTTGGTTTTGGTATTAGAGTGATGCTGGCCTCATAGAATGAGTTTGGAAGTAGTCCCTCCTCTTCTACCTTTTAGAATACATTAAGAAGAATGAGTATTAGCTCTTCTTTACATGTTTAGTAGAATTAAGCTGTGAAGCCATCTAGTAATGGGATTTTGTTTCTTGGAAGGTTTTTGAATACCAACTCAGTTTCATTGCTGGTAATTGGTCATTTCAGATTTTTGTTTCTTCCTGGGTCAGCCTTGGAAGGTTGTACTTTTCTAGGAATTTGTTCATTTCTTCTAGGTCATACAATATATTGGCATATAATTTTTCATAGAATTCTCTAATAATTGTATTTCTATGGTATCCATTGTGGGTATTCCTTTTTTGTTCCTGATTTTGCTTATTTTTGTACTATCTTTTTTTCTTAATACATCTGGTGAGGAATTTATCTGTTTTGTTTATTTTCTCAAAGAACCAGCTCTTGATTTCCTTGATTTTTTTCTATTGTTTTATTCTCTATTTTATTTATTTCTGCTCTGATCTTTATTATGTCCCTCCCTCTGCTAACTTTGGGTTTCATTTGTTCTTTTTCTATTTTCTTTAATTGTGAGTTTAGACTGTTTATTTAGGATTGTTATTGTTTCTTGAGGTAAGCCTGTATTGCTATGTACCTCCTTCTCAGAACTGCTTTTGAGGTGTCCCTAAAATTTTGGACTTGTTGTATTTTTGTTTTCATTTGTCTCCGTGTATTTCTTTTTTTTATGTTTATTTTGATATCATTAATCTATAATTAAATGAGTAATATTATGGTGATTACACTACCCCCTTCATCAGGTCCCCCCCCACCAACCCCATTACAGTCACTGTCCATCAGCGTAGTGAGATGCTATAGAATCACTACTTGTCCTCTCTGGTTTGTACAGCCCTCCCCGTGCCCCCCCCCCCCAACATTACATCTGCTAATCGTAATGTCCCTTCTTCCCCCTTGCCCCTCCTTCCCACCCATCCTCCCCAGTCCCTTTCCCTTTGTTAACTATTAGTCCGTTCTTGGGTTCTGTGAGTCTTCTGCTGTTTTGTTCCTTCTGTTTTTTTTTTCTTAGTTCTTATACTCCGTGTATTTCTTAATTTCTGTTTTGATTTGTTCACTACTCCATTGTAGAAGCATATTGTTTAGCCTTCATGTGTTTGTGGGATTTTTTTTTCTTTGTGTAATTTATTTCTAGTTTCATGCTGCTGTGGTCTGCAAAGTTGCTTGATACAATTTCAATCTTTTTAAATTTATTGAGGCTCTTTTGTGGCCTATTATGTGATCTTCTCTGGAGAAAACTCCATGTACACTTGAGAAAAATGTGTGTCCTACTGCTTTTGGGTGGAAGATTCTGTAGATATTTGTTAAGGTCATTTGATCTAATGTATTGTTCAGTGCCTCTGTTTCCTTATTTATTTTCTCTTTGATTGATCTGTGTACTGATGTGAGTGGTGTGTTAAAGTCTTCTAAAATAAGGTGTTGCAGTGTATTTCTCCCTTTAATTCTGTTAGTATTTGTTTTATATATTTAGATGCTCCTATGTTGGGTGCATAGATATTTATAATGGTTCTGTTCTCTCGTGAACTGACCCCTTTATCATTATATAATGTCCTTTGTCTCTTGTTATTTTCTTTTTTTTTTTGAAGTCTATTTTGTCTAAGTACTGCTGCTCGTTTTTTTTCCCTATTGTTTGCATGAAATATCTTTTACCATCCTTTATTTTTAGCCTGTGTACGTCTTTGGGTCTGAAATGAGTCTTTTGGAGGCAGCATATAGATGGTTCTTATTTCTTTATCCATTCTGCCTCTCTGTGTCTTTTGATTAGTACATTCAATCCATTTACATTTAAGGTAAGTATTGATAGGTATGTACTTATTGCCATTTTGTTAATTGTTTTCTGGTTGTTTTTGTAGTTCCTCTCTGTTCCTTTCTTCTTCTCTTATACTCTTATCTTGTTATTTGATGGTTTTCTTTAGTGTTGTGATTGGATTTCTCATTTTTAATTTTTTATGTATCTATTATAGGCTTTAGGTTTGTTGTTACCATAAGGTTAATGGATAGCTTCCTAATTATATAACAGTCTATATTAAGTTGATGATTGCTCTAGTTAAAATATAATCTAAAAGTACTTTTTAAAATCCTTTTTCCTCCTCCATATTTTATGTATTAGGTGTTATAATCTAATTTTTTGTGTATAGTTGGTTTTACTACTTTTGTATTGTTTTAATTTCATACCTGCTTGGTAAGTAATTGGCCTACTGCCTTTACTGCAGGTTTATTTTCACTGGTGAACTATTGAGGCTTAAGAACATTTCCATCTACAGCAGTCCCTTTAACATACCCTGTAATGCTGGTTTAGTGGTTATAAATTCCTTCAGCCTTCGTTTATCTGTGAAATGTTTAATATTTCCTTCAAATTTGAATGGTAATCTTGCTGGGTAGAGGATTCTTGGTTGAAAGTCCTTCTGTTTCAATAGATTAAATATTTCATGCCACTCCCTTCTGGCCTGTAAGGTTTCTGCTGAGAAGTCAGCTGATAGCCTGATGGGGATTCCCTTATAAGTAATCTTTTTTTTTCTCTCTGGCTGCTTTCAATACTCTCTTCTTATCCTTAATCTTTGTCATTTTTATTATTATATGTCTCAGTGTTGTCTTCCTGTGGTTTCTTTGGTTAGGTGCTCTCTGTGATTCCATGACCTGGGTGTCTATTTCCTTCCCCAGATTGGGAAAGTTTCAACAACTATTTCCTCAAAGAGACTTTCTATCCCTTTGTCTCTCTCTTCTCCTTCTGGCACCCCCCTATTGGAGTTGTTATACAGCTCTCTTAGCACTCTTTCCTTTCTAGAGATTCTTTTTTCTCTCTGTTCCTCAGCTTTCTTTTGTTTCTGTCCTCTAATTTCCATCTCATTGATTATCTCCTCTACTTGCAGCAATCTATTATTCATCCATCCATTGTATGTTTCATTTCAGTTACTGTATTCTTCAGCTTTTCTGTCTTTTTGTTGAAGTCCTCTCTGAGACCTTCAATATATTTCAGTTGATCAGTGAGCAAATTTATGACTTTACTTTGAAATCTTTATCAAGAAGATTACTGATCTCCATTTCATTTAGCACTCTTTCTGGTGTCATATTCTGTAGTTTTGTTTGGAACATATTCCTCTGCCTCTTCATTTTGTCAGGGTTTCTGTGTTTCTTCTTTTGTATTCGATAGATCCATTATACTTCCTGGCCTAGAAAATAATGGCTTCATGAAGAAGGCATCCTGTGTTGTGCAGAAGCTCAACACTTTACCCTCCAGTGCCTGGTTATCCTTTGTGGTGAAGCCCAGTTGCTGTTGGTGGGCTATGGGTGGGGCTGCCTTTCTGTCTGTCTGCAGGCAGTGGTTTATCTCAGTCAGCCCTTTGTGAGCAGAGCAGTGGCGCTTCTGCTGGGATCGTTGTGAGTAGGGCCACCCTCTGCATTCCCTGCAGTGCTGGTAGCACTGCTGGGCTAACTGGGTGGGCAGGGCAGTCGTGCGGCTCTGGGGCCATCATGCAGTGGCAAGTCGTGCGGTTGTGTGGTGGCAGAGGGATATGCAGCACTGGGCTGGGCCCCCCATGAAGAGGACGGAGCACTCAGCACTGGCTCCACAGGTGCCTCTCCAGTTAGGCTGAGACAGGGACAAGAAAGCTGGAAAAGCCTCCTTCTGCCTGCCAGGCAGCAAAGTCTGATGCTCCTAGGCTGGGCTGGCAGGCACACAGGGAAGTGCCTCAGGGCTGAGATACCAGTGAGGGGTTTGGAGTGTTTGTTGGGCTGAGGAAGTATCATCCACCTGCCCTTTCTCCTGCAGAGAGAGCTCTGTCCAACTCTCCTCCCTCCGGCACTCCTGCAGCTGCTGGTAAATCTTTCAACATTCCTTCTCTGTTTTGGGTCTCAGCAGGACCCCTGGAGTGTGCGTGCCTCTCCTCTACAAGTGGCCAGTCTTAGCCTCCCAGAGTGCTCCAACTCTCCTTGGTATCCAGCACCAGTAATTACCAGAACCCAGTGTAATATGAACTCATGTTCCCAGTGCAGATCTCCAGGGCCAGCTGTGCAGAGTTCCTGGGTGCCTCTCCCCTGCCCTCCTCCATTCCTTTTCTTCCCACCTGTGGGCTCAGAGGGGGAAAGGGCTGTGGTCCCGACTGTGGCTTTGCCACTTTTCCCTTCTCTGTATGGTCTTGTCTTCTTCACCAGGTGTAGGTGGTCTGTTCTTCAGTCTTCAGGTTTTTTTCAGGGTTAGCTGTATTTGCTATAGTTGCTTCCTTGGTGTGTGTGTGGGAGTTTGCCACCTGCCTTCCTACTCAATCTATTTTCCCAGAATCCCCCTCATTTTCTTTTTAAGTCCAATACCATAAATTAAAAGGTTGTGTAACTACTGCCTCTGTCTCGTTCCAAAACATTTTTATCACCCTGAAGTGAAACCCCATACCTATTAAGCAGTTTCTCCCCACTCTGCCCTCCCCTACTCCCTAGCAACCACCAATTTATGTTCTATCTCCATTAAATGCAAATGGAATCACATGTATGTGACCTTCTGAATCTGACTTCTTTATGTTGTAGCATGTATCAGTACTTCATTCCCTTTTTGGCCAAATAATATTCCATTGTATGTGCATACCACAATTATTTATCCATTCATCTGTTGTTACACTGTTAGATTGTTTCTACCATTTGGCTATTCTGAATAGTCCTGCTATGAACATTCATGTATAAGTATTTGAGTACATGTTTTCAATTCTTTTGGGTATATAACAAGAAGTGGAATTGCTGCATCATATGGTAGTTCTATGGTTAACTTATAGAGGAACCATCCCCCAAACTGGTTTCCATAGCAGCTGACCATTTTACATTCCCACCAGCAACATATGAAGGTTCTAGTTTCTCCACATCCTACTTTCACTTTTATTGATGATGGCCATCCTAATGGGTGTGAAGTGATACCTCATTATGGCTTTGATTTGCCTTTCCCCAGTGATTAATGATGTTGACAATCTTTTCATGTGCTTATTGGCCACTTTCACATCTTCTGTGGGGAAATGTTTATTCAAGCCCTTTGCCTTTTATAAAAAAAATGGATTGTCTTTTTGTTGTTGTGTTATAGGAGTTTTTATATATTCAAGATACTAGACCCATATCCAATACATGACTTGCAAATATTTTCTCCCATTCTGTCATTTGTGTTTTCAAATTTTTAATAATGTCCTTTGATACACCAGTTTTTAATTTTAGTGGAGTTCAATTTAGCCATTTTTCTTCTGTTACTCACATTTTTGTCATATCTAAGAATCTATTGTCAAATCCAGTCATGAAGCTTTCTCTCTATGTGTTCTTATAAGAGTTTTACAGATTTAGCTCTTACATATAGGTCTCTGGTCCATTTGAATTAACTTTTATATTTGGTATGGGAAAGCACCCAACTTCGTTCTTTTGCATGTGAATATCCACTTGTTCCAGCACCATTTGTTGAAGAGACTTTCTTTCCCCACTGAATGATCTTAGCACCCTGTTCAAAAATCAACTAGCCCTAGATATATGGGTTTATTTCTGTGCTCTTGATTTTATTCCATTGATCTGTATGTCTGTTCTTATACCAGTACCACACTGTTTTGATTACTGTAGCTTTGTGGTAAGTTTTGGAATTGGGAAATGTAGTCCTCCACTTTGTTCATCTTGTTCAAGATTGTTTTGGTTATTTGGAGCTCCTTGCAATTCCATATGAATTTTAGGATGGGTTTTATATTTTGTAAAAAAGGACATTGGAATTTTGGTAGGGATTGTGTTGAATATATAGATTGCTTTGAGTACTATTGCCATTTTTATAATACTAAGTCTTCAAAATCCACAAACATGAGATGTCATTCCTTTTCATTTGTCTCTCATTTTTTCAACAATATTTTATAGTTTTTAGTGTACAAGTCTTTCATCCTCTTGAGAAGATTTATTACCAGATATTTTCTTCTTTTGCATGTGATTGTAAATGGTATTGTTTTCTTAACTTATTTTTCAGAGTGTTAATTGAAAGTGATAGCAACAAAACTGATTTTTGTGTCTTGATCTTATACCTTGCACCTTTACTGAATTTATTAGCTCTAGTAGTTTTTGTGGATTCCTTGGGATTTTCTATATATAGGATCATGTCATCTGTGAATAGAGATAGTTTTACAATTTCCTTTTAATGTAATGCCTTTTATTTATTTTTCTTGCCTAATTGCACTAGCTAGAAATTCCAATACAATGTTGAATAGCAGTGGTGAAAGCAGGCATCCTTGTGTTATTCCTGATGGGAAAGTTTTTAAAAACAATTTTAATTTTTTGATAGATATTGGGCTATTCAGGTTATCTGCTTCTTCTTTTGTGCAATTTAATAGTTTGTATCTCTAAAGAAAATTTTCCATGTCATCTAAATTGTCAGTTAATTGGCATAAGGTTGTCCGTGATATTTCCTTATTGTCTTTTCGATATCTTTAGAACTTGTAGTAATGTTATCCCTCCCACTTGTAATACTGATAATTTGTGTATTCTCTCTTTTTCCCTGATTAGCCTGACTAGAAATTTATTAAATCTTTTTATCTCCTCAGAAAACCAGCTTTTGTCCTATCATTGGGTTTTTTCCTATTATTTTTCTGTTGAATACCTCATTGATTTCTGCTCTCAATATTATCATTTTCTTTCTTCTGCTTACTTGGATTTCATTTGCTCTTGTTGTTCTCGTTTCTTAAGGTAGAAGGTGAAGTCATTGATGTGAATATATTATTTGAGATCTATTTTTTTCTAATATAGGTATTTACTGCTCTAAAATTTCCTCTAAGTGCCACTTTGTCTGCACCCTGCATATTTTGTAATGTTATATTTTCTTTTTCATTCAGATCAGAATTTTTTAATTCCTTTATTATTTTTTTCCCTCCCCCATAAATTATTTAGAGGTGTCTTATTTAGTTTCCAAATATTTGGGGATTTTCCAGATATTTATGATATTTAATTCTTTTACTGTCAAAAACCATACTTTCTGTGACTTGAATCCTTTTAAGTTTACTGAAACTTGTTTTATGGCCTAGAATATGGTCTACGTAGTTAAATATACATTTGAAATCAATGTATATTCCATTGTTGTATGAAGGGTTCTGTAAATATCAATGAGGAGAGGTTATTTAATAATGTTGTACAAGTGTTCAATATCCTTCCTTATTTTCTGTCTGCTTGTTCTGTCCATCATTGAGTGGGGAGTGTTAAAATCTCAACTACAATTGTGTACTTGCTTCTTCTTGAAGTTCTATCAGTTCTTGCTTTACATCATTTGAAGCTGTTATTAGGTGGATACATATTTAGGATGGTTGTGTCCTCTTGATAAATTGGCTACTTTGTCATTATGAAATGGCCTTCTTTATCTATTGTAGTATTCTTTGCTCTGAAATCTATTCTGTCTGATAATAGTGTAGACATACGACTTTCCTTCTCTCAACCTCTTACTTTTAACCTATTTGTGTCTTTATATTTAAAGTGGGGTTCTTGTACACAGCATCTACATGGCTCTTGTTTTCCTATCCAATTGGAAAATCTCTGTCTATTACTTGGGTTTATTTAGGCCATTTGTATTTAATGCAAAAATTGATATTATTGGATTTAAATTGACCATCTTGCTATTTGTTTTTTATTTGTTTCATATGTTCTTTGTTATTTTTATTTTCGTTTTATGACTTCTTTTATATTAATTAGGTATTTTTTATTATTCCACTTTATCTCCTTTGTTGACTTAGCTATATCCCTTTGTTGTGTTATTTTACTGCTCAATTTAGGCATCATAATATACTTTGTATTACTTTTCTGTTGCTGCCAAAAAACATTAAAACAATCTTGGCAGTATAAGGCAATGAACACTTATTATTTAGTTTCCATGAGTTCAGCATCCAGGGACAGCTTATCTGGGTCCTTTCCTCAAAGCATTACAAGTCTGAAGCTAGTGTCTTGTCTGAGGCTTAGAGTCCCCTTCCAAGCTCATGTGGATGGTGGCAGAATTCATTTCCTTGCAGCTGTAGACTCATAAAGGCTTGCTTCTTCAAGAACATCAGAAGAGCCTCTGATTCAAGTCTCTGACTGTTAGACCCTCTTTAAAAAAGTTCACTTGATTAGGTCAGGCTCACCAGGATAATACTGATTAGCTCAAAGTCAAGAGATTAAGGGCCTTAATTAAATTTGCAAAACTGCCACATAACATAACCTAATCACAGGAGTGCCATCTGTCATATTCACAGGTCCCACCCACACACAAAGAGAGGGGACACACAAGATATATATACCAGGGGGTGGGAATCTGGGGGCCATCTTAGAATTCCTCCACCACAACACCTTTAATTGCACAGTCTACCTTCAAGTGATCTTATACTATTCCCACGTAGTGTGAGGACCATTGGCCAGCAAGCTTCCGTTTTCCCTTTCAGACTCTGTGCTTGTTTCCTGGGGCTATGTAACAAAGTACCACAAACTGGGATGGCCTAAAACAATAGCAATAGATTCTTGCACAGAACAGAAGTACAAAATCAAGGTTTCACATGGCCAGGATTGCTCTGAAACCAATGGAGAAGTCCTTTCTTCTTCCTAGCTTCTGGATTTACCAGAAATCTTTGACATTCCTTGGTTCACAGCTGTCATCTCTACACATGATGTTTCACTGCTGAATCTGTGTCTTCAAACAGCCATCTTCATATAAGAACACCAGTTATATTAGACGAGGGCCCATCCTATTCTAGTAAGTACATTCAATTACCCTTAACCAGTTGCACCTTCAATGACCCTATTTTCAAGTGACATCTCATTCTGAGATACTGGGGGTTAAGACTGCAGCATATCTTTTTTACAGGGGACACAGTCCAACCCGTAACAGCGCTATTATGTCATATGTTTTTTCCACATATTTCCTCATCCTACACTACATTAATTTCGCTTTAAATAGGCAATTATATTTTTTTAATATTTTAAATGATTAAATTAAATATTAAATATTAAATTAAATAAATAAATATTAGATTAAATTATTTAAAATAATTTAAATGAAAAGGAAAAATCTTTCTGTTACCATGTCCTTGATTCCTCTGTGTCGATCTGGGGTGAAACTGAGGCTAAGCAGGCTCAGCGCGTCCCCACAGCCGCCTCCCGACCATCAGTGATGGGAGGTGCAGAGCGGGGCCCCAGCGGGACATGGAGCCCACCACGGCCACCTGGGGCAGGCGCACAGGCCCCTCCTCTCCTCCTCTGGCTTTTAGTGCACATAGCCCTCTGGCTGCTGCTTGTGCCAGGCTGTGTTTGAACAGCGATGGTTTCCTACATGGTGATCCTGCTTCATTTTCTTTCCAGTTGAAATTGAGGTGTTAGTGAGCGGTAAGGGGCTCCGGCTGGCTGTCGGGGGGCTGGGAGTGTGCTGTTTCCCACGCTGCGTGTGGTGGTACAGATGTGTTTGCTTTGCGAGAACCTGCCTAGCTGCGCCCATTAGGACGTGCCCTGTACGTCAGTAACAAGCGGAAGACGCATGAAACAAGCAACCCACTGAAGTGAGAAGGAAACTGAAGATGCCCAGAGCTGAGCTCCTAGGAGCGGGCCTGGCGTCCCGCTGGTAGGAGCCGCGTGCCGGGCTCCCTGGGATGGGGGCTGAGCTCCCTGAGCCTGTGGGCAGGCCCGCAGCCAGGGGGACGGCGTCTGAGAGGACTCTGCGCACAGCGCCGGGCACGTGCCGTCTGAACCCCAAAAGGGCAGTTTGCCTTCGGGCTGCTTTGGGCCCTCCAGCTCATCTCAGCGAGCGGGGGCGGCGGCACTGGCTTTAGCACAGAGGTGGCCTTGCAGCTATTGTGTGTGAAGGGAGCAGCCGGGCCATCCGGACGCAGGCCCCTGCTTTGACAAGTGACTTGGAATCAATCACTCCTGCTTTTCGTTAAACTCAAATGCGTGACGCTACTACCCCCACAGACTGTACGCGGCTGGGGAGAGAGGAGGCCGTCCGCTGCTGTCCAGTGAGGTGGCGGCTTGCCAGCGGCGGGCGGCTTGGGCTGGTAGGGGACCAGCACCCCACCCTCGCCAGCGGGCCACACTGACCCCCGCCGCCGGCCTGCTCTCGCCCTGTCCTTCCTTTCTTTTTGTCCCGAAACGCAGATCCTCGATGCTCGTCTATAAAATACAAAATGACTGGAGAAAAGAGACAGAAATGCAGAATGCAGTAAAGGGGGAGTGAGACAATCCGTCTCATGAATGAACATACTTTTTCTGTGGTGCGTGGAGGTGTGATTTTCTTCCACAAAGATCCCTTTGTACTAAGCACAGCCTTTCTAGTAACTGGCTTGCCCCCTGTAGCTGGCCGCCTCAGAATCTCCTGCACTCCGCTGATGGTTCTGTGGGGCGCTTTGGACCCTGTTTGCTGAACCAGCGCCCTGTTGCCGGGTGCCGCCCACTTGCAGCCTCAGCAGAGGTGTGTCTCCCGCCCCGGGCAGCTGCTGGTAATGGCTGTGCTCTCCCAGGGTGGGTCGTCAGAGTGATTGCTGGACCTAAGGCCAGGCGCTTCTGCCTTCTTGCCATGCACCTTTGCTAGGGGAGGGTCCTCAGAGCCTTGGGCATCTCCCGCGGGGTCACCATGCCCTCGTGCTCCGCCCTGCTCTGAACCAAGGCCCACGGTATCAGCCCTTCCTTCCTGCTCTGTTCCGCTCTGGGCTTCCAGGACCCCCACCCCCTGCCCGAGCTTCCTCCTATTGCGTCCACCTCCCCTGCCCAACCTCTTCTCCTACATTCTTGGTCATCTCGGTCAAGTCACAGGTGGTCAGGGGCAAATTCAAGTAGCTCAGTGTCCTTCCCCCGCCCCCCCCGACAGCCCCCCAGCAAGGCCTGTGGTGTCCTCTTCCCAGTCTGTCCAGAAGGTAGCCACTTCTCTCTACCCGACTCCAGTCTGCTCCACACCCACAACTCCCTGCACCCATTCTCTGTCCAGCAGCCCATCCCGCAGCACTGACCAAACCTCCTCCGTGGCCCAGGCCTTGCCTCCTCCCCGGGCTCCACAGCAAGGATCTCGTCGCCCTGCTGCAGCCACAGTGCCTGCCCTCCTCGGCCTGCTCCCTCCCCCTGGCATTCGCTGCCCCTGCTACACACATTCTCTCCCCGTCCCAGGATGTAGTTCCCACAACTGGTCCTTCCTTGGGTTTCAGACCAGGTGTCACCTCCACACACCAGCCTGGGAGCTGGGGTCATTAGGCTCATTTCACAGATGAGAATGCAAGAGGGAAAGTGACCTCCATGGGGTCTCCCAACCAGCTAGGACGAAGCCCATATCTTCCCTCTGGTTGGCCTGCATGTAAAGCCAGTGTTTCTTCTGGAACCCACCACTGACTGGTGTAGCCCCTGCCTGGTGGTGTTGTACTCTAGAAATACAGCCATCTCGTGAACCTGGGGTATTATGATTCTTTCTATTGCACATGCAGAAACTCAATTTAATCAGACTTAAGCACAAAAGGAAAATGTATTTGTGTCTGAAAATAAAAAGCCCAGAGGTGAACTTCAGGCATGGGTAGATCTAGGACACAGTCCCAGTCTCTCAGTCCCTTGGATCTGCTTTGTCCAATGGGCAACTTTCACAAGAAGGCCCCCAGCACCTCCTATCCTTCCCTTTACCTGAGCATAAAGACAGAGTCTGCTCCAGCAATTCAAATAAATGTTCCAAGAATGAGGCTGGTGGCCCACCAAGTGACATCTATCCCAAAGTCTGGAGGTAGAATACACTGAATGGGCAGGCTAGATCACATGCCCATCCCAAACCACCATAGGCCAAGGCCATTCCTGCCCCAAGTGGCTCCTAGGGCCACATGCCCTGCTACCACCTGTGTAGATGGAGGACAAACTGGGCCCTGTGCCAGAAGGAGGAGCAGATGCTTGGCAGGCAGATGCCACAGAGGCCCATGACCCTGGGCAGCTACAGCAGGGCCAAGCCGTGGTGTGGGACTGGGAGGCAAACCCAGGTCCTCCCTGTGGCATGTCAGGGCTTGCTGCATCCTGGACTCGCTGCGGGAGCTGAGAGGAGGCTGAAAATGGAGCCAGTTGGCAGCCTGCTTCTCAGAGAAGCTGCTGGGTGGCTAGAGCATAAGCACACAGGGAACTATGGTTGTCATAAGTGACAGAGGCTGGCCAGCCCCTGCACCAGTGGCAGGCAGGCCCCAAGTGGGAAGGGATCAGGGCTGCCCAAGGGGACTGACGTGCAGACAGCCTCAAACACATCCTTCCCCAGGAGCAGATGTTTCTGGAATAGTCACTGTGTGGCCCTTAGGCCAGCTCCCTCATTGGACCCCTACCTGGCCCCTCCTCACTCTAAGGGCCTCATCCCCACCCTGGTTCCCCACAGGTGGCAAAACTGCTGTTCCTGGAAGCCCCTCCTGTCTGCAGCCCCCTGCTCCAGGTCGACCAAGGCAGAACCAAGAGCCGGGCAGGACTGGCTTCCAGTGGGCCCTCACCAGAGCAGCGATGTTTCCATAGCATATGTGTAGCCAAATCTTCTTTGAAGAAAGTGTTAGTCCCAGAAGGCCAGAGCCCCATCAATGGAGCAGCAGGGACTAAGCAGGGCCTCTTCCTGCCACATCCTGGCAGGGCCGGGGCTGTGATGGGTGGTGCCTGGTCCTGCAGAGGCCCACATGGAGTCATTGCTCTGATGACAGGATTGGCAGCCGCTCAGGGTGCCTTTGCTAGATGAAAGCAGGCACCCACCATGGCTGGGTCATCCAGAGCCCTCCCAGCCGGCCGTCTGCCAAGCCCACAGGGATGGGGAAGGCATGGCCTGCATGGCCTCTGCCTCTAGGACCACCTGTGCCAGAGGGCATGGCCAGCCAAGGGGCGGGGCTTCCTGTTGGCGTCAGGCATGTCAAGGAGACGGCATGGTTCCCCTAAGAGATGCCCAGGCAGGCGGTCCTGAAGTCCACCCCACCCAAAAGCCACGTGTCCTTGGGGGCAGCAAGGCTGCCTCTTCATGGAGGATCCAGCGCAAGGCCATGCTTGTCAGTGTCTTCTGTCATTATGTGTTTACGTGTTTATTTTAATGCATTTTAAAAACATAGCCAGCTCATTAGACCCATTAGTTCATAGATATTATTGGAAGGATGCTGCTAATTTAAAAATGTGAATCGATGTGAGGAACACGAATAAGTAAATAGCTGCCCAGAGAGTAGTCAGCCTGGAAGGTCTGAATAGCTGCCCAGAGAGTAGTCAGCCTGGAAGTATCAGGGACCCTAGAGAGCCTCATTCAACACGCACTGACATGAAGAGTTTCGGGCTCTGGGGCAAGTGTGCCCAGAAGGAGCTCCAGCATGTCACCCTCCTGTGCCTTACATACAGGCATCCCAGCCCTATGAAGTCTTCTCCTCCCAGGGGGACCCCTCACTCCTCCAGGCCCCTGGAGGTGACATGGGCAGCCCAGGGCCCCACATGTAGGAGGTGGGTGCCCTGAGTCCCGCCTCCCCCAGCTCCCTGTCTTGGGGGGCAAGTCACTCAACCACATGGCTTCATGTTACATGGAGAAAGGGAGCAGCCACGGTAGGTGGGCAGCACTGAGAAAGGGGCTGTGTGACGCTCTCACTGCCTGTATCCTCGTGCCCTCTGCTACCAGAGGGTCTGGCGAGCCTGTGGCAGGGAAAGCGGGCTGCCCTTTCTGCCAGTGCATTGGTGTGCCGTCTGAACGTTCACATGTTCATCTCCAAGGGTGTGTGTGTTAGCTGTGTTTGGACTGGGAGTTTCTCTGGAGATCAGGTCAGGTCACACCTGTACCCTCCAATCCACTATGTGAGGTGGTGCCCTGCATCCACTTCACTAGGAAGCTCTGCAAGACAGGGGACTTGCCCAAGGGCTCCAGGAAAGGTGGCAGAGCAGCCCTGTGTGTCCCCAAAGCGGGGACTTCTCCAGGTAATAATCTGGCTGGGCCGACCAGGGGCTGGGATGAGGCCCAGACGTCTGTGTTCCAGGGGCTCCCCTGATGCCGAGGGCAGGGACACGTCCAGTCCTCCATGGCAGGAGCTCCTGGGGTCTGCCAATGGGTAAGCGGCCTCTTGCTCAGGATGCAGACTCTGATGTGTCGCCTCCTCGGCCACCTGCCAGGGCAGCGGCTGGTAAGGCCCCACTCTGCCTGAGTTGCTGGGCTTGACTCCACACAGTGGGGCAGCCTCTGGGTCCTGTGGTCTACTAGCCCACCGTCCAGCCCGGGTTTTCCCCGCATGTGCTGCCTCTGGTCCTGGGAGACCCTCCCAGGTCAGAATCAGTCCTGCTGCAGGCTGCCCCTGACCTATTTTCAGAGGACAGTAAAAGCCCAGTTTGCGTTCAAGTCCCCAAAAGGGGTGCAGCCATCCTGTCCCCCCACTTTCTAGCTGGGTGACCTAATACAGGTCAGGCTTTGTCTCCAAGCCTCAGTTTCCCCGCCTGTGAAATGCAGCTAACGACAAAACTGCTTTTCAGCAAGTCTCGAGGGCACGAAATGGGCAACAGCGGGTTTATGCACACGTCGGGTGTTGGCCGTGGACAATGGCCCCACCGCCCAGAGGCTGGAGCCCAGGCCGGGGCTGAACCCAGAATCCGAGGGGGGCGCCAGGTCAGGGGCTCAGGCCCACACTCGCACACATCCTCCCCGTCCTTCTGACAAGGGCCTTTTCTCTGTCTGCTGGATGTTTCTGAGAGAAGCCAGAGAAACACAGTATGTTTCTTTGTTTTGATCTAACACTAATGACTTCATCTCCCGTTGTCCTCCCAGAAAAGACGATGACGAATTTGTGAAAGTTCAGCTGTGAGAGCCTCCTCTTACAGCAAGAATGAGAAGTATTTAAAAGCAGCTTCTTGCTTCTTGGGTTATTTTCAAATACGTGGTCCTGCTTGGTGTCACGCAGGCCCCGCTTGGCTCACAGCCACCCCAGTTCCTGCCGCATGCCTGGGGGGACGGCTTGGAGCCCCATGGCCACCTGCCCTGGTCACCCCGACTTTCTGGGACCACCCTGTGGGTCTGGGTCCCCACACTTGTAGACATAGTCACAGCTCATTATGTACAGAAAAAAATGTACAGGTTTTAACTCATGCCCCAGATTTCCAAATTCAGGGAAGAAATTAAATTATTTCCCTGTCCTTTAAGATTCTGCAGACTCTTGACATCTATCTCCAGCTACAAGGAAATGGCCTCAGGAAGTGACGTCCATCCAGCCTCATCTATGTCCCCTGCTGTGGTCCCCATGGCCTTAACCACCCGGTGATCCCTGGGCCCTGACCAGGACAGCCCCAGGAGCACAAGGCCAGGCCCTGGGTCTGGGTTTGGCGGGAGGCCAGGGCTACACAAAGGGTGGAGGGGCTGGGTTGGGCAGCACGGGCTAGGGGGCAATTCCTGCTTGTCGGGATTGACCGCTCAGCTGTCTGGGCATGCTGGTGGGGGGGACCTGAGCATCCCTTGCCGCGGAGAAGGTGGCCTCCAGGTCCTTCTCTGTCCACTTGCAGGTGCAGTGGGTGGAGTGGGTGGGACCACACTGTTGGGCACTAACCCTAGTCCTAACCCCCGTAGAGCCCTGAGCCCACCTTACAGGTGTGGCAACTGAGGCTCAGACAGGTGAGGGTGTCCCATGGCCAGTGAGTGGGGAAGCCTGAGGTGGGCCTCATGCTACCCGCATCCTCGGGGCCAGCCCCCAGCCTCCCAGGCCTGCCTTTCCAGGCCGCTTTGCCCTAAAGGCTCCTAGAGGCAGCCGGGAGAAAACAAAGCTTTTATTTTTGCCAACGGTTCCCAGGAGGTGTTTGTCAGGCGGTCTGGGTGACTCATGCAGACACTGGGAGAAGGAACTGGCTATTTTTGCCCTAGACTTGGGCGCCGGGGGCCACAGAGTGAAGTGTTGCTGCCAGTGTTGTAGGCGTCGCTGAAAATAAATCCCTCAGCCCAAAAGCCAGGCTCAGGGTTTGCTGGGAGCTTGTCGCCCCAGGGCCTCCCTGGCCTCTCAGGGTTGTGTGGGGCTCCAGGGCCGTGGGGAGGCCAAGGTCCTGGTAGGTGTCCCCCTCCCCATGAGGAGTGCTGTCCTGAGCCCCACCAGCTCCCGGCCGTGCCCCCAGGCGACTCCCACTTCCTGGCAGTCCCACAGCCCTGGGCTCAGGTGTGGCAGCTGAAAACCCCAGGCTCTTGCAGCTCAGGGCCCAAAACCTGAGCTGAGAAAGGCTTCCTCCCTGTGTGCTGCCCCTGTAGAGCTGAGGGGGGTGGGGGTCCCACTCCTGGGCTGGGGCAGGGCCACGGGGTGCCTAGAATGGGGGGCCAGACCCGTGTCTCAGTGTGGTCCCCACACCCTGGGACGGGGCCGTGGCCTTCTGGCCCGGGCTGTCCCCAGCTCTGTGGGACACCAGGGCCCCAGCACCTTCCCTCCAGGCCCTCACCAAGCAGGGGCCACAGAGGCATCACCCCGACTTGACTCCCAGATGCACGCCGGGTGCGGAGGGCTCGGCCCTGAGGACGGGGAGCAGGAGAGGTGGTGGCCCAACCGTACAGCCCCTTTGGCTGCAGCAGAGGCCTCAGAGCTGGGGGGCAGGCAGGGGGGCAGCCCCGGGGGCCCCAGTGAGCGATGGGGATGTGGTACAAGTGCAGGACGGGACTTGGGGTGCTCAGGGGCGGGGAGGGGCCGGCGGGGAGGTGGTCCCCCCACCCTGGGTGAGGCTGAGCTGCCTAGCTGGAGGGCTGGGGGAGGGAGGAGCCCCTCAGCTGAGGGACAGTTAGTGCTTTCAGCCTCTGCCTGCCCTTCACACGTCTCCGCCACACATGTGTTTTCCACACAGAGCCTGATATTCAGTGTCCGAGTAAACAAGGCACTGTTTCCCTCACAGACCAGGCCTCGCTCGTCCCCCGCAGCTGCCGCCTGGCCGGCGGCCTCGTCCCCGCTGTCCGCCTCAGTGCTGGCCAGGCTCCTCCATCTGGGGATGCAGCCAGTCACCTCCCGTGACTGTCGTCCACCCCTGCGTGCATGCAGTCATTCGTTTGTGACCCAGCAATTGCTGAGGGAGCCCTGTTCTGGGCAGGGGGTGCTGCCGTGAAGAGGACTGACGCAGCCATGCCCTGCAGTCCCACGTCCGTGGGGAGGGCGTGGGAGGGCTGGAGACAAACGAGAAGTGAGAACGTGATGCCATCAGAGACATGGTCACACAGAAAGCGAGCGTGGGGGCGCCCAGTGGGGGCTGCAGGTGGCAGCCAGCCCTGAAGGCCTGCAGGAAGAGCATGCCCGGGTGGGGCAGCAGGCAGGGCCCCGAGCGTGTGCAGGGGATGGGGGATTAGGGGCGATGTTGGGGAAGTGGGCTTGGAGCCGTGTCGGTGGGACTGGGGGCCAGCACTTTAGGGGGCACCCGGGCTGTCACGGATGCAGCCAGTGATGAAGCCGGCCAAGTCTGAGCGCTGGGCTGAGAGCACACGGCCTCTCTGAGATTGCTCAGGTCTCTGGTCCCCTGGTGCACAGGGAGAAGCAGGCTCAGGGAGGCGCCGGCACACATGCTCATCGCTCCTTCCTCCCACCCGGCAGGTCTCCTTCTATGACCCCAGCAGCTCCCAGGACCCTTTCCTCCTTCACTGCAGCAGCCATCCCCAGATGCCCTGGCCCCAGCCCCGTCTACTGTATCATAGAAATCAAATGTGCACCAATGACAGAACAATCTCCAAACACTTAGAAATTAAGGGATGCATTTCTAAATAATCCATAGATAAGTAAGTCTGGCTTGAGTAAACTAATATTCTCAAATTAGAAAACATATTGAACTGAATGAGAATGGGAATAATCATATCAAAATTTGTGATCTATGCGTAAGACAGTGCTTAAAAAGAAATTGATAGTGTTAAACTCTTACATTAGAAGGGAAGAAAGGTCTTAAATTAAATCAATAATTAAAAACTCTCACATTAAGAAACTAGAAAAAGAAGAGCAAAATAGATCCACAGCAGATGGAAGGAAGGAAATAATAAAGATAAATGTGAAATCAATGGCATTAAAAACATGCTGTGGCCATGGGTTGGAACACTCAACACAGTAAAACTATCAATTCTCCCCAAGTTAATCTACAGATTTACTGCAGTTCCAATCAAAATCCCAGCAGGATTTTTTTATAGATACAGACAAGGTCATTCCAAAACGTATATGGAAAGACAAAAGAACTCACTTGAAACACCAAATATGGGTGGTAATAAACATAAATTTATGACAGTGAATGTCTGTAAAAGTTCCTTAATGAGTCAAGAGGAGACGTTGCTCAAATGTCACTGTGAAAGACTGACTTCAGGTTGCTCAGAGTGATGTAGGGGGTCTAAGTCAGGAGAATGGTTCCCTTTCCAGCTCAGAGGGTCTGGGTCTGCTCTGTGTGGTGGCATGTGGTCTGGGGCCCCTCCGCCCACCACCCAGGATGGGATCCTGGGGTGGACAGCCAGAGCTTGGACCTGGAGTGAAAATGTCCCCTCTCAGGCTCTCAGCTTCCCCACCTCCTGGCCCAGCTAGATCCTCTCCTGGCACCTTGAGACTCAGGAGTGAAAGCCTCTACCTGGGGCCTCGTGGCCCAGGAAGTTGGAGAACAAGGTGGCTGGAGGCAAGCAAATATCGTCCTGATTTTCAGAGAGAAGGAGGCAGTGCCTGCAGGCAGGAAGCCAGGCTGTTGTGGACTTCGGACGCATCCTCCTGCCCCTGTGCAGACCAGAGCCAGACAGCATCAGGGGCCTTCCCACCCCCTCTGCTCATTCAGCGAGGAAATGGGCCAGTGAAGGAGTGGTCTGGCTGAGGCAGGGCTGAGGATGTGATCTGAGAGGACCCAGTGTGTGTCTCTACAACCACCCTCACCGCATTCCTGTTGCCAGCTGGGTGTCCTGCAACTAACTCTGACACTGTCGGCCTGGAGGTAGCGACAGGTCCCACAGGGTAAAGACTCAGTCCCACAAGACCGTCCCCAACTGCAGACGCCAGTCACTAGTCCAGGGTGTCACCTGGCTTCTGACTGACTGACTTCAGAGGGTCCTACAACCCCCTCCTCAGGTTCAATTAATCTGCTAGAGTGGCTCACAGAACTCAGAGGAACATTTGCTTACATTTATCAGTTTATTATAAAGAATATTATAAAGGATACAGATGAACAAACAGATAAAGAGATGCATAGGGCCAAGTATGGGGAGGAGGCATGGAGCTTCCATGCCCTCTCCAGGCACACACGCCACTCTTCCCCACCTCCGCGTGTTCACCAACCTGGAAGCCCTCCAAACCCCCTCCTTTTGTGGTTCTATGGAGGTTTCATTACAGGCATGACTGATTAAATCATTGGCCATTGGCAATTCATTCAACCTCTAACCCCTCTCAGCTCTCCAGAGGTCATGGGGTAGGACTAAAAGTTCCAACCCTCCAATCACCTGGCTAGCTTCCTGGCAACCAGCCCCCATCCTTAGTTGCTTTCTAAACATCATCTCATTAACATAAATCAGGTGTGGTTGAAAGGGGTGTGCTATGAATATCAAACACCTTTATTGCTCTTACTGCTTAGGAAATTCAAAGGATTGTAGACCTCTGTGTCAGCAACAGGGCTATATTCCTTGTTATAATTCACAACACCGCAGAGGTCCTCTCTGGAAGACGTGTCCCAGTGAGCTCTGAATGTTGGGGAGTCAGCCAGGTGGAGTGAGGGAGCCCCTGCCTCTCCCCCACCCCTACACCTAGTCAGGGGCTTGGGAGGAGCCTTGCCTGCATCCATGATGTCTCTCCCAGGAAAATAAGACATGAAGGCCTGGAAGAAGACAGGAAGAAGAAGCCTCTAGCCTGTCTTCTCAGCTGTCTGCTGCCGTTTCCCTCCCAGCCCAGGGTCCGAGCATAGGCTGCTGTGCCATGGGGAAAAGAAAATGCTGCTGGGGACACTAGTTACTCTTTATGCAGGCGGTGCCCCTTCCTCCACTTGCCGTCATCTACTTTGTTGATACATTTCCCTAATGCCTCCACACTGTGTTCCATTGTGACTACAAATTCTAGAAACATGCATGCCAAGGAAACTGCCTCAGGGCATTTGTAGGAAGTGTTTATGCATCTCCACTAGGGATCTGCCTGGTTTTCCCAGATAGGTTACCCTGTGTGGGGCTGATTGCTGGTCTGAGACCTGATGTGAGGTAGGTATTCTCCTCGCTTTTTCCTCCCACTTGTGCTCCTAGAGGTTAACTTTCTGTTTGTGAGCTCTAAAGGCGTTTTAGATGCTTTCCTAGCTCTGTGTGGTTGGTAACAGGCACATTGTATGTGGCTTTTCTGAAACGGGGTCAGTTCTTTCTTCCCAGAGGCAAAGCTGACATGAATGATGGGGACGATGCTGGAACTGTATTCGGGTGGGAATCTGAGGGCTGCTTGGGGTCTTTCCCAGGAGGCAGTGCTACGTGGAGCCAGGTGGACTGAGCCAGGTGTGAAGCGATGGCCAGTGTGTGTCAGCAGCACAGGGGATGCTCTTCCCAACATGAAGCCACCCCTTGCACAGCCTGGAGAAAGGTGTCTCTGCTCACAGAGCAGCATGTCCAGGGGCCTGGGAAGCAGAAGGTGTCCAGCCTGGAGGCCTCAGAGGCCAGTGACACGTGGAAGGAAGTGGGTGCCATCAGTGGCTCCTGGAGACCTCCCTGACCCCTGCCTGCTCTAGAGGCCCAGGCAGAGCCAAATGGCTTTCTGCAGAAGGGCCCTGGGAGACACGCTGGGCTGAGCACCCAGGAACGGGGACCCGAAGGCAGTGCCTCCAAGCCAGGGAAGAGAGCCTGTCGCCATGCATCCCTGTCCACCCTCTGTGGAATCAGTGAGGCCACAGGCAGGCAGTCTTGAGCCCTGCAGGCAGCAGTGTCACTGGAGCAATTCTGGGTACCAAGATTCTTTGCATTTCTAGTGACAGAGGCCCAGCTCAAATTGGCCACAACAGCAACAACAACAAAAAAAAAAAAACAGGAATTTACTGCTTCACGTATGTGGAAAGTCTACCTGCGGGGCTAACTGTGGGTGCCCTGGATTCGGGTCTCAAATACTCCGCTCAAGGCCTATCCTCCTGCCCCCTCTTAGGCCTGCATGTCTTGAGGAGACAAGCAGGTAGGGTTCCCAGCCTCCCTTGGTGGCTACATGACCAGCAGTGGCTTAGCCCTTCATCTGCTCAATCTCCAGGCCTTTTGGAAAGAGCATCAGGAGGGCAGGCTAAACACTCTGTTCCCCCAGAACCCCACTAAAATACACTAATGGGACTTTTCTTTTAAACACACACACACGAGTTCCGGAAAGATGGCGTGAGCAGGGCGGCAGAAATCTCCTCCCAAAACCATATACATTTATGAAAATACAACAAATACAACTATTCCTAAAAGAGAGACCAGAAGATACAGGACAGCACTCAGCCTGCATCTACACCTGAGAGGACTCAGCACCCCGTGAGGCGGGTAAGATACAGAGCCGCTACCCGGTGGAACCCGAGCACTCCCTCACCCCAACGCACTGGCGGGAGGAGAGGAATCAGAGCCGGGAGGGAGTGGAAGCACAGGCCCACGAAATAACCAACCCTGGTGATCTGCACTAGGAGCGCTGACACACATCGCGTGGTGTATCAGAGATTGGAGAGACAGAGAGTGCAGGATCTGAGCCTGCGAACGCACTGGGTCCTCGCAGCCTGCTCCCTGGGACAAAAGAAAAGCGCACGCTTTTTTTTAGCGGTCTTAAAGAGACAGGGGCCCAATGGAGGAACAGGATCGTTCCAGCACACTCGGCCCAGCAGGCTGGGAGTCCTGGGGAATTTTGGACCCCTTGGATGGTGACTGGGAAAATGTAGCCCTACTGAAACTTCCCACAGAGGTCAGCAGCCTCCAATTCATTCCCGCCCCAGCCAGAGCTCCAAAGGGCCCTGCGCCGAGGCGCAGCCTCGGCTGCAGAATAGTGGAGCAACAGCGCCACCTACAGCATCCTCACAGAATCTACCAGCGGACATCTTTTTGTTTGTTTATTTATGGTGATTTTTTTTCTCTTTTCTTTTCTTTCTTTTTTTCTTTTTTAAGTCTTAAAGAGACCAGCTGACATGCTTGGCACCTATGAGTGACCACTTCTATTGCCATGAAAAGACAGAGGAATATGGTACAAACAAAGCTTATCCAGACCCAGACACCAGAGAGGGAGTCTGAAGGGATGGATATGCACAATCTTCCTGAAAAAGAATTCAGAATAAAAGTCATAACCATACTGATGGATCTACAGAGAAATATGCAAGAGCTGATGGAGGAAGTGAGGGAAGTGAGGAAAGACAATGCAGAAATGAGACAAGCAATCAACAGGCTTAGCAGCAGACTGGACGAGATGCAAGAGACTGTCAATGGAATAGAAATCAGAGAACAGGAATACAGAGAAGCTGAGGCAGAGAGAGATAAAAGGATCTGTAGGAATGAAAGAATATTGAGAACTGTGTGACCAATCCAAATGGAACAATATTCACATTATAGGAGTACCAGAAGAAGAAGAAGAGAGAAAAAGGGATAGAAAGTGTCTTTGAAGAAATAATTGCTGAAAAATTCCCCAAGCTAGGGAATGAAATAGTCTTGCAGTCCACGGGAGCCCACAGATCTCCCAACACAAGGGACCCAAGGAAGACAACACCAAGACACATAATAATTAAAATGGCAAAGATCAAAGATAAGGCAAAGTATTAAAGGCAGCTAGTGAGAGAAAAAAGATCACCTACAAAGGAAAACCCATAAGAATATCATCAGACGTCTCAACAGAAACCTTACAGGCCAGAAGAGAATGGCATGATATATTTAATGTAATGAAACCAAAGAGCCTCGAACCAAGAATATTGTATCCAGCACGATTATCATTTAAATAGGACAGAGGGATTAAACAATTTCCAGACAAACGAAAGTTGAGAGAGTTTACCTCTCATAAACCACCACTACAGGATATCTTAAAGGTACTGCTCTAGAGGGAAGCACCCCTAAAGCTAAAAAGACGTCACCAGAGAAAATAAAATCATAGCAAAGAAAGCAAACCATCCAAATACCAACTAAAGGCAAAGAATAAAACACCTAGTATATAAAGAATGGAGAAGGAAGAATAAAAAGGGCAAGAAATAAAGAAACATCAGACAGTGTTTACAATAACTTAACAAGAAAGTTAAGTTGGATTGTCAGATAGTAAAGAAGCAACCCTTGAACCTTTGGTAACCACGAATCTAAAGCGAGCAATGGCAATAAGTACATATCTATCGATAATCACCCTAAATGTAAATGGACTGAATGCACCGATCAAAAGGCACAGAGTAATAAAATGGATAAAAAAGCAAGACCCATCTATATGCTGCTTACAGGAGACTCACCTCAAACTCAAAGATATACACAGACTAAAAGTGAAGCGATGGAAAAAGATATTTCATGCAAACAACAAGGAGAAAAAAGCAGGTGTTGCAGTACTTGTATCAGACAAAATAGACTTCAGAACGAAGAAAGTAGCAAGAGATAAAGAAGAACAGTCCAACAAGAGGATATAACCATTATAAATGTATATGCACCCAACACAGGAGCACAGGCATATGTGAAACAAATACTAACAGAATTAAAGGAGGAAATAGAAAGCAATACATTCATTTTAGAAGGCTTCAACACACCACTCACTCCAAAGGACAGATCAACCAGACAGAAAATAAGTAAAGACACAGAGGCACTGAACAACACACCAGAACAGATGGACCTAACAGACATCTACAGAACTCTACAGCCAAAAGCAGCAGGATACTCATTCTTCTCAAGTGCACATGGAACATTTTCCAGAATAGACCACATATTAGGCCACAAAAAGAACCTCAGTAAATTCAAAAATATTTAAATTCTACCAACCAACTTCTCAGATCACAAAGGTATAAAACTAGAAATAAATTTTAGAAAGAAAACAAAAAGGCTCACAAATACATGGAGACCTAACAACATTCTCCTAATTAATCAATGGGTTAATGACCAAATCAAAACAGAAATCAAAGAATATATGGAGACTAATGACAACAACACAAAGCCACAACTTCTGTGGGACACAGCAAAGAGGAAAGTATATTACAATCCAGGCCTATTTAAAGAAGGAAGAACAGTCCCAAATGAATAGTCTAAAGACACAATTACTGAAATTGGAAAAAGAAGAACAAATGAGGCCCAAAGTCACCAGGAGGGACATAATAAAGATCAGAGAAGAAATAAATAAAATTGAGAAGAATAAAACAATAGAAAAAATCAATGAAACCAAGAGCTGGTTCTTCAAAAAAATAAACAAAATAGATAAATCCCTAGCCAGACTCATTGAGAGTAAAAGAGAATCTACACACATAAACAGAATCAGAAATGAGAAAGGAAAAATAATGATGGACCCCAGAGAAATAAAAAGAATCATAAGAGAATATTATGAGAATCTATATGCTAACAAGCTGGAAAACCTAGAAGAAATGGACAACTTCTTAGAAAAATACAACCTTCCAAGACTGACCAAGCAAGAAACAGAAAACTTAGACAGACCAGTCACCCGCAACGAAATTGAATGGGTAATCAAAAAAGTATCCAAGGAAAAAGCCCCCGGGCCAGATGGATTCACCTCTGAATTCTACTAGACATATAGAGAAGAAATAACACCCATTCTCCTTAAAGTTTTCCAAAAAATAGAAGAGGAGGGAATACTTCCAAACTCATTCTATGAAGCCAGCATCATTCTAATACCAAAACCGGGCAAAGACCTCACCAAAAAAGAAAATTACAGACCAATATCCCTGATGAACGTAGATGCAAAAATACTAAACACAGACATACACCAGGACAGGGAGCCTAGGAGGTGCCGTAACAGCAAGGAAGTTTAGGAAGCTGGAAAGCAAATGGAGCAGACCAGAGAAAGGCAAAGCCCCAAGCCATGGATTAGTGACGACTGGCGACAGTCAGGAGCTGCACTTACAGTTCCTTTCCCCACATCATTTCCCCCAAAGCAACCACTCAGATCTCCCCGTGAGCTCCTCCACAAGCCCTGTCCTCTCCCTCAGCATCCAATCAGCTTCTTGGTCTTTACCTGACAGCCAAGGATTCCCAGATGCCTGAGGAATGCTTCCAACATGGCAGATGGAAACCAAGACAAACAGGAAAAGGCAAATTAGAACAAAGGCAATGCAGAAAGAAGAAAATTTCAAATAAAACTGGTTACCAATATCCTTAGAGACATAAGAGAAGGTATTGCATCTATGAGAAAAGAACAAAATGTTATACATTTAAAAAAGAACACTCAAAGGAACATTAGCTCATAGAAATTAAAAACAGGCAGCAGAAATCAACAATAGAATGTTTGGAATATGAAACTGAAAAACTCATAAAGCAGAGTAATAAAAAGTTTTTAATGGAAAGTAAGTGAGAAAAGAAAACAAAATGGGAGGAGAAGGTTAGAAGGTCCAACATGAGTACTAAGAATCCTAAATAGAGAAAAGGAAGAAAAGGAAATCATCAGTGGAGTTACTTAAGATTTCCTGGCAGGGAAGCCATGGCTGTCCAACTGGAAAGTGCTCCCCACTAAGGATGGGAAAGACCCATATCGAGGCACATCATTGTGAAATTTCAAAACACTTGGGACTGGGATGACCAACCATCTTGGTTTGCCTGGGGCTGAAGGTTTCTTAGGATATGGGACTTTCAGTGCTAAAACCAGTACAGTCTGGTTGGTCACCCTACTGGGACAAAAAAAAAAAAAAGAATTCTGCAACATTCAGTGAGAAGCCAGAAAACAATGCCTTCAAAATTATGAAGAAAAATGATCTCTAATCTAAAATTCTATATCCTGCTGAACTATCAATCATACTAGCAAATATGATGATAAAGTGAAAACATTTCCAGGCATGTAAGGTCTCAAAAAATTTATTTACTAAGCACCCCTTCTCAAGAAGCTACTGGAGTATGTGCTCCATCACAATGAAAGAATAAACCAAAGAAGAAGACATGAGACACAGGCAGCAGGAGACCCAACAAAGGGGAATCCGTTGGAGGAGGATGCACAGCTGTGCACCAGATGTGGAGGCATCTGAGCTATACTGCTGCAGGGTGACCCAAGAGATAGGCGGTCATCACCAAGACCCCCACGTCATTGGGCCATCTTCTTAGCCCGAGGACAGCACACCCAGGGGAGCTGGCCTGGATCCCATCAGTGCTTGGCTTGTTGTGACCACGTACAGATGAGGGTCTCTCCCCTCATGCTCTGCTGAGGCCATGCATGTCACTCACAGAAGTTCTCAGCCTTTCTCTGAGAGCTGGAGGCAGGCCATGATGGGCTCAGAAGCAGAAAGTACAGAGCCGCTCACTCCCTCTGACCATACTTCTGTTGCATGTCCAGGACCTGGTCTATACCTCAGTCTTGCAGGTACTCAACAGTTGAGAGCCCTTCATTTCCCAAGACTCACTCATGACCTTGTTCACAACTTCCCTGGTGGGGGCCTTGTCCACTCCCAGAGAAGCGGAAGTCAGGCCATGACCCAGAGACTGTTCCGCTCACCTCCTCTCAGAGCCTCCATCAACCAGGGACAGCCCCGCCCTCTCCTTGCACAGCTGGTGTATGCTTGCCCTTGGTTTTCAAGATCATATTGTCTGGGGATAGCTACACAAGTGTAATTACAAAAAACAAGCAAATAATTAACACAGACGTTAGGATGGTTGGAGGGTAAGAAGTCAGCTTGATTGACGAAGGTGCATAAGGCATTTTAAGGTACTGGTAATGTTCTTTGAATTCACCTGGGTATCAGTTCACAGATGTTCATGTAGTTATATAATAAAAGTAATTATTATTTAAATTTTAGATGTGCTTAGGGACTCTTTTGTGTTTAATTTTTGTGAAAGAAGAAAAAAGTATCAATGGAACATCTCTCCATTGTCATCTCCAAACAAGGCCCAGGATTTACTCTGATTGGACAATCTGGGTCCCCTGTTCAGGGGTGAGCACAGGGGTGCTTCACTGTCATGGTCGGGAGCCAGTTTACCCCATCTCACCCTCACCAGGGTTCCAGCCAGTGGGAGAGGTTGTTCCTGTAAGTAAGGAAGCATGGTTGGGAGGCTAAGGCAAAACCCCTTCACTGTGTTTTGGGGGAGCAGTTTGAGTGGTATATTTAAATTCCTCTGAAAGGACTAGTATCCTTCTGCCCAGTACCTCTCCTTCTAGAAGCATGTCCTTAGGAAATAATCAAGAATGTGGACAAAGAGTAAGAGACCAGATGGATTGTGGAGTGAGAGAGTCCAACTTTTCCATCCTTGAAAAGCTCTATATTTAGTACTGACTGTGGTGGGTCTTGGTGCTGTCGGCCTGCACTTGACAGATTGCCTGCAAGCAGACTGGGCCCTGAGCTCACAAAAAAACCCAGCTTCCTAAGATATGGAAGCGGCAGGCTCTGTCAGCAGGGGCTGGGGCCATATGGAGCATAAAAATAACTCAGGCTGATCCTCCCTTCACAGCCAAGTCTGTTAGGTGGCCTCCTGAAGAGAAGGCCAAGTGCATTCGCAGCCTGGGCAAGCAAAACCTCTTGGTGACGCCCTCTGTCCACCGCCCAGCATCCCTTCAGACACCTGGGAACAGAGAGGAGCCCTTCCTGGGACCCAAACTGGAATGAGATGAGTGCCTCAGCCCCAGGCCTTGTTGGGGAGGGCGAAGGACCCCTTTTGTTGCTGGCAGCTGGGCAAGGCGCTGTCTTTGCCCACAGTAGCTGGGCGTGAGCTGGCATCCCCCACGCCCTGACCCAAGGTGCACCCTTTCCTTCCCTGAGGTTCCTGTGAGAGTAGGGGAAGGGCTCGGCTGTGGGCTGAACTCTGTCCGTCAGCTCTGTCCATCGGGCTGCGCAGGGACTCCCTGCCTCCTGGAGGCCAGACCACGCTGAGTTTCTCAGTATTTAGGTTGTGCTGCCCAAGATCCCAGCCCCTGACCCCTGCTTCCCTGTTGGTCTCTGGGCCATGTATGTCTTCCACTCAGCCTTTACCAGTTTTCCCTTCCAGGGCCAGTGCCAAGAGCTTGGCCTGGAATCAGGAGCCCAGGGGTCTGGGGTACTAGTCACCAGTGATAACCTTGTTCACCCCATTTTACTTTCTAGATCCCAGGTTTGCTCTATGAAGTGAGCAGTCATTCCCATATGATAGTGTTAAGGATTAAGTGACATGTGAGAACAGGAAACATGAAGTATGATATGGAATCAGTTTCTTCTTGAACTGACACCTCAGAGGCATAGGACCTCTCTGGGTCAGAGGGAGCAGGTACCTCATCCAGGACCCTTGGAAAAGGCCCCCAGTTCAGGTCGCCATCCCCTAGGGGTGCAGGGGCTGTCCCTGTCCTGAAAAGGCAGTGTGGGATTAATATATAAATCAAATGTATAATCATATATGACTTGATTATTTTTGCTTGTAATTCTTGACGCATGATCAGGAACAGAACCGTCAAGACCAAAACAGTTTCTGTGACGTGGCGGCCCTCACATCGTTTTAGTACTCTTGAGAACGTTATGCCCCAAGAGACTGGAGACAGCTGAGAATTAAGTTTAGAGTTAGTTATGATGGTGTATTAAACCCCCCACACAGAATTCTATTGTTGTTGACATTTATTTGCTCAATAAATATGAGGGGTGTCCTCTCAGCACCACTCTTGCGCTGTTAAGCCTCGAGTCCCTTGGCTGGTTCTTTCAGATCTTTGATATCTCATCGTGTCTCCTCCCTTATCTGCAGGTCAGAAGCAGGGAGGGACCGACAAGCAGTCCCAAGCAAAGATGCCCATTTGGCTTTCTCGGTAATGGCCGGGGCTGACTGAAGCGCCAGACACCTACCTGGGGAGCTCATCGGGCTTGGCCCCTGTGAGAAAAGCTTGCAGTTCAGACCTCTTCTCAGAGCTTCTGCAGGCCCTCCACGGGCAAAAGTAAAACTGAATGGAGGCTGAGACGTGGGCTCTGACAAGGCCCAGCTGGACTGCACTGAGCTGCTGTTTCTCATGGCAGAGGAAGGAGGAATCCTGGGGCTTTCAGGACACACACAGAGCCCGGAGCCATGTGGTCCCAGATCCTCCCAAAAAGCTGCAGGGCGACTAAGAACATCATCCTAGAAGGGCTCTCAGCTCTGGCCACAGAGCACACCTGGCCCTGATGGAGAGAGGATACAGTGTAAGATGCTTATTTTCACAAGTATTGTTTTTGCTGGAAAATTCTGTCCAATGTATTATGACAAGAAAAGGAAGTAAGGTTTAATCAGCAGAAAGAAAAAGAAATTACCATTAGTTGTAGACTTAATTGGCTTCTAGAAAACCAAGACTGTGTTAAAACTAAGGAGATATAAAAATCCACATAGAAAGTCCAATAACAATATCCAATTAAAGATGTAATGGGGAGGGGGGCATCAGAGAAGATGGTGGATAGGAAGCAACCAGGTTTGCATCTCCAGCTAGATGACAAATGAACTGGTAGAACCTGTCTGTTGTGACTATCTCAGAACACTGGCATCTCTTCAAAGACTTGTAGCTTCCAGAGGAAAGCTTGGACAGTAAACCTCGATCAGTTTTGGTCAAGTTAAGCTCTTAGTACAGTAGAAACTACCCGTCCTCTACCCCCAGCCTCATGGCAGGCAGCCATGCACATGCTCCTGGAGTAGCTTGTCCACAGCTTGCAAGTGCCGAGGAGGACAATAAGGGCCTTGTCCGCACAATATCGGGGGATCTGTGTTCTGATGCTTGTTACTGTTTCTGATCACAGAGATGCAGATACAGAGGCAGGTGACCATTGTTGCAATCCCCACAGAATGAAGAAACTTCTTTGGAATTTAAAGGTTGAGAGCCCGTTTTCACCCCCTTCATTTTTCTTCCTTTCCACTTTTGGGAGCCAAACATTTAAAGATTAGGATAATCAGAAGCAACCACATATAGAAGGGGAATTAGAAAGTTACTGCATGTGCCCAGGGAAAGCACAGGCTCAGAAAAGACCGAAGACCTTAAGTTTACACGTCAGGCTGATCCTGGCAGAGAAGCATCCTACAACAATTAAAAAGTAAAACAGAAAACCCTGGAGAAATCTGATTTCTGAAGTTATCACACTATAAAATTCAAACATCCAATTTTCATCAAAAAAATCACAACACATACAAAGAAACAGGAAAGTATGGGCCAGAAACAAAATCAACAGAAACCATCCCTGAGAAAGACCAGATGCTGGGCTTATTAGGAAAAGACTTTAAAGCAACTGTCTTGAGATGTTCAAAGAGCTAAAGAAAATGGTGGGTAGTCATAGAAACAATATATGAACAAAATAGAAATATTAGTAAAGAGACAGAAAACAAAAAGAAATGTTAGACTAGAAAAGTACAATACAAGGGGGTTCTGGGAAGATGGGGGCGTGAGCAAGGCGGTGGAAATCTCCTCCCAAAACCATATATATTTGTGAAAACACAACTATTCCTAAAAGAGAGACCAGAAGATACAGGACAACAGCCAGGCTACAGCAACATCTGCGAGAACTCAGCGCCTCACGAAGCAGACCTGGTGGGACCCAAGCCCTCCCCCACCCCAGCACACCAGCGGGAGGAAAAGATTCAGAGAAGGGAGAGAGTGGAAGCACAGGCCCACCAAATAACCCGCCCTGGTGATTTGCGGCGGGAGCACTGACACACATCGCATGGTGTATCAGAGATTAGAGAAACAGAAGTGCAGGATCTGAGATGAGACCACAACTGGGTCCTCTCAGCCAGCTCTCCGGGACAAAAGAAAAGTGCATGCTTTTTTTTTTTTAAGTCTTAAAGAGACAAGGGCCCAACAGTGGAACAAAATTGTCCCAGCGCACTCGGCCCAGCGGGCTGGGAGTCTTGGGGAATTTTGGACCACTGAAGCAGCCACGCCAAGGCTTCCCACAGAGATCAGCAGCCTGTCATTCATTCCCCCCACCCAGCCAGAGCCCCAAAGGGTCTGGCGGGGCAGCCGCTGCTGCGGAATAGTGGAGGAGCGGCATGACCCACAGCAACCTCACAGAATCACATCCCAGCTGGAGCACAGCTAAGCAGGAAGGACCCCAGAACCAGACTTGGAAGGCACCAAGGGGACCAGAACGCACCCAACAACACTGCAAACCCCCACAGTGCTATAGGCTAAGCCGAGGGCGACCCCGCCCCATACACAGGCAGCTTAGGGGATTATATCAGAGACTGCCTGCCAGTGTGCTGGAAAACAGAAGGGCAAGGAGAACAACAAGCACGAAGGGACTTTGTTCTCCCAGCTGACACACGTGGGGACAACCAGCAACCACTTTATCACCATGAAAAGACAGAGGAATATAGTCCAGACAAAGCTTAGCCAGAACCCAGAGAGGGGGCCTGATGGGATGGACATGCACAATCTTTCTGAAAAATAATTCAGAATAAAAGTCATAACCATGCTGATGGATCTACAGAGAAATACGCAAGAGCTAAGGGAGGAAGTGAGGGAGTGAGGAAAGACAACACAGAAATGAGACAAGCGATTGACGGGCTTAACAGCAGACTGGACGAGATGCAAGAGACTGTCAATGGAATAGAAATCAGAGAACAGGAATACAGAGAAGCTGAGGCAGACAGAGATAAAAGGACCTCTAGGAATAAAAGAATATTAAGAGAACTGTGTGACCAATCCAAATGGAACAATATTTGCATTATGGGAGTACCAGAAGAAGAAGAGAGAGAAAAAGGGATAGAAAGTGTCTTTGAAGAAATAATTGCTGAAAAATTCCCGAAGCTGGGGAAGGAAATAGTCTCTCAGACCATGGAAGCCCACAGATCTCCCAACACAAGGGACCCAAGGAAGACAACACCAAGACACATAATAATTAAATTGGCTAAGATCAAAGATATGGACAGAGTTTTAAAGGCAGCTAGACAGAGAAAAAAGATCACCTACAAAGGAAAACCCATCAGACTATCATCAGACTTCTCAACAGAAACCTTAGAGGCCAGAAGAAAATAGCATGATATATTTAACATAATGAAACAGAAAGGCCTTGAACCAATAATATAGTATCCAGCATAATTATCATTTAAATTTGAGTGAGAGAGTAAACAATTCCCAGACAAGTGAAAGCTGAGGGAATTTGCCTCCCACAAACCATCTCTACAGGATATCTTAAAGGGACTGCTCTAGATGGAAGCATTCCTAAGGCTAAAAAGATGTCACCAGAGAAAATAAAATCATAGCAAAGAAAGCAGACCATCCAAATACTAACTAAAGGCAAAAAGTAAAATCACCTATCCACAAAAACAAAGGAAATGTAAAAGAGTATAGAATAAAACACCTAGTATATAAAGAATGGAGGAGGAAGAATAAGAAGGGAGAGAAATAAAGAATCATCAGACTGTGTTTATAATAACATAACAAGAAAGTTAAGCTACACTGTTAGATAGTAAAGAAGCTACCCTTGAAACTTTGGTAACCACGAATCTAAAGTGAGCAATGGCAATAAATACATATCAATAATCACCCTAAATGTAAATGGACTGAATGCACCGATCAAAAGACACAGAGTAATAGAATGGATAAAAAAACAAGACCCATCTATATGCTGCTTACAAGAGACTCACCTCAAACCCAAAGATATACACAGACTAAAAGTGAAGGGATACAAAAAGATATTTCATGCAAACAACAAGAAAGAAAAAAGCAGGTGTTGCAGTACTTGTATAAGACAAAATAGACTTCAAAACAAAGAAAGTAGCAAGAGATAAAGAAGGACATGACATAATGATAAAGGGGGTAGTCCAACAAGAGGATATAACCATTATAAATATATATGCACCCAACACAGGAGCACAGGCATATGTGAAACAAATACTAACAATTAAAGGAGGAAATAGAAAGCAATGCATTCATTTTAGGAGACTTCAACGCACCACTCACTCCAAAGGACAGAACAACCAGACAGAAAATAAGTAAAGACACAGAGGCACTGAACAACACACCAGAACAGATGGACCTAACAGACATCTACAGAACTCTACATGCAAAAGCAACAGGATGCACATTCTTCTCAAGTGCACATGGAACATTTTCAAGAATAGATCATATACTAGGCCACAAAAAGAACCTCAGTAAATTCAAAAATATTGAAATCCTACCAACCAACTTCTCAGATCACAAAGGTATAAAGCTAGAAATAAATTGTACAAAGAAAACAAAATGGCTCACAAATACATGGAGGTTTAACAACATGCTCCTAAATAATCAATGGATCAATGACCAAATTAAAACAGAGATCAAACAATACATGAAGACAAATGACAACAGCACAAAGCCCCAACTTCTGTGGGACGCAGCAAAGGCAGTTCTAAGAGGAAAGTATATTGCAATCCAGGCCTATTTAAAGAAGGAAGAACAGTCCCAAATGAATAGTCTGAAGACACAATTATTGAAATTGGAAAAAGAAGAACAAATGAGGCCCAAAGTCACCAGAAGGAGGGAAATAATTAAGATCAGAGAAGAAATAAATAAAATTGAGAAGAATAAACAATAGAAAAAAATCAATGAAACCAAGAGCTGGTTCTTCAAAAAAATAAACAAAATAGATTAACCCCTAGCCAGACTCATTGAGAGTAAAAGAGAATCTACACACATAAACAGAATCAGAAATGAGAAAGGAAAAATCACAATGGACCCCACAGAAATACAAAGAATTATGAGAATACTATGAGAATCTATATGCTAACAAGCTGGAAAAGCTAGAAGAAATGGACAACTTCTTAGAAAAATACAACCTTCCAAGACTGACCAAGCAAGAAACACAAAATTTAGACAGACCAATCAACCGCAACAAAATTGAATCGGTAATCAAAAAACTATCCAAGGAAAAAAAACCCGGGCCAGATGGATTCACCTCTGAATTTTACCAGGCATATAGAGAAGAAATAATACCCATTTTCCTTAAAGTTTTCCAAAAAATAGAAGAGGAGGGAATACTTCCAAACTCATTCTATGAAGCCAGCATCGCCCTAATACCAAAACCGGGCAAAGACCTCACCAAAAAAGAAAATTACAGACCAATATCCCTGATGAATGTAGATGCAAAAATACTCAACAAAATATTAGCAAACCGAATTCAAAAATACATCAAGAGGATCATACACCATGATCAAGTGGGATTCATCCCAGGGATGCAAGGCTGGTACAACATTCGAAAATCCATCAACATCATCCACCACATCAACAAGAAGAGCAAAAACCACATGATCATCTCCATAGATGCTGAAAAGGCATTTGACAAAATTCAGCATCCATTCATGATGAAAACTCTCAACAAAATGGGTACAGAGGGCAAGTACCTCAACATCGTAAAGGCCATATATGACAAACCCACAGCTAATATCATACTCAACAGCGAAAAGCTGAAAGCTTTTCATCTAAGATCGGGAACAAGACAGGATGCCCACTCTCTCCACTGTTATTCAACATAGTATTGGAGGTCCTAGCCATGGCAATCAAACAAAACAAAGAAATACAAGGCATCCAGATTGGTAAAGAAGAAGTCAAATTGTCACTATTTACAGATGACATGATATTGTACATTAAAAACCCTAAAGACTACACCCCAAAACTTCTAGAACTAATATCTAAATTCAGCAAAGTTCCAGGATAAAAAATTAACACACAGAAATCTGTTGCTTTCCTATACACTAAGGATGAGCTAACAGAAGGAGAAATCAGAAAAACAATTCCATTCACAATTGCATCAAAAAGAATAAAATACCTAGGAATAAACCTAACAAGGAAGTGAAAGACCTATACTCTCAAAACTACAAGACACACCTAAGAGAAATTAAAGAGGACAACTAACAAATTCATGCTCTTGGCTAGGAAGAATAAATATTGTCAAAATGGCTATACTACCTAAAGCAATCCACAGATTCAACCCAATCCCTATCAAACTACCAACAGCTTTCTTCAATGAACTGGAACAAATAATTCTAAAATTCATATGGAACCACAAAAGACCCAGAATAGCCAAAGCAATCCTGAGAAGGAGGAATAAAACAGGGGGAAATACGCTCCCTGACTTCAAGCTCTACTACAAAGCCACAGTAATCAAGAAAATTTGGTATTGGCACAAAAACAGACCCACAGACCAGTGGAACAGAATAGAAAATCCAGACATTAACCCAAACATATACAGTCAATTAATATTTGATAAAAGTGCCTTGGATATACAATGGGGAGATGACAGCCTCTTCAGCAGCTGGTGTTGGAAAAACTGGACAGCTAAATGTAAGAGAATGAAACTGGACTACTGTCTAGCCCCATACACAAAGGTAAACTCAAAATGGATCAAAGACCTGAATGTAAGTCATGAAACAATAAAACTCTTAGAAAAAAACATAGGCAAAAATCTCCTGGACATAAACATGAGCGACCTCCTCATGAACATATCTCCACGGGCAAAGGAAACAAAAGCAAAAATGAACAAGTGGGACTACATCAAGCTGAAAAGCTTCTGCACAGCAAAGGACACCATCAGTATGACAAAAAAGACATCCTACAGTTTGGGAGAATATATTCATAAATGACATGTCAGATAAGGGGTTGACATCCAAAATATATAAAGAACTCACACACCTCAACAAACAAAAAGCAAATAATCCAATTAAGAAATGGGCAGAGGGCATGAATAGACACTTCTCCAAAGAAGAAATTCAGATGGCCAACAGGCACATGAAAAGATGCTCCACAACACTAATCATCAGAGAAATGCAGATTAAAACCACAATGAGATATCACCTCACACCAGTGAGGATAGCCAATATCCAAAACACAAACAACAACAAATGTTGGCAAGCATGTGGAGAAAAGGGAACCCTCCCACACTGCTGGTGGGAATGCAAATTAGTTCAACCATTGTGGAAAGCAGTATGGAGGTTCCTCAAAAAACTCAAAATAGAAATACCATTTGACCCAGGAATTCCTAGGAATCCTAGGAATTTACCCTAAGAATGCAGCAGCCCAGTTTGAAAAAGACAGATGCACCCCTATGTTTATCGCAGCACTATTTACAATAGCCAAGAAATGGAAGCAACCTAAGTGTCCATCAGTAGATGAATGGATAAAGAAGATGTGGTACATATACACAATAGAATATTATTCAGCCATAAGAAGAAAACAAATCCTACCATTTGCAACAACATGGATGGAACTAGAGGATATTATGCTCAGTGAAATAAGCCAAGCCGAAAAAGACAAGTATCAAATGATTTCACTCATATGTGGAGCATAAGAGCAAAGAAAAAAACTGGGGGCAAAAAACAGCAGCAGACTCACAGAACCCAAGAACGGACTGACAGTTACCAAAGGGAAAGGAACTGAGGAAGATGGGTGGGAAGGGAGGGACAAGGGGAAAAAGGGGGCATTACGATTAGCAGACGTAATGTTAGGCGGGCACGGGGAGGGCTGTACAACTCAGAGAAGACAAGTAGTGATTCTATAGCATCTCACTAGGCTGATGGACGTGATTGTAATGGGGTAAGTGGGGGGAGCTGATGAAGTGGGGAGTTTAGTAACCATAATGTTGCACATGTAACTGTAGATTAATGATATCAAAATAAAATAATTAAAAAAGAGAGAAGTACAATACCTGAATTGGAAAATTCACTAGAGGTATTCAAAAGCAGATATGGGAATAAAACATCAGCAAACTTAAAATGGGAGAATTGAAATTATTGAGTCTGAGAAACAGAAAGAAAAAAGATTGAAGAAAAATGCGCAGAGCTTAAGAGACCCATGCCTTATAAAAGGAGAAGAGAAAGGGGCAGAGAGATTATTTGGAAAAGTTATAGCTGAAAACATCCCAAATTTGATGAAAGATATGAATACAAACATCCAAGAAGCTCACCAAATTCCAAGAGAAATTCAGAGAGACCCACACTGAAACACGTTATAAGCAAACTGTCAAAAGACAGAGAGAATCTTGAAGCAGTAAGAGAAAATGACTTGTCATATACAAGTAATCCTCAATAAGATTATCAGCAGGTTTCACCTTAGAAACTTGGAGGCCAGAAGGCAGCAAGTGGATTTATTTGGGGGTGAATGTAAAAAAAAATTGTCAACTAAGAATCCTATACGTAACAAAACTTCCCTTCAAAATGAGGGAGAGGTTAAGACATTCACAGATAAAGAAAAGCTGAAGAATTTCATTGTCACTGGGCCTCCTCTGTAAGAAATAGTAAAAAGAGTCCTTTCGTTGGAAATAAAAGGACACTAATCAGTAACTTAAAGTCATATGAAGATATGAAGATCTCTGGTAAAGGTTTTTACATGGGCAATTGTAAAAGCTAGTATTATAACTTTTATTTGTTACTCCACTTTTTGTTTTTTATGATTGTAAAGACAAATTCATTTTTTTATTAAAAAACAATTATTGGTCTGTGTTTTTGGACACATAATGCATAAAAATATGATTTTATGGCATCAGTAACTGAAACAGGGTAAACGAAGTTTAGGTACATTATTGGAGTAAAGCTGGTATAAATACAAATTGGAGTGCTATAACTTCAGGATGTTAAATGTAATTCCCACAGTAACCACAAAGCAAATAGCTATGGGATATACAAAAAAAGGAAATGAGAAGAAAAGATTAAAATGCTTTACTCCAAAAAAAGTATCTAAACACAAAAGAAGACAGTAATGTAGGAAATAAGGGACAAAACCTAAAAGGCACAGGGAAAACCAATAGCAAAGTGGGGGAAGTAAATCCCTCCTTAACAGTTATTATGTATATGTAAATGGATTAAACTCTTTGGACAAAAAGACAGAGATTGGCAGATCCAACTATATGCTGTCTGCAAGAGACTCACTTTAGATCCAAAGACATAAGTATGTTCAAAGTGAAAGGATGGAAAAAGATATTCTGTGTAAATGGTAGCCAGAAGAGTGTGGGGTGGCTATACTAATAACAGAAAATAGACTTTATATTTAAAAAATTACAAGAAAATATTATGAGACATCATATATTAATAAAGGGCTCAATGCAGCAAGAAAAAAATTAATGTTTTATATAACACTTGTAAATATTTATGCACCTCATAACAAACAATCAAAATATATGAAGCAAAAATTACCAGCTCTGAAGGGGCAAAGAGACAGTTCTATAATAATTGTTGGAGACTTCAATACCCTACTCTCAATAATGGATTGAACAGCCAGACAGAAGATAAGTAAGGAAATAGAGTGCTTCAACAATACAATAAACCAACTAGATCTAAAAGACATCTACAAAGCACCTCCCCAACAACAGCACATACATTCTTCTCAAGTGCACATGGGACAGTCTCCAGGACAGACTGTATGTTGGACCAGAAATCAGGTCAGAATAAATTTTAAAAGAGATGCCATTCAAAATATCTTCTCCAACCACAACAAGAAAGTTAGAGACTGATAACAGAAGGAAAACTGGAAAGCTCACACATTGTGGAAACCAACCAGTGGGTCAAAGAAGAAATAACAAAGGAAATTGGAATGAAAATGAAAACACAAAATACTGAAACTTACGGGATGCAGTGAAAGCAGTACTAAGAGGGATATTATAGCTATAAAAAATCACATTAAAAAAGAAGAAAGATAAATCAGCAACCAAACTTCACAGCTTAAAGAACTAGAAAAAGAAGAACAAACTAAACCCAAATCTAACAGAGGGGAAATAATAAATATTAGCGTGAGATAGAGAATAGGAAAACAGTAAGGGAAAACAAAAAAGGCAAAAAACCTAAAGATGGCTCTTCAAAAAGAGTAACGAAATTGACAAAACTTTAGCTTGGTTGACTAATAAAAAAAGAACACTCAAATTACTAAAATCAAAACTGAAATTGGGAGCATTATTTACAATTATAAGAAAATACTATAAACAACTGTATGTGAACAGATTGGATTATCTAAATGAAATGGAAAAATTCCTGGAACCACACAACCTACCAAGTGTGAATCACATAGAAAAATAAAATCTAAGTAGACCTATAAGTAGTAAGGACATTGAATCAGTAATCAAAAACCTCCTAATGAAGAAAATTCCTGGACCTCACGACTTCACTGGTGAATTCTACCAAATATTTAAAGAAGAACTAACACTAATCCTTCTCAAACTTTTCCCAAAAATTAAGAAGGAGGGAATACTTCCTAACTCATTCTGTGAGGCCAGCATTAAAGCCAAAGACACTACAAAAAAATAAAACTACAGACAAATATCCATTATGAATATTGATGCAAAAATCCCAACAAAATACTAACAGCTGAATTCAGCATATTAGGGGGATTATACACCACAACAAACGGGATGTAATCCTGGAATGTTTGATTTAACATACAAAAATCAATAAATATCACATCACATGAACAGAATTTCAAAGGGAGAAAACACATGATCATTTCAATTGATGCAGAAAAAAAACATTTGACAATACTTAACACCCTTTAATGATAAAAAAAACACTCAACAAATTATGAATATAAGGAAATGACTTCAACATAATAAAAGCCATATATGAAAAACGCAGAATTATATTACACTCAATGTTGAAAGACTGAAAGCTTTCCCATTAAGCTCAATAACAAGATAAGGATGCCCATTTTTACTACTGCTACTTAACACAGTACAGAAGTTCTAGGTAGAGCAAAAAGAAATAAAAGCCATCCAAATTAGAAAGGAAGGAGTAAAATTAGTTATTTGCAAGTGATATAATAGAAAACCTTAAAGATGCAAGGGAAACAAAAGCAAAAACGAACAAGTGGGACTATATCAAGCTGAAAAGCTTCTGTACAGCAAAGGACACCATCAGTAGAATGAAAAGACATCCTACAGTATGGGAGAATATATTCATAAATGACATATCCGATAGGGGGTTGACATCCAAAATATATAAAGAACTCATGCACCTCAACAAATGAAAAACAAATAATCCAATTAAGAAATGGGCAGAGGACATGAATAGACACTTCTCCAAAGAAATTCAGATGGCCAACAGGCACATGAAAAGATGCTCCACATCGCTAATTATCAGAGAAATGCAAATTAAAACCACAATGAGATATCACCTCACACCAGTGAGGATGGCCAACATCCAAAACACAAACAACAACAAATGTTGGCGAGGATGTGGAGAAAAGGGAACCCTCCTACACTGCTGGTGGGAATGCAAATTAGTTCAACCATTGTGGAAAGCAGTATGGAGGTTCCTCAAAAAACTCAAAATAGAAATACCATTTGACCCAGGAATTCCACTCCTAGGAATTTACCCTAAGAATGCAGCAGCCCAATTTGAAAAGGACAGATGCACCCCTATGTTTATCGCAGCACTATTTACAATAGCCAAGAAATGGAAGCAACCTAAGTGTCCATCAGTAGATGAATGGATAAAGAAGATGTGGTACATATACACAATAGAATATTATTCAGCCATAAGAAGAAAACAAATCCTACCATTTGCAAGAACATGGATGGAGCTAGAGGGTATTATGCTCAGTGAAATAAGCCAAGCCGAAAAAGACAAGTATCAAATGACTTCACTCATATGTGGAGCATAAGAGCAAAGAAAAAAACTGAAAGAAAAAAACAGCAGCAGACTCACAGAACCCAAGAATGGACTAACAGTTACCAAAGGGAAAGGGACTGGGGAGAATGGGTAGGAAGGGAGGGATAAGGGGGAAAAAGGGGCAGTATGATTAGCAGACATAACGTAGGGGGGACACGGGGAGGGCTGTACAACTCAGAGAAGACAAGCAGTGATTCTATAGCATCTCACTACGCTGATGGACAGTGACTGTAATGGGATAAGCGGGGGAGACCTGATGAAGTGGGGACTTTAGTAACCATAATGTTGCACATGTAACTGTAGATTAATGATACCAAAATTAATTAATTAATTAATTAAAATTAGGAAAAAAAAAGAAAGAAAACCTTAAAGATTACACACACACACAAACCTGTTGAACTAATCAACACTCAGCAAAATAGCAGGATATAAAATCAACACCAAAAAACCAGCTGTGTTCGTGTAAACTAATGGTGAACAATCCAAAAATGAATAAACTTAGCGATTTTGACTTAGGAATCAACTTACCTAGATGAAATGGACAAATTCCCAGAAACCAAAGACCTCCCAAGTTTGAATCACAAAGAACTAGGATTCAAAAGACTTGTACACTAAAAACTACAAATCATTGCTGGGAGAAATGACAGGAGACACAAATCAATAGAAAGACACCTAGGATTCATGGAGTGGAAGGCTTAATATTGTTAAGATGTCAGTACTGTTCAAAGCAATCTATAGTTCAATGCAATCTGTCAAAATTCCAGTGGCATTTTTGAAGAAATGGGAAAATCCATCCTACAGGTCATATAGAATCTCAAGGGACCCTGAATAGCCAAAACAATTTTGAAAAAGAACAAAATTGGACAACTTGTACTTTCTGATTTCAAATTTTACTACAAAGCTAAGTGATCAAAACAGTGTGGCACCGGCTTTAAGGCAGACATATGGCTCAATGGAACAAAATAGCACCAAAATAAACCCCTGTATATAGAAGCAAGTAATTTTCAAGAGTGCAAAGACATTCAATGGGGAAAGGACAGTCTTTTGAACAAATGGTGCCTGGAAAACTGGATATCCCTTATCTAACACCATACACAAAAATTAACTCAAAATGGATCAAAAAGCTGGACATAAGAGCTGAAACTATAAAACCCATAGAAGAAAATCTCATTGGAAAACTTCATGACGTTGAATTTGCCAGTGATTTCTTGTCTGACTCTAAAGACACAGGCAACAAAAGAGAACAGACAAAATTAAAAACTTTCATGCATCGAAGGCCATTATCATCAGAGTAAAAAGGCAACTCACAGAATGGAAGAAAATATTTACAAATTACACTGCTAAGGGGGGGTTAATAGCTAGAATATACATAAAAAACTTAAAACCCAACAACATAAATAAACAATTCAATTCAAGAATGGACCAAGGCCCATGCAAATGAGCACATGGAAAGATGCTCACCATCACCAGTCACTGGGGAAACACAAGTCAAAACCCCAGTGAGATGCCGCTTCACACCCAATGGGTGGCTACTATCCAAGCTACAGAAAACAACAGTGTTGGCATTGATGTGGAGAAATTGGAAGCCTATTACATTGCTGGTGGGAATGCAAAATAGTGCAGCTGCTATGGAAAATAAATGCCCTTTGGCGGATGAATGGAAAAAGAAAATAGGGCATAAATACTCAGAATGGAATATGATTCAGTCTTGAAAAAGGAAGGAAATTCTGACACCTGCTATAACATGGATGAACCTTGAGGACATTATGCTCGGTGAAATAAGCCAGTCACAGAAGGACAAATACAGTATGGTTCCACTTATACAGGTACCTAGAATAGTCACATTCATAGAGACAGAAAGAACGGGGGTTGCCAGGGGTGAAGGGAGGAGAGAACAGAGCATTACTGTTGAGTGGATAGCGTTTTAGTTGGAGAAGATGAGAAAGTCCTGGAGATGGTTGCACGATGTTGTGATTGCAGTTAATGCCCCTGACGTGCACACTTAAAAATGATTAAAATGGTGAATTTTATGTTAAGCATATTTTACCATACTTTTTAAAAAAGATTTAATTGATATAGGGAGAAATGTGGGATGAGATTGTGTAAGTGTGTAAAATTCTGCCCCACATTAAGGCCAGGACAAAGTGGCTCTGCTGTGGAGTTGTGGGCCTAGGACAGCCTTTGAGGCCAGATTGTCAGGAAGGCTCTCCAGCGGCCAGTGATAGCTGGTTTCAGATGCCCCAGCTGCAGGGCTGGACGAGCAGGGTAAACCGCCGGACTGCAGTTGACGAGTCTTGCTGGCAGGGAGCCTCGTTAGCAGGTGCGATTCCTACTCATGTTGTGGTTCCAGGCCCTTGCAGATGGTGAGCACCCATAGGGAGGACTGGCCTTGGCCACCCTTTCTTCTCCAGGGCCGGCTCTGCGCTGGGTGTTTTGTGCATTTAATTCATCAGCTTTTCTGCATAAGCTATCGAGGAGGGAATCTTCCTATTCTCAAAGCGCGAAGGCACATTTCAGAGTTCAGAGGACTGTTCCCATAGCATGAGGTTCCCCCAGAGGCAACTTTTGCCTCTGTACCCTCAGCTGGGCCTGGCATAGTGCCCACCCAGGAAAGGATGCCTCAGAGAACATTTCCCCTCCAGTCAGAAAGACGCGCTACACTGACCAGCCACACGCTTTCCTTCCATAGTTGTGATGGATTCCGTTTCTTGCAGTTTTTTTTGCCACCCACCAGTGCTAAGAGGCCAAGGCAGCAGAGGAGGGGTTGCAAATGTCATTTCTAAATGTGCTTTGGTCCCATGCTATAGTCCCCACCGTGGCTTATTATTTTAAAATAAATAAATTTCATTGCCACCCTTAAAATCAGAATACAAAACATGCACATTAAGAGTCCTGGCGTTTCTTAAACCTGGAATGTCTGAGGTCGTGGTCAGCCCCGAGGAGCCCCGTGAAGCCATGTTCCAGTGGCCACAGCTCTGACCGCTACCTGCTGGCCTCACGCTGAGGAGGAACCACAGGAAGGGTGCCCTTCTGCAGGGCAGCTTGGGGGTGCTCCTCCCCGAGGGCCAATCCATGCGGTGCAGGCTGGCTGCCTCCGCCACTGTCTGGGGAGCCCCAGCACCTCCAGAAGCTGAGCTTGGAGACCCAAATACAAGGAGGCACATACACCTGAGCAATGGGCAGGAATAGGCCTGGAGGCAGGAAACCAGGCAGAAGCGCATGCCTAGGTGGGGACAGCTGCGACTCGGAAGTCACCCCAGCCCCTCCCAGGTTTGTGGCGGGTCAGGCCTCCTCAGCTCAGGTCCCCTCCAGGTGCATTTTTCAGGGTGGTGGCATCTGAAGGGCCCAGCCTGGGCAGGGAAGGAGGCCGGCTGGGACCCATGGTCCAAATGCAATGCCTGGAAGGGCTAGCCCGTCCCAGGAGGGTCCGCCGTGATCCAACAGCCAGCCAGCACGAGCTTCTCTCCTCCTGTCCTGGGCACCGCTGGGCAGCCCTCAGGAGGCTGACCAAGTGCCCTTGAGGCCAGGACTTGGGGACACCAGCATCAGTGCCCAGATGGGCTGGGAACAGGAACAGGGCAGGGGACTCGGACATACCCTTGCCCAGTCCCAGCTCTGCCAGGTACACCCTGCATTTACTCCCCGCGCCTCCGTTTCCTCATCCTAAGGGCTGGAAGGGGCCAGGCAGGGGGGATCAGCCCTGTCAGCCTTCCCAGGCCGGGACCCCAAGTGTCTCCCTCCCACAGACTCTGCCACTTGGATGCGTGGCATGTCAGTCCATCCCCATTTGCAATGTTTAATTTCAGGCTTCAGCCACATCACTGAGTCACTTGAATGCCACACGTGTGTGTATGTGCCAGGCAGGGGGCTGGGCCCTGGGACTGCAGCAGTGAGGAGGCTCCCCCAGGGTCTGCAAGGGAGCCCGAGGCAGCAGGAGGCCTGGGGGATGGGGAGCCCAGGGGCCCAGGGAGTCAGGAAGGTGTCTGGGCAGGCAGGTGGACCGTGGCGCGTCACTTGTCACGGGGCCTGGACAGATCAGAAAGTGGACTTTGCTGTTCAAACTGGCTAGGCCACTCTCGCTTGTGAGCCAGAGCAAGGCATTTGCGTCCCCTTGGCGACCTGGTCACCCAGCTGGGCATGTCCCCCACCCTGCCCCCCACCGCAGCCCCAGGATTTGTTCAGGGGCCCTCGTCCCTGGGGCCTTTCATCCTCGCGGCTTCGTTTGATGACCGAGCTTTACCTTCAGCTTGAATGACTGACACTAAAACAGTAACAACACGGTCTGGGGGATGCGGGTGGTGGTGTTGCAGGTCAGTGAGGCATTTTCAGTGCCCCACTGTAGGTTCGTCCACTAGAATAATATACTTTGTATCACGTATGTGCAGTTGTCTCTCCCAGCGTTTTCACTTCCTTATGCCGTAACCGTTTTTCGTTACCACTGCATCTTCCTAAAGTCACCTCAGCAGCTACAGAAACCCACTAACGGGGGTGTGACAATGTGCCCGTCCTTTCTGCTTTTGTTCATCTGTGGTTCCCTGGATTTTGTTCGCTGCTTATAATTAGTGCCAGAGCTTTCCCTCTTTTCTTGGGATTCATTTCCAGGGATGTGACAAAGTGACAGCACTGTCCCACATAAAGCTGGCGCATGGAGCCATGCAAAGGGACAGCCCATGACAACGTACACCCCTGCCCAGCGGGTTTAAAAGGCCGCTCCAACATGCCTGGCACCACCGGCTGTTCCTGTAGTGGGTACACAGCAGCCACCCGCCAGTCACATTCCGCACATCTCTTCCCACATGCCCCCATCAGGGCAGCGAGGGAACTGCAAAGGCTCTTCAGAGGGCCCATGCAGGGGGTCCGCCAGCGTCCCCCTCTGTGGTAAGCCCCTGCACTCTCCCTGGTCCCCCACTTGGTCGCTCAACACTGCCCTCCAGGGGCCACAGCCTGGCTCCTACCACCACAGCGCAGACTCCCACAACCCACCACGGCGCCCCCAGTTTGGCTGAGCCTTTGCACATGCTGGTCCCTGTGCCCAGCGAGTGTTTCTCTGCAGACTGCCTCGTGCCCGCAGCCCTCAGCACAGACCACCGCCCACCAGCCCCTCTCTGTATTCCAGTCGGACTGGAGCCCCTGCCGAAGGGAGGAGGATGCCAGCTCGCGTCCAGTAGTGCTCACACAGAGGCAGGGGTGGGTCCCCACTGTCCCCGTGTCTCCAGCACGCCTGGGGGCAGGAGCAGCAGGATGGACAGGGGCGCCACCAGGGCTCCAACCTCACGCACCCTCTGCTGAGGGGAGAGGCAACACAGGGAGCCGTCACGCCCTCTGCCCTCACCCAGGCGTGCCCGCAGAGCGCCTCAGTGGGACAGTCTCTTCACATACCTTGGCCTGCCTCTTCCCTGCCCCCCACCAGCCCCCAGTGCCGGTGCACAGCACCTAGAACAGCGCCACGCTGTGCACATGCGTAAGAGGGACTCTCCACAACAGCAGGAGGGAAGCAGACTGGAGACGAGCCAGAAGAGGCCCACCCAGTGAGACCCGGGCCTGGCCCACCTGGGACACAGGTGGCTGGAGGTCCAGGGGGCACACGGCGGCCTGTCAGCTCTCTGGCCAGGAGCTTGCTGCTGCCGAGCCTGAGCCCTCCCTGACCCGTGTGCCAGGGCCCACACACCGCTCCCCCACCCCGTTCCAGGCCCAGCCTGGAGGTGCTCTGGGAGCCTCCTCTTATCTCTTGAAGTGGTGGCACCCTGGCCACCCCAGGGAGGTCCCTCTCGTGCCAGCTGGCAGACCACCTTGCCCTACAGAGAGGTTTCCAGAATCACCTTCTCCCCAGGTTCTGACTCGTCTTTGAGAAAACTGGCCCAGGATCTGCTGGAAAACTGCCCAGTGCCGCAGGGAGAAGGTGCCGTGTGCCCAGCAAGAGGGAGCAGACGCTGCCCACCCGCACGCACTCCATAGTGCAATCAGGCTCAGGCGCCAGCCAGGCAGGAGGCGGGGCCGGCGCCCACCCGGAGCTGACCACCACCACCTGCTGAGCCCCGGCAGCCCCCTGCTTGCCCACGTGTGCAGGGCTTCCCCAGCGCTGGGTAGGAGGTGGTTTTGTGAAATATGAGAGTTTCAGCGGCTGAAAATGGAACATTTACAGGTTGGCTGGGAGGTGAAAATAGAGCTGTGGCCATCCCAGGGTGGGGACTGTGGGATGCCATCCACACTGGTTTCCACGGTCCCCACGGTCCCCATGCTGTGACCTGCCCCACACTTCCTACACACACACGACCTCGGGATGGCCTTCCTCGGGCTCCCGCTGACCTGTGTCCTCTCTGACTCTCGTGTCCCTCTGGCCCTACTCTCAGGGCCAGGTCACCCAGGGGGCAGGAAGGACAGAACCAGGCCCGCATCGGTCTGCCCCAGGGAGCGCACCGGGGCAGTGAGCAGGGTCATGGAGAAACTGATGCCTAGAGGCCCCTGCATGACCCCAGAGGACTCCACTGTTAAGAATGGGGGTGATCTGAATGTCTAGTGTGGGTCACGGCTAAACCCTGAGCTTGGCCGGGACCCGCTGGGAGCTCTCTGAGGGCTTCACTCAGGAAGCCTGGCCTGTGCGTTCACGGACGAGCCTGGCCGAGGAAACAGGTTCACTGCACGCGTGGACCAGTGCCTGTGGCAGGCCAGAGCCTTGGTGCAGTGCCAAATCAGAGCAGGTACCCTGGCTTCGCCTGGAGATTTGGGGGGAGATGTCACCGTACAGCAGCAGCAGGTGGCCTTTCTCCACCAAGCGCCCACAGAGGGGTCCCCACCACAGGTGGACATGACAGACGGAGGGCCTGGAGGCAGCTGTTCAGTCGCACCTTTACCAGGCTCATGCAGTGGAGAAGTCCACAGGGCGGCTTCAGGCCCAGCAGGATCCAGGACCTCCCCGGTGACCTCGGCAATGTGTCCACTCTCCTGGCCCTTGTGGGGACAAGATGGGCCTAATAGCACCATTCCACCAGCTCAAGGACGCCAGGGGAAGAGAGCTTCCACATGCCACAGAGGTTTGGGGACTGCACCTGAGTCCCAGCTTGGATCTGGCCCATCCATGAGCTAATCTTTGTGGCTGGGGCAGAGAGATATGCTGATTGTCTAGGCCTTATCAAAAATGGCCTTCAAAGGGGTGGGAGTGGACTCTGAAAAGAGTCGGTCCCTGAGTGGTGGGCACTGAGAGTGAAGGAGAAATGGTTCCAGGGCGAGGGGTCCCTGGCAGCCCTCCCGGAAGTGACCACCAGGCTCAGTGGACACAGAAGGGCCTGTGGGAGGCAGGGCCCACCCAGCTCGGAGCCTGGGGGTTGCAGGCCACTGCTCAGGTGAGCCCAACACCTCCTTGCCATTTCAGGCAGGCATGCCCCAGACCCTAAGCACCTCCAACATGGTCACCCCGGGCAGCCTCGGCCCTCCCCCGACGGAGCCCACAGATGGCGAGCAGGCTGGACAGCCCCTCCTGGATGGAGCTCCGTCCTCAGCCTCCCTGGACATGCTGATCCAGCACCTGGTGCCCACGGCCGACTACTGCCCTGAGGTGGGAGACCACCCAGTGGGGGGCTCTGCTCCAGGCATGGGGGAGACAACAGGGCCAGGGCGGTCTGGGAGCACATCCCCACCCCCATGCCCTCCTGAGCATGTGCCGCCTTTGTCTCACTTGCTCCCAGAAAGCCTACATCTTCACCTTCCTGCTGAGCTCCCGCCTCTTCATCGAGCCCCAGGAGCTCCTGGCCCGGGTCTGCCGCCTGTGCGTCGAGCAGCAGCAGCTGGACAAGCCCGTGCTGGACAAGGTGAGGGCAGGTGGGGGGCTCTGAGCGTCCAGGCCCTGGTGCATCAGCCTCTTGGGGAGGCAGTGATCAGGGTCCCTGTTCTCCTGATGAGGAGCCTGCAGGGGTCTCTGACTTGTCTGAGGCGCAGAGCTAGAGGGACAGAGTTAGAACCCTTCACCGGGGTGTGGGTTTCCAGCACCCTATGGGAGCCCTTGAGCACCCACCAAGCCTAGGCTTGGGCCTCCAGAGCCTCGTCAGTAGGACCCCTGGCGTCTGGGATGGCCCTGCAGCTGCCAGCACACTCTGCTCACCCCACCCTCCTCGGTGGGGTCTGCTGACGGCCCAGCCTTCCCGTGGTTCCCATATCCTTTCCTCCGTCCCTGGCCAGACCCCGTGGGCGTGCGTGTGACTGGACACTTACCCATGTATTAATCAGGCTCTCCTCTTGCAGTGGGAGAAACCCAGCTTCAAGTGGCCCAGACAAAGGGACCTCAGGGGCTCCTGTAACTGCAAGGTCCCAAGGACTGCCGGCTCCAGGGCTCAATGACCTAATTAAAATGTGGTCTTTCTCCCCCCGACCCTCTGTTCCACTTTCCCCAGGGCCAGAACCTCTCTCACTCTCGTGGGGAGAGGCTCTGCTTGCATGGTGACAGGTGGTCTCTGCCACTCCAGGCTCACCGGCTACTCGTCCCAATTCCAGAAGAAAGGCCCAGTTTCATTAGGTCCCAATAAAAGTCCCAGTCTCAGGCCACATACCCATCTGTGAGCCAGTCACCATGCACGGTGGGGCTCCTGGAACCCTGGGACGGGGTCAGCTTCCCCTGAGATCCACAGACTGGGAATTGGGGGGGGACCCCAAGGCAAACTGAGATGCTGTCCCCACAGAAAAGGATATGTGATGGCAAAACTGAGATGACCCCACCCCAAATGTGTGTCTGTCCCCCTCTGCTCCCATCCCCATGTCCCATCCCTGTTGCCTGGCCCCCAGCACAGAAAAGGCACATAGCCCAACCCCCTTGGCCACAGCTACCACCAGGGTCACCTGGGCACCCCAGCCCTGGGCAGAGGACATGCAGGGAGAGGCTGAGGCAGGGCTGATGTGGGCCCGCCCCACCACACGCCGATCACCAAGCGTGGCTGTTCCCCTGGCTCCTTGCAGGCCCGGGTCCGGAAGTTTGGTCCTAAACTGCTCCAGCTGTTGGCCGAGTGGACGGAGACATTTCCAAGGGACTTCCAGGAAGAGTCGACCATCGGGCACCTGAAGGACATGGTGGGCCGCATCGCCCCCTGTGATGAGGTGGGCAAGCGGTGGGCGGCCCTCACCCCACCCTGTGAGCCCCCACCCCGGGCCCTGGGCCTGTTCCCAGGGCCGTCTCAGGGTCCCGTTTCCCCACCTGTACATCACAACCCCCTTTCTGCCCCATCAAGGAACCAGGCCAACAAAGCTGGAAGGGAAACCAGGCCTCTAGGTCCAGGCCTGGTCTCTTGACCTCTTTGCTGCCCTGTGGTCATCGCTGACACCAGAGGCAGGTGAGGGAACACCCGCTCATGGGCTCTTGGGGTCACAAGGTAGGGCCGTTGGTCAGCGACCCACTGGGCTGGCTTGGCAGGGCCTGCACTGGGCAGAGGAGAGACAGCCCCTGGCAGCTAAACCACACCCCAGGCCAGCACAGCCCTTGCCGTCCAGGGGCTGGGGAGGCAGCCGTTGTGCGGGCACCGTGGGCTTCTGGGCCACACCCTGCCCTGCCCCCAGCTGCAGCGCTCTGGGGCCAAGGGATGGAGGTCTCCTGGCACATTTGCAAGGGCCAGTGTGTCAGCATCCCCAGGAGACTGGGGCCAGCACTGATGTGGCTTTATGCGGAAGGAAAGGACCTTGTGGGGAGCGCATGTGGGCAGCCCTGGGAGGAGACTGAATGTGGTAAGCTGGTGGCTGGAGGTGCGCCTCAGGGTGGGTCTGGATGTGCAGAGCCTGCAGCGTGGGATGCAAAGGAAAACTGGCAGGTAGGCTGGCCAAAGGAAGCCGGAAAGCCCAAGCCCAAGGCCGGCCTAACGCACTTAGAGAGGGGGCCCTGCCCTGGGGCCAGTTCACAGAGCGAGCAGATGAGTGACGTAGCTGTTCTGAGGGCTCTGAGATGAGGGCCACCTCCTCCTCTGACCAGCTGGGGCCATGACACTTGGCCTGGGGTGCAGCAGGGAGGGACCATGTGTGGACCCATCGGGACGGGAGTAGAACAGGGAGGGGAGGTGCTGGCTAAGAGGCCGGATAGACAGTGGAGAAGACAGATGTCTGGGTAATTAGGCAGCCAGGTGGGTTTATGGGGTGAGTGGACATGGGAAGATTAATGGAAAGAAGGCAGGGAGAAAGGTAGGAATGGTGGGCAGGTGGGTGGATGGATGAGTAGATGGATGGGAGGGCTGATGGATGGGTGGGCGGGTGGCCGATGCCAGAAAGGAGGGAGGAAGGATAGGTGACTGCTGATGGATCTTTGGGAGGGTGACTGTGAAAGCGGGATGGGCCACAGCAGAGGGGTGGGGAGCGATGGGTGCTGGCGGCACAGAGGCTGTGAACAGGAGAGAGCCCAGAGCCCAGTCTCCTGCTCGATCTCCCTCCTCCCAGAGGCCTTCAGCAGTGTGAGGTCTCCCCCATGGACAAGATGGGGTCACCCACCCTTAGCAGGCCTGCCTCTACCATTGGCGGAGCCCTCAGAGGCAGGCGCTGGCGCTCTGACCTCAGTGCCCAGAGGGACACAGCGGGCCCCCTGGGACGGGACAGGCCTTCCTGCTGGCTCACATGCTGCCTGCTGGGCAGACCCGCAGTCCTCCAGGGAAAGCTGACAGGAGAATGCACTGTGTGGGTGTGGGGCTCCTGCCCATGCAGAAGGGCTGGGCCCACTGGACCTCGCCCTGGGCTGGCTCAGGAGGGACTTTCAAGAACTTTAGAGACCAGGGGCCTGTACCTGTCTGGCTGCAGCAGGTTTTCACCACGAAATGCCCAGTGCAGGGGGTGCCCGGAGAACCACAGCTGCCACCCGGGACAGCCTCTACCCTGGAACCGAGTTCTGTGCACACAGCAGGTGCCTCTGGGGAAATGGATGGCATGTGGGCCGGCCATGGGGAGAGGTGCTCTGCCATGCTGGCCACACCCTGGTGCCCCGGAATGTGGGGTCCTGACAGGGGCGAGGGAACGCCTCCGCGTTCTCAGTGGGAGGGCCCTGGGTCTGCCCAGTGGAACCAAGATCTGCAAGACTCTGTCCACAGGGTGCAGAAATCAGTTAGAAAATGAGAGAAAGGCCAGTGCCATCCCATGTCAGAAAGGGAGCAGGAGATTCAGGACAGAATCAACAAATAAGCTGAGGTGAGAGCTACAGGGAAAATGCTAAATGAATCAGCAAACAGAAAATGTTAATGATTTGGAGTGAAAACTGGTTCAGGAGAAGCAAGTCCTGCTAAATTATGTTCACATTTTTAAAATAGGGTGAGCATGTGGTTCTGTCAACCATGAGCAAAGTCTCACGACATCTTGAGTTTGTGGGGCTTGGCGGTCCGTGCTGGAGAGGCTGATGGATAGGAGCTGGCAAGGCTGCTCTCACCCGATCGGCAGATGTCTGGGCGTCCCTCCCAGGGTCCAGGCATTGCCCTTCAAGCTGGGGATGGAGCAAAGAGTGGCCTGGTATTGTCTTCGTGGAGCTGGTGGTCCAGTAAGAGAAGATGCAGGGAACAGGATAACCCCCGATGGTGGCTTGGTCAAGGGCTGAGAAGGAAGCCCCGTGTGCTGAGCACAGGGAGAACATGGCAAGAGGGAGAGGCTGCAAGGCCCTGTGGGGTCGCAGGAGAAGAGGTCGAGGGCATGGAGGAATGGCCTGTGTCTGGAGCATAGAGAAGGGGAGAAAGGCCATGGAGCATGGCCAGAGCTGACCTCAGAGCCTCTGAGCCACGTGGTGCCTTTGTGTTTTGCAAAAGCATGGAGGCATCTTAAGGAAGAGGGATGCAGGGGTCGGATGTGCATTCTGGAGTGGAGAGAGCCAGGCATGGATGCAGGCAGCCCACGGAGGAGGCAGCTGCAGCAGCCGGGGAGGGTACAGTGGCCCAGACCACAGAGACGTGGTGGAAGACAAGCAAATGGAAGAAAGCAAAATCAAGAGGGTTGGTGATGGCCTAACAAGGCATGAGGGAGAGGGCGGCTTGAGGATGGCTCCTGGCCTATGTGCTCAGGGCTGGCGCTCCGTTCACTGAGGCAGGGATGCAGGCAGAGGAGACAGTCTGGGCGAGGAGAGTGTGACGCCCACTTGCACGTGTTGGGTCTGGGTGGTCCCTCAGCCATGTGGCTCTGGGGACCAGAGAAGGAGCTGCGTGTGCGCACTGGGCATTGTCCACAGGAACAGCCTGCTGGGGGTGAACCCACCTGCCCAGCACCCAGGGCCAGCGTGAGGGCCAGGGAGAGCCACACGGGACAGGAGGAACCTGGCATCGCCGATAGTGCAGGCAGACAGGCCTGCCCACAGCCTGGGGCAGAAGGAGCTCCCATGACGCCCCAGGGAGGCTGCTGGGAGGGGGCTGGACGGGGAGGGTGAGTGGGGGGGATGGGGACAGCCTGAGACACCACAGCCGACTGGCCGCGCCACCTGGGCTGGCAGTGCTGGACCCGGGTCCCCCCCTTGCCACCTTCAGGTGAAGACCTGGAGGCAGCGAGCAGATCACACTTTCACACGCAGCAGAGCTGAGTGGCTGTTCCTTCCACAGGCGACAGAGGGAAAAGCCGTGCCTCAGTTTACCCACACACTGCCCAGCTCACCAGCGGGTGCCTTCTGGGTCTGCCCCTCTGGGAGTTATGATTCAGCTTGGGGTTCAGGCTGACAGCCCCCTTTCCTGTTCCCTGTGTCTGAGGCCCCACCACAGCCACGCTGACAGCTTCACAGGGAAGCCCCCACCAAGGGCTGGGTGGACACCACCTCCATCCCCTGAGCTCTGGGCACCAACACTGGTAGGCCTCCGCAGCCCCTCAGTCCCCATCAGAGACTTGAGGACCATCTAGGTCCCTGGGGCACACTCGGCCCAGCAAGCCGGGCGCCCCACCTGCAAAGGCTGCTGAGCTTGGGGTTTCCAGGCAGCGTGAGAAGCGCCTTTTCTGCCTGAAATTACCTGGCAGCGCTGACTGTTCACCACCGTCATGCTCCAGGCCTCGGGCGGGCCCTGCCGCCGCCCCACCGCCTGCCTCATCGCAGGAGGCAAGGCCCAGGGGCCCACTGCCACTTCTTGGTTTCTGGGCATGCGACATCTGCCCACAAGTGCAGGGGCTCATTCTGAGGGTCACTGACCCAACCCCTGGGAACTTGTGGACAGCTTGCTTAACAGCCCCGGCTGATCTGATGGTACCTTCCTTGGAAATAGGGGTCTTGAGCTGGAAGTGGTCAGTTTCCCTGTGGGGCTGGGAAGCTGGAAGGGTGGGTGTCCCCCGAGGGTAGCCCAAAGCAGGAACCCGCCTGGCTGAGCCAAGTGGCCGGGGACTTTGTTGATATAGTAAGTGGCTTTTGAGGGTCCACTGCATGTCTGGAGCCAGGCCCAGCTCTGGCAATGCAGACTTCCCTGCCTTGTCCTTCTAGTGGGGAGTAACAACCACAATCATCCCCACGGTGTCCTGCCACAGAGTCACATGGTGTCCCAGTGAGGTACTGTTGGGGTAGAGATGGGACAGGAAGGCCTCTCTGAGCTGGGCCTGAGTGAGAGGTCAGCTCCCGGGGAGGGCCCATCCACATCCCCTCCCTGCATGGCCCTGGCAGGGCCCAGCCCACCTGCCCCACTGCCCAGACAGCTGGAGAGGCTTTGGTCCTCGGTGCCTCCCTGATGGGTGCGTTTCTGAGCTGCCATTGCAGGATGGCAGCCCCACCCTCACCCCCCGTGCCCGCGGCCTTGACTCTGGCCCCAACCTCAGCCTGCCCTGGCTTGGGCCTGCTTTGGGGGTGGGCAGGGGCAGGTGCAGGCTCCCCTAGGAACAGCTCATCCCTGGCAGCCCGGGAGCCAGCCCACCTCAGATGTCAGGCCTGCAGAGATGGGGGTTCAGGCCTGAGCACCCCTTTCCACCCCCTTCCAGGCATACCGAAAAAGGATGCATCAGCTCCTGCAAGCTCTGCACCAGAAGCTGGCGGCTCTGGGCCAGGGCCCAGAGGGCCTTCTGGGCTCTGACAAGCCCATCTCCTATAGGACCAAGCCGCCCGCCTCCATCCACAGGGAGCTCCTTGGTGTCTGCAGTGACCCCTACACTCTGGCCCAGCAGCTGACCCATGTGGAACTGGTGAGCAGGCCTGGGCCACCTTCCACCAAAACCCACACCAGCAGCAACTGAGAGCCTCCAGACACCGGTCCTCCCCCGTGGCCCCCACCTTGTCTCTGCATGACTCAGGGCCTAAGCCCATCACAGCAGGGCCATCTCAGCATGTCCGGGGGACCTGGCTCTGGGGCCAGGAACAGGAGGTCTGCATACCAGCCCTGCCCAGCTCCGACCCTGGCCTGTCTCAGAGTCCAGGCCTGGGACAGAGGGACTGGGTTCCAATCCTGGCTCGGGCCCCACCTGCTGTGTGATCCTCCAGGATGAGTGCCCTCCACCAGTGCCTCAGTTTCCCCATCCAGGACTCACCCAGACACTTCCCAGAGAAGCCCAGACAGGCCTTCCTACTTGTGAAGGGAATGCCCTAGCCTAGTCTTCACACATTGAGGCTGCCGCAGAGACAGAAGAGGCTGGGCAGGAGGTTTCTTTACCTCTAAACCTCCATTTGTGGGGCCGCTGCTGCTCTCCAGGCCTCGTGCTCAGCCCTTACATCCAGCACTCTCATTCTGTCTTACCACCACCCTGCCAGGTAGATGCTGTTGTTATTACCTTTTCACAGATGAGGAAACTAAGGCCCAGAGAGGTTAAGTGACTTGTCAGAAGTCACACCGCAGAGAGGACAGAGCCAGGATTCACTTCTGAGCCAGACCTTATGCTCAGCCTCCAGGCCTCCCCTGCGGAGGCTTACCAACTTCAAGCCTGGTTTCCTGGATGTCACCTGCCGCAGGCATTTCCTAGGGGGACATTTCTCCCCCACTCCCAGCCCCCATGAAGGGTGGTAGCCTCTGGGCCTGGGAAAATTGGGGCTGCCTCCTTCAGGATGGTGCTGAGCTCTGTGACAACCTAAAACAGGGCTGTGGAGCCCCAGAGAGAAGAGCGGATGTCCAGAGGCGCTGCTGGGGTGGGCTCAGAGGCAGGCCCCAGCTACCCCCAGTGGGCGCCGGCCTCCCCATGCCGCCCCCCTCTCCTTGACTCCTCACCTCCTTTCTAATGCAGGAGCAGCTGCGACACATCGGGCCTGAGGAGTTTGTCCAGGCTTTTGTGACCAAGGACCCTCTGGCCAGCACAAAGGTAGGAGGCCCTGGGACTGGCTGACCCAGCCGTGCTCCCCACCCACTGGCCCCTCCAGGGGATCCTGTGAGCATCAGCCAGGCAAGCTTGGGAGGGTCCCAAAGCACAGCCGATGGGCTCTGAAAGGATTGCCCAGTCCAGCCATCCTTCAGCCCTACAGCCCTGAGTCCCCAGGGAAGCCGGCCTGTCACCCACCCAGCCAGGGAAGAGCTGAAGCCCTGGGTGGGGAGGAGGGCAAAGGATGCACTCAGCCTTTTGGGACCCAGCGCTCCTGGGCGTTTTTGTGGGCGCTGGTGCCCTCCAGTGGCCACTTGGGGGAGCTCAGGCTGGTGTGCCCTGCCGGGGAAGGTAACCTTGTTCTTCCCTCCAAGGGTTGCAGTGGCCCCTGGGCCACGGGCTCAGGACGCCGACCACACACTGCGTTTCCAGCTACCCTTCCCTTCCAGCCCAACCAGCAGGGTACCTGGTGTTTATCAGCAGGGTTAGATCTGAACCAGAACTGGAAACATGTATCTTCTCTCCTGCCTAATAAAAGAAGTCCAAACTAAATATGATTGCATTTGCACCATAAGCAGCAGCTAAGCATTGTGGGTGTGTAGGGAAAAGAACTCTCCCACAGGCTGGTAGGGGGTGAAAGCATAGCCACTTTGGAGGGCAGTGTGGTAATGGCGTCAACACTTGAAAGGTACACCTTTGACCCCAAACTTTCCACAGCTCATAGTTTATCCTACAGTTATACACAACCATACACACAAAAATGTATGCATAAAGGTATTTGGGATATACAGTATTTATTATGGCCAAAGGCTAGAAGCAAACTACTTATCAACCATGGGGGCTGGATTAAAAATTATAATACATCCATGCATAGAATGCCTTGCAATTATTGAAAAGAATAAATGTGACTGTAAGTACAGAATAATCACCAAGATCCAATCCTGAGGGAAAAAACTAGAGTCAAGAGCAGTGACAAAGAGTATGTGACCTTTTGCATGACCACAAAAAGGAGGGTGCATGTATATATGTGCTTGCACAGGAGTGTGGACAATCTCCAGGAATACTGGTCACTCTGGGGAACCCAGCATGGGGCTGGGGTCTGGAGAGGAAAGGAGATTTGGGAAGGAGAAAGGTGTTTCTTTCTTTGTTTTGGTTTTGGGTTTCAGCCCTTCCCAAGTGTTACCTTTTCATTGTGAGTACATCAAGAGTGCATGTGACATTTATTCACACACTGTACTGCTCACGGATGTTTCCAGCCTCTTGCTATTAGAGATGTTGCTGCTATGAACATTCTTACATGTTCCCTGGTGCTCATGGGTGCATATTTTTCAAGGGTGTCAGTTCTCAAATGTTTTGGTCTCCGGACGCCGTTATACTCTTAAAAATTATTGAGGGCCCCAAATAACTTCTGGTTATGTAGATTAATCTAGTGATATTTATCATTTTAGCCATTAAAACAGATAACTTTTTTAAACATGCATTCACAAATAACAATATAAACCGTTATATGTTAACATATAAGTAACCTATTTTATGAAAAATACCATATTTTCCAAAATACAAAACTGCTGAGAAGAGTGACATTGTTTTACAGTATTTAGTATTTTTATAAATCTCTAACGACTGACTTAATAGAAAACAGCTGGATTTTCTAATCTGCTTCTGCAGTCAATCTCTTGACATACATTATTTTGGTTGAAAGAAATCCACCCTCGTGCTGTAATTGGAAAAGGGAAGAGTATATTTCACATCCTTTTCAGATAATTCTATGCAAAATGCAGCAAGTTGTAGTTTTGAAAGATTACCTGCAATTTGGAATCTAAAAATACATCAATGGGCTTTCGGTGCTCTATTGCATTAAAACCCATGGGTTCATCTTGCCCTCTTGAATGGATGTTTTGCTCATGCATGATTTTATAACATCACACATTGGTCACTTGGGAAATATGAGTTCAGTGAATCAAGATCTTCCGAATGTTGGCACATTTCATTACATGATATTTTTAAATCACATTAATTAATATTACTGATCTCATCCAAAAAACATCCATAACTAAGACTGGCAGGGTCAGGTGGCAGATACATGTTTTGCAAGTTCTCAATTTTCTCTTGAACACCTGAATCTTATCATGGGCCACAGATATCTGCCAGCTGTCCTTGAAGTGGCTGGCTTAATTTTGTCAATTTCAGCCAAATCCCAAAGGCTGAAAAACCATAGCTGGTCAGTCCTTCCTTCAAGCAAACATGGTGTTCCATGAGACGAGTGGCCAGTTCCACTCAGAAGTGAGCCACCCCACTGCTTTACCGAACAGCCGCCATCAGACTTCTGTTGACAGCTTTTGTGTACTTCAATTTCATGAGCTGAATGTAAAAAAGTGTACGCAAGGGTTGAGGTGTCATAAAATGGAAACATTTTGTCTCCTCTAGGACATTCTCAAGTCACATTGTCTGACTTTGAGTGGGCAGGGTGAAGACCATGGCGGCCACCGTGTGGATCGGTGCTTCTGGCTGGATTCGGGCTGCGGTAGCAGCAGTTTTATCCACCATTCCGTGCAAATGTTGACACAGTGAAAAGGGAGTGACATTGCATGGATATGAAAATAGTTGTGCCCTTGTGGACAGCACTCGGAGAACTGTCACGCTACAACACACGTAGTAGGGAAGGCACAGTGTCACAGGCTGGCCACGGGCTCGGCCTTACCTGGAGGTACCACTAAGTTGAGGCCGTACCCGTTCACACTGCAGCAGAGAGCTGTTCCTGCTCTCCATCCTCGCTGGCCCTGGGAATCCTCAGGGCTTTACCTGTTGGTCAAACTGTTCAGTGGAGCATCTTTCCATGTGTTTTGGACATTTTTGCTTTCTCCTCTATGAGAGGCCTGTCCTTGACTTTCATCCAGGTTCCTGGGGGTGAGCTGGCTTTTTCTTAAGGATTGAAGAATTTTTTTATGAGGTTTTTTTAAAAGTATGTACTAGATATTTATCCTTTGTCAGTTAGAGGTACTGCATATGTCCCGCTCCTAGAAGGTTGTGTTGCTTCTTATTCTCATTATTACATGTTTTGATGAGCGGGTGTTCTTAATTTTAACCTAGTCAAATTTACCAAACTTTTCCTTTATGGGGGGTTTAAGAACTCCCTCTCTACTCCCTACTCAGGTCTTAGAGCTAATCTCCTGTGTTTTCCTCTAGAATCTGTAATGTTTTGCCCTTCACATTTAAGTCTTTGATTTGAAATTCATTTTGTGGAGATGGCCTGAGAGGTAGGGGGTCCATGTTGATTTTTTTCCTGCAAATAACCAATTGTTTCTGCACCATTATTTAGGTGCACCATTGTTTACGACATGTGCCCTGAAGGTTCCGACGCTGTCATACGTCAGGTCTCTGTATATGGTAGATTTGCTCCCGGACTGTCTGCCCTCCTCTATTGGTCAGTTTTCTAGCTCTGTGTCAGTGCATGCTGTCTTCAGCACCATGGTTGTATGATGGGTACTGCGGTCCTATGAAGCAGATCCCTTGGGTCTTCATTAGCAGTGGTGTGGCCCTTCTTGGCCCCTTGTTTTTCCATTTAAATTTTAGAATCACTTGTCAAACTCAGTGAAAAGTCTGATCAAGATTTTGTTAGGATGTATTAAGTATAGATCAACTTGGGAAGAATTTACATCTTCATGATATTGAGTCTCCAACCCATACAAATGGTGTGTCCCTCAGTTTATTTAGGTCTAGTTTATAAGATCTTTGTAATGTTTTATAACTGCCTCCATAAAAATCTTAAACAGATATTATTAGGTTTTTTTCCCCTGAGTATCTTATGAATATTTTTGCTATTACATACGGCATCTTCTTATTGTATTTCATAACTGCTTGCGTGCTTTAAGGAATATTATTTACTTTTGTATATCAACTTTATAATGGATAATATTGTACATTCTTATTCATTCTGATAATTTTCTGTATTCTTTTGTGTTTTCATGTAGAAAATTACATCCTCTGGGAACAATGATAGTTTTGTTCCTTCCTTTCCGATCCCTGTTCTTATTATTTCTGTGGGAGCCATACAAGGAATCCTCCGCTGATATGGGACAAACATGAATGACAGATCCTGTTTTTTAAATCTCTGAAATGTTGGGGTTATTAGTTATTGCAGAGCGAGCTTGCTCGGTCTGACTCCTAGCATTTTTTTTTCTTGTTTGTTGTGCTAACGAGCACTTCTGGTAAATGTTAAATGGAAGTGTTAAGAACTGGCATCCTTCTTCTGTCATGATTTTAAATGGAATGCTTTTAACATGTCACAGTAGAATAGGAAGTTTGCTATTGCATTTTTTAGATGCCCTTTTTCCACTTAGGAAATTAGCCTGTTCCTAGTTTGCTGAGACTTCCTATTGTGTACGAATGGTTGTTGAATTTTATTAAATACTTTTTCTGCATCTATTAACCGCATGTTCTCTTCCCTTTTAAGCTATGAAGTGATTATTTATATTAGTTTTTTTTTCAATGTTGAACCAACTTTGCATTTCTGGGATGCATGAAACTCGGTCCTGGTCAGCATCTTTATCATATATCCCTGGATTCAGTTTGCTAGTGTTTTGTTGAGGATTTCTATAACTATACTCATGAGATTGACTTGTTATTTTCCTTACTGTCAGTGCTTTTGTCTACTCTTTCTCTTCTCTCTCCCTCTTTTCTATTCTGTGTGCAAGACTGGGATTACCCACTCCTGGAACAGTTTGCAGAATTTGCCAGTGAAACCATCTGAGCCTGCTACTTCCCTTTAGGGGAGACTCTGTACTGATTCAAGGATTTCTTGTTCTTTTGTTATTGTTTCAGTAGCTAGAGGACTATTTAGGCTTTTTATTTCTTCTTTACTCTTGTTTTGTAACTTATATTTTTCCAGCCATCTGACCATTCCTCCTGTTTTCACATTTATAAACAGAAAGTGATTCACAATTATCTTTATTAATCATTTTAATTTCTTCACACCTATATTGACTCATCTCTAACAGTCTTTGTGTCTACTTTTCTCACTGTTTCTTCATCAGTCTTGCCAAATGTTCATCAGTTGTATTAGCCTTTTTAAATAAAGAGCTTTGGGTTTTATTGACTATATGCTGCACCTTTCTTAACTATTTCATTTTTTTTTTCTCAAATCCCTGCTACTTCCTTCCGTCTACTTTCTTTGGGTTGGTTCTGTCTTTCTAATCTTTATGTCGGATGTTGTTTTGATTCCTTACTCTTTTTGAATCAAAGTATGAAAGACTGTTCATCTCCTTCTCAATATATTTTTATGTGCAGCCTCCGTATTTTGTTTCTCAATGTTTTTGTTCTCATTTTAATTTCCACTATGATTTCATCTTTGACCCATACCTTATTTTAAAATGCTTTTAGATTTCTGGCATCTGAATGGAATGTATATTTTCAGATGGCAGGCTTCCATACGTATCTGTTACCTCAACTATGTAAATTGTGTTCTTCAATTTTATATTCATACTGGGGTTTTTTTTTTTAACTATTCCTCACCAGCAGGTGTGTTAAAATCTTCCATTGTGACAACAGGTCTTAATTTCTCTTTATGAAGAACTTTACCTCTTGGATTACTTCTGCTTCTTATTTTGAGCTATGCTGTTTAGTGCACATTGTTCGCACTTGTGACACATCTTCAGGAAATCCAAACCTTCACCTTATGCAGTTACCCTTTGATCTCTTCTACTGCTTTTTGCCTCAGAATCATTTTTTTGCTGTGAAGTCTATTTTATCTAACATTAGTACAGTTATGTGATGTTTATCATATTTTTTCTATATTTTTAACTTTTATCATTGAGCTTAGGGTGTGTCTCCTGAAAATAGCAAGTTGCTGGATTTGTATAATGATGGGGACTGTGATGTGTATGGATTTGCTCTGACCGTCTCCTGTTCCCCCTCTCAGTTATCCTCCTTACCTTTCCTATTTCTTTTTGGCTCCTTTCTATACTTTTTTTACATTAATAGATCCGCTGTTCCATCCCCACCTCTATTTATTGAAGTCACCCTGGCAATTTTAATATGTGTATTTCAGTTTAATATTTTAAATTGTGGTACATTTATGCAGTGGAATGTTCTAAATCAATTAAGAAATTACATTTCCAAAGGTTCATGCAGAAAATATGGAAATATATATATACTTATATGTAGACAGAAAAATACATATATATAGTTGATTCCCATTATTCAAAGTAGTTATATCCTATAAAGTTTTTCCAGACACTTAAAGATTAATTTAATATGTATTTAACATGATGTATATATATACCCCCACACACAGTGGGTCCTCATTTTTAGCAAATATCATTGCTGCTAGGAGGGTCCAGGAGTAGGTCCCTTGGAAGTCTCTCATCATATTTTCATCAACTAGTCAATATCAGTTGACCCTTGAACACCACCACATTTAGGGGAGCTGACCCCTGCCCCCCACACAGTTGAAAATCCGATTACAACTTTTGACTCCCCAAAAACTTAACTACTAATAGCCTACTGTTGACCAGAAGCATTACCAATAACATAAACCATCGACTAACACATATTTTATATGTTATATGTATTATATACTGTATTCTATCGGTTCCCCCCTGCCACTGGCCCACAGATAAGGGAGGCGACACGATGAGTTATCAAAGATCTGAAAGGACCAACCAGGAGACTCAAGACGTTACAGCACAAGAGCGATGCTGAGAGAGCACCTGTCATATTTATTGGTCATTAAACACAATAGCGGTCCAGGGAAAATCATACTACATAATAACCAATTACCTGCTTCCAGACTTGCTCTCTTAGCTGCCTCCAGATTCTTGGAGCATGTCATTCTTACAGAAAACAATGTAAGTACAGCCACGTCATGGAAACAGAGCATAACCACAATATACTGCTCTCCTTTATGCATCAAGTGCCATAGGTACGAGAACTCGTACAGGTACAAAGCAATTAAAGCAATAAACTTATAAGTGATTAATGTAATTTCTATTTCTAACCCACAGTATTCTTACAATAAAATAGGCTCAAGGAAAGTGTTTTTTCAGTCACAAATCTCCAAGAACATTTACTGAAAAAAACCCACATATTTAAGTGGACCCATGCAGTTTCAACCCGTGTGGTTGAAGGGTCAACTGTATAGCCTTTTTTATGTGTTTCTGTTCAAAGACACTTTATTTCATCTGTAGTGTTCATTAAGTAACATCGGACTCATAGCCAAGAGCACTATGGCCATTGTCTGAACAAGGTTTATCTAACAGGTATTTTCCCTGCAAGGGGCCGTGGTGTGCTTGGGAACGCCAGACCGCACTGCAGCCCTGTGCTCAGGGCCCCTTTAAACAGTGAAATCACCAGGACACCAAAGAGGCTGCGGAAAGGACACTTGGTTACATGTAGAAGCTGAAACAGGAGGGCAGTGCGGCACTTAGCCTCAGCTGGGGATGCGCCGGCACACAGGGGGGCACTGCTCGCCATGCTGCTGCACAGGGCCTGAATGGCAGTGCGTTGTCACTGATGGTGGGCTTACGGAGACATTTTTATAGACAGAGTCACAGACAGAATCCGTGAAGACTGAGGACCGGAATCTGTAAAAAGTGGGTGTATAGACACCGTATTAAATATGTAGCACATTAAGATACGTCTTTAAGGGTATAGAAAAAAGACTAGGAGAACGCACATCAAAATCATCGGTGTTTATGGGTGGCTTTGAGGCTCCACCATTTTCCATATTGTCTGTAATGATCGTGAACTGACTCCATGTTCAGAACGTCATTGACAGTGAGATTGAGTGTTGTCCTTGTGTCTTTCCTAGCCTTGTTTCAGTGACAAGACTAACAACCTGGAGGCTTACGTGAAATGGTTCAACAGACTGTGCTTCCTCGTGGCGACGGAGATCTGCATGGTGCGGAGGAAGCAGGGGTGGGGCGGAGCCCTGCATAGCCAGAGGTGGCCGGGGTTTGGGGGCCCCAAGGACAGAAGGTGCTGCCTGGCTTGCCTGCAGGGGCGTTTCCCCACTGGGCAGAGCCTGTAGGGACCCACCAGCTCGGACAGAGTGGCAGAGACCCCGCCTTGTTGTGGGAGTGAGAGCAGTCAGCTGCTCCCCTGCTTTCTCTACCTGGGCCTCTGCCTTGGGCACTTGGCCTGTAGCTGTGCTCCTTTGGCCCCCTCAGGAATGAGAGGCGGAAATGAGCCAAGCTTTGAGAATTGGGAGCTTGCACATACAAAGTCTAGGTCTCTGGCTTCAACCAGAAAGCAGGAAGACCATGCGACGGCCAGTGGGACGAGCTTGTCCCCGAGTGGCAGTCCTGTGGGGCCAGAGCCTGGCCACCACCTTCCCTTCTTTCCAGCAGAGGGACCCTCCCCTGAACCCACTCCCCCCATAAGATGAAGCAGGGGGGCCCTGGGGTCAGGGAAAGATTAGAGGCAGCGCTGACGCCAGGTCAGTCTCTCCAGAAGCAGAGTTTGGGGTGCAAGGTGTTTATGGGAAGCAGCGCCTGTGCCAGAGAAAGGGGAAGAGGCTGGGCTGCTCAGAGGAGAAGCTGGTATGTGGCCCCGCAGCCTCGGGAGTGTGTCCGGTCCCAGTGTGGTTGGCCTTTATCCCCCACCTTGCTTGGCCACCATCGCTGTCATCGTGAGGGCTGCCCTGCAAAGGACGGGCAGGGCCTCTGGCGGGTGGCTCTCTGAAGGGGATGTGGGCAGCACCTCTATGCCAGCTCCATGGCACACTTCGCGATGGCCATCCAGGTCCCTGCTGCCCCTTCAGCAGGCAGGATCTCCCTGTGGGAGGAACGCATCCTGGTGTTTGCTGGCCCGTCTGCTTCCCACATGCACCGGCCTGGCAGCTCACCTGCGCTTTACCTGAGTGCAGCCCAGATTGAGCCCTGGGAGGCAGACCTGTGTTCTGGTCTGGGGAAGGTGGCCAGACAAGACCCTGTGTTCTGAGCCATCAGAGAGGTTGAGGTCCCAAGGCCTCAGCCTTGAGCTGGGAGTGCAGTCATGCAGTCATTTGAAGAAAGTAGTGGAGGTGTCAGGGCATGCTCCCATGTGGGCAGAGCAAGCTTGGTGCCGGGAGGAAAGGCGAAGGAGCCATGGAGGGTGCCGGAGCTTGGACTAGGGGCAGGAGGGGACTGCGGGTGGCTCCATGGCTGCAGGCTCTGTGCCGGCTCTGCCTGGGATGTGCTCAGAGACCCCAAGCCCTCGGGCTGCCGCTGGCCCCAGCATGAAGCATCTCAGCCACGAACCGGCCTCACAGGAGATTAGTGAGGGCCTGACCAGGCGAGCAGGGGGCGCGTCATTGCTGAGACTCAGGTGTCCTGTCCCCAGCCGGCCAAGAAGAAGCAGAGGGCGCAGGTGATCGAGTTCTTCATCGACGTGGCCCGCGAGTGCTTCAACATCGGCAACTTCAACTCTCTGATGGGCATCATCTGTGAGTAGGCCGGCTGGGCCTGGGGCTGGGACAGCACCCAGAGAGGAGGGGCACAGCCGGCAGGCGGGGTGGAGGCCAGGGCGCTCTTCTGAGCAGGGAGTGCATGTCAGCTGGGCCCACGCTCTCCCGCCCCCCTGGGGAGGTGTCCCTTTGGAGGCGAGCTCGGCCTCCTCAGGGGTCTTGGCGACGGCTTGGCAGTGTGTCCCCGGGGTGGATCACCAAGGGTGCAGCCTGAATGTCTTAGCTAGCTGGGAATACACAGAGCCCCCTGCCCGAGACCGTGAGAGGGACTGTGTGGCCAGAGCTGCGGCTACACAGAGCCCCCTGCCCGAGACCGTGAGAGGGACTGTGTGGCCGGAGCTGTGCCCAGCTTGGCGACCCTCTTGCAGCCGGCATGAGCATGAGCCCCGTCTCCAGGCTGAAGAAAACCTGGGCCAGGGTGAAGACAGCCAAGTTTTTCATCCTTGAGGTAAAAACAAGGCTGCTGGGTTGCCGGGGGGGGGGGGGAGGGTGGCCATCAGCCGACCCCCGGACACAGCTGCCCAGACACCTCCATCTCCTTCTAGCACCAGATGGACCCAACAGGGAATTTCTGCAACTACAGGACGGCCCTGCGCGGGGCAGCCCACCGCTCCCTGACCGCCCACAGCAGCCGGGAGAAGGTAGGCCAGAGGCCTGCCCGGCCTTCAGAGCTCCTCCTGCCCAGAGAACTGGGATGCTGACCCAAGGTCACCCGGTCCAAGCCCCTGTCCTTCTGGAGCACCTGTAAGGGGCAGCCATGTTGTCTTGCTGGCATGCCTCCAGAACGGGGAGATCCCAAAACAGGGCAGCCACGCCATGCATCTCTAACTGGTAGGAAGTGCTTCCTGACGGGGTTGTCCTCTCTGGAGGGCCGTACAGAGGAAGCTGCCCCGTCTTCTACCTGCCAGTCTGTCCAAGCCCGCAGACCCCAGTCCCTCCTTCCCCCAGAGTCAGCCCCAAGCCTGGCCTGCAGTGCTGTCATCTCCAGTCTCCTCCCCGTGTGGATCTCTCTGACCCCAGGACACTTTCATTTGTCAGTGGCCCTTCTGTTTCAGATCAAACTGTGGTCCCAAGTACATAGGGTCTTACACCTCCTTATTCTAAACACAAAACCTTCATTGATGTAGCCTCAGATGACATTCACACTTTTTGCAATGCCTGCAACAAGCCTCTTACTCAAACTGCCTTTTCACAGGCGTTCTTCTCCATTTGCATTTGGGGGCCTTCGCTGCCCCTGACCAGTTTCATTTCTCCTCCACATTCTCCTGGAGGCCTCCGGCACAACAAGCCACACACAGAAGACACTGCAGTGATCCTCTGGCTTAAAGCCTGTCACCACTGGGTGATTAGGGTTGTTCGTCACTCCAGGGAGGAGACTCCAGGACTTGTCACGCCTTTTCAGTCTGCAATCTTGAACGGACCTTGGTGGGGACAGGGACCTTGTGGTTTGTGGAGGTCTGTTTCCAACTTGAGACCAATACACTTAGCTGCTGTTCCTGAACTTCTAAGTCGCTGGAATCACACTGGATGGGTGCCAGTGGTCAGGTTTGGGGATCAGTTGAGGTATGCACGCTCGTGCCGACCACCAGGCCTCGCTGGCCCTCTACCCCCACCCAGCAGAGGAATTGTGCACAGACGCCGGGGGCCGTGTCCTGTCCGCTGGCTCTTCCTGTTCAGGCTGTGAGCACTTCAGCGACTCGGGGCCCAGGCGGGCTGATGCAGGGACCAGCACTCAGTGAGGCAGGACCTCAGATCCCCGGGGAGATGCAGCTGCCCCAGGGCCAGGAGGCTGGCAGACCAGGGCAGCAGGGACAGGGACCTCCTGTCATTGGCACTCACCCCATGAGGGCCATCTGGCCTCCATTCCCCTCTTGGTCCTGAGGACCACTCTGTGGGGAGGACTGGAGCAGTGTCGTCTCTCAGACCAGAGGCCTCCCTGTCACACAGCAAGTGGGCAGCAGAGCCCAGACTCAGACTTCAGCCTGCCCAGCCCTGGATCTCATGGCTTTGCACAGCAGCAGGCTGCCTCCGTCCCCAGGGCACAGGTGCTGAGGGGCAGTCACAGCTGGCCCGGCCTCTGCGCTGCTTTTCCTCCCAGACTGAGGCAGGTGGCCGCTGTGCTGTGAGACTGGTGCTGTAGGCAGGTGACTTACAGAGCTGTGCGTTTCACTTCACTGCATTCTCCAGAAAGACCATGGGCTAGGCCCACAGAAGGTGTTTCATAAATGGTGGAAGGAAGGACAGAAAGATGAAGGAAGGAACGAGGGAGGGAAGCTTACAGGTGCTGTTGTGGTGCCCGGTGCCCCCACTGAAACTTTGAGGCCAGGAGGTCCCAGGGGCTCTCCCACTCGTTCTTCTTGCTTGTGGCCAGCTGCCGTCCACCCCTCCTCTGTCCCCCATCCCTGTCACAGGCCCCATCCTTGCAGGCTTCTCTGGGTGACCTCCAGCCTGAGCGGGTTCAGAAGGAACTGCTCAGCTCTGGAAAGTATGGTCAGCGCGTTTACAGTCATGCTGTGGGGCCAAGAGACCAGCTAGGATGCTGAAGCCTGATGGGGGGCGGGGGTGGCCTGGACCCACACGGGCAGGCAGAAGTGGTGAGAAGTTCTCGCAGATGGAAATGCTACCTCCCCGAGGAGCAGCTCCAATGCCCCCACCCCAGGAAGCCTGCACCAGGCCCCCGAGGAGCAGCTCCGATGCCCCCACCCCAGGAAGCCTGCACCAGGCCCCCGCGGAGCAGCTCCGATGCCCCCACCCCAGGAAGCCTGCACCAGGCCCCCGCGGAGCAGCTCCGATGCCCCCACCCCAGGAAGTCTGCACCAGGCCCCCGCGGAGCTGTCTCCATCTGCAGAGTCCCACTGCCCTGAATTCCCTTTCCATCCTGGCATGTCTCCTCATTCCACCCCAGGTCAGCCCTCAGGCACCCACACTGGCCTGGAGCTCAGCACCAGTGATGGGCAGGGAGGGGCGGTAGAGATCACCTGGCACAGTGGGGAAGCAGGCAGGACAGGGGCTCTGAGTCCATGTCCTGCCCCTGCTACTTACTGCGGTGTGAGTTTGTGCAGGTTACTCAGCCTCTCTGGGCATTGGCTTCCTCATCTGTAAGGTGGGGTAGTGAGAGCGCTGCTTCATGGGACTCCGTGGGAGGACCCATACGGCTCGGCTCAGCGAAGCATCAGGCCCACCACCAGTGACCCTGTGACGAGGGCATAAGTGGAGGCTCTTTGTGGGCACAGATAGGGCCTGAACCCGGCCTGGGATAGCAAAGACCGCCCGGACGAGGCTTCTGCATCCTGGAGTTGTTCCCATGACTTTGTCTCCCGCTACACCGAGGCCAGGGATGGGTGTGTCTGCTACGTCCTCACTGTCCCCCAAGCCCTGGCACACGATGCAAAGAAGACCTGAGCAAATGTTTGCGGAATTGACATCAATCTAAGGCAACAAGTTTGTCCCTGTTTCCCTGGAACTGCCCCAGTTTCACCACCTGAAGTCCTGCATCCTTTGGTCCTGGGCAGACCGGGTGGCTGATCTCCCTGCTAAACCTGGGCCCAGTCCTAGCCCTGGTGGTCACTAGCTGGGTAGCCTTGGGCCAGGTGCTGTCATTCTGTGGGCCTCAGTTTCCCACCTGCCCTGCCCAGCTGAGCCATCCATGCTTCAGAGTGGTCAGCACCCAGGTCCCCACCCGAAAGCTGGGGGTGTCAGGGCCTGGTGCCGGCCCCATGGCTGGAGGCCAGTCCTAGCTGGCTGGCAGCAAGTGCCCGGCTCATGGGGTGGGGGTGGGGGCAGACAGACCAGGAGTGTTTCCTGGGGCTGACATAACAAAGTGCACGAACTGGGTGGCTTAGGACAACAGAAATGTCTTCTCTCACCATTCTGGAGGCCAGAGACCAAAATCAAGGTTGGCAGGGCCATGCGCCCTCCAAAGGCACCATGGGAGGGTCCTTCCTTGCCTCCTGCAGCTCCCCGAGGTGGTCCTTGGCTGGTGGGTGCATCGCTTCCATCTCTGCCTCTATCTCCACATGGCTATCTGTCCTGTGTGTCCGAACTTTCTCCTTTTACAACAACACCAGTCCCTAGGTTAAAGCTCACCATATCCAGTGTGCACTCACCTTAACTTGATTCCATTCGAAGACCATCTCCAGAGAAGGTCCCGTAAACAGGCCCCAGGGCTGAGGACTTGAGCATTCCATTCTGAACTCACAGTGGCCAGCGGACTCAGCTGGCTGCCCAAGGGTGTTCTGAGTCGTCAGCAGCGGGCATCCCTTCCTCAGGGACCAGCCATCAGCGTGTGCAGGGCAGGGAAGGGGGAAGAGCAAGCCAGCTGGCCGGAAACAGAGACCCCCGCCCTTCTCAGGCGGAGCTCAAAGCCTGTCCCCTCAGGAACCAGAGGACGGCAGCTTTTGAATATACCATAGTGTGGCTGGATTGGATCTTCAGCATCAGGAAAGACATAGAATGACAAATTTTTAAATACACCTATATATATATATATATATAATAAACCAGGCAAATTGTTGAATATGTAAATTTATTTGTTGCTATAAATAAATATATATGATATGTACATAAAGGAGGCCACAAAATTTCACAACAGACGATTCACAATCCATACGTATTTAACTGTGTGCTTGGCCTGCTCTCTTCCTCCTGGTGCACATGAGCTGGGAGGCCTGGGTCTGTGGACTCCCTGGCTGTGGGGGAAGCTCCCCCAAGCCTCGCCCAGCAGGCGTTGGAAGATGTGTTCAAGGGCCTTTGGGACTGTGCCCCCACACAGGGGAGACTGACGGGGTCGGGAGGGAGGAGTGTGGCCCTCGCCCTGGTGCCTCCTTTCTGTGTGGTTCCCTCTTGCCCAGAGGCGCACACCGAGAAGCCCTCTGCCTCCCCGGGCTGTGTCTCAGGCCCCTGGGCAGGGACTATGGCCAGGCTGCCTCGCCCCAGCAGCCCCTTGCAGGGAGGCCCCCTAAGGGCTGACCTGCGCCCTCTCCCCTCCAGATCGTCATTCCCTTCTTCAGCCTGCTCATCAAAGACATCTACTTCCTGAATGAGGGCTGCGCCAACCGCCTCCCCAACGGACATGTCAACTTCGAGGTAGGGCCCAGGGGCCTCAGAGGGTTAGATGGGGCGCTGAAAGCTCCCAGGGTGGGAGCCCTGGCCCTGAGCAGCTGGACTAAGGGGGCCTCCGAGGCCGAGTGCAGCAGCTCACAAGACATCAGGGCAGACAGTCGGGTCCTCCCCACCCCCATCTTCCATGGGAGGAGACTGAGCCTCATGCAGGCACTGATCCCCATTCTGTGCAGGCCTTGCTCCCAGCCCTGGTGAAGCAGAATCATTCTCAGCTCTTGAGGACCACCAGGCTGATGAGAAAGCTCTGCAGAACCATGGCGACAACTGGCAAGGCACTGTGACAGGCTGCACAGGGGCGCAGTGCGCGGGTCAGGGGAGGCGTCCTGAAGGAGGCACCCCGAGCAAAGAAAGACTTCTACTCCCTCTGCAGACACTCATGGCTGTCAGCTCAAGGGTTCCCTCCTCCAGGAAGCCCCCCTTGACCTCCCAGGTGGAGGGAGACCTGTGCACAGGGGGCTAGGCGTCCCTTGGCCACAGCACTCCAGCCCCCAAGCTCCTCAGAAGCAAGGCCAGGCTGACGCTCTGTGTCCCCACCTGCCACATGGGACCACCCAGCACAGGTGTCTCAGAGTGACTGGTGGGCTGGACATGGTGGGAACTGAGGCCCAGGAGCCCTGAGAGCACCGGGCAGTCACGGTGGACAGTCACTGAGTCAGATGGGGCATGCCGTGCCACATCGGCCCTCCCCAGCCCACAGGAAGGGGCCTCTCTCCCTCCAGAGGGCGGGTCCCACCCAGGGCTGCCCACCCCCAGCCTCCCCCAGCCTCCAGCTACAAGGGGCAGTCAGCCCCTCCTCTGCCTGTGCTCAGTCTCTCCCTCTGTAAAATCGGGCTTCGGCCATGGCTGCCCAGAGGGGCTAGAAAGAGCAGTCATGCCACAAGGCCCCCACCAAGGCCTCCTGCTGATGGCGTCCCTAGCCACTATCTGGGCCCTTCGCCAGAAGCTGCCTCTGCTGGGGGCACGGGGCCTCTCACAGACACCCCTGCAGGCCTCCATCTGCTACCCCCAAGCCTGCTTGTGCCTGAGGGCCAGCATAGGGGGAAGTCCAGTCCAGCAGGTGGCCTGGGCCCCTACTCCCAGGGTTGGTCCAGGCTGGAGGCAACATGGAAGAGGCTGGGCATGGAAGTGTCTACAGGATCCCAGGGGCACCTGGGATCTCCACTCCATGTGACCCCAACACACGCCAGGGTGGGAACCCCTGTCCCCTGACCTCCTTGAACTCTTCCTCAGAACCAAGGTGCAGGGTTAGAGGCAAGGCTGCAAGGTGTCCACGTGGCCCCAGTTTGGGGCACAGGCAGTGGGAGCTAGAGCAGACCACCAAGGATGCTAAAGGACACCACGGAATGGGTTTCCACCCAGTCTTAATTTGTGCTGCCATTTATTTAAAAATCCGCCTTCAAGTTAGCAGTTTGTTTTGTTGAAATAAACGTATTCAAGTTCAACTTAAGTAAAATCCTACTTAAATGGATTTATTTAAATTTTACTTAATACATGTATTTAAATTTATTTGCATAATTCTCTAGATAAACAATCTTGCCACAAGTAGAGATAACCATAAATTTAAATAGAAGGAAACTAAAGTAATCTTCGCCTCTAGCTAGATGCACTGCCTGCTCGTGGCCGTAGCTAAGCTGCTGTGTCCCCACAGACTCCTCCGTGAGAATGATGTGACGAGCACCCAGGTTTCTCAACCGCTCAAAGTGACCCTGCCTCCCCAGAGGCAGGCCTCATGGGGAGAGATGAGAGAGGTCTTTCCAGGGTCACTCTCACAGGTGACCTCCAGGCCCTGGGGTTGTGTGGCGCTCCCATTTTGTGTCTCTATGACCCTGGCAGAAATTTCTGGAGCTGGCCAAGCAGGTTGGAGAGTTCATCACATGGAAACAAGTGGAGTGTCCCTTCGAGCGAGACCCCAACATCACCCACTACCTGCACACCGCCCCCATCTTCAGCGAGGATGGTAAGCTGTCCCCACAGCTGCCCCAGTGCCCGCCCCTGGGACTCTTAGATGGTCTCTTAGTGATCCATGCCCTGGATGGATGGCTGCCCCCCGCAGATCATGGGAGAGGGCCTGAGAGCTGCAGGTAGGGACCTCAAGGGTCCCCAGGGCCAGGCTTACTCTTGGACACAGTCTGGATGCTGCTGGGAAACAGAAATCTGAACCATCAGTCTGTCTTAACCCACTTTTCTCATCGGTAACATAGGGATGATGATAAGAACAGCCCTCCTGGGGCTCACATGGGGATGGCAGAGTGCTGGGATAACCCTGAGTCTTTCCACAGCAGGTGTGTGTGTGTGTGTATGAATGTACATGTGAGTGTGTGCATGTGCATGGTGTGAGTGTTGTAGGTGTGTGTGCATGTGTGTATGAATGTGCATGTGAGTGTGTGCCTGCGTGTGTGTGCGTGTATGACAAGATGAGTTGTCTTTTCTCTAGAACACCACCAATGTCTGTCCCTGCAGTAAAGCAGCACTCCTGTTGCACCATTTGTCAGCTACAGCAAATTTTCTTGTGTATTTGCTAAGTGGGCTTACTCCAGGAAGCTCCTCCTCCAGGAAGAGAAAGTGGGCATCTGGGCCTGTGGTCACTGTCCCTTTGGGGGCAGTGTGGCCCCACAGTTAGCTGCTGTCTGGATCCAGGCCCCTTGAGCCCCCTGGAGGCCCCCCACTTAGCACACAGGAGGCCTGGCTTCTCATCTCAACAAGCACTTTACAGAGGGACCCACATTCATGCTCAGGAGAACATGCTCTGCCAAAAACAAAACAGGAAGGGGCAAAGATTTTTTTATGATTTTTCTTTTTAATTGTTAACATTTTCAATGTTACCACTTTATTTTTTATACTTTGGAGCCAGTAACTTTTTGGAGGGGGTCCCACCTGTTTCTGGAGTCCGTCCCCACAACAAGAGGCTCAGCAGCCTAGATACACCAGCCTGGGCCGCTTGCACCTGGCAGACTGTGCACCCCTAGGCAGGTTCCCCACTCTCCCTAAGCCTCGCCTACTTCATCTATAAAGTGGGCTGATGAGAGAACCTACTTCCCAGGGCCATGGTGAGAATTCCTCAAGCTGGCACAGCCGCAGCCATAGAACAACACTCCACTGATACTAGCTGTGTGAATTTCCATTGGTGCTGTGACGAATCACCACAAGTTTAGTGGCTCCAAACAACACAAATTTATCCTCTTAACAGTTATAGAGGTTAGAAGTCCAAAATCAGTTCCCCTGGGCTAAAATCAAGACACCAGTAGAGCTGGTTATTTCTAGAGGCTCTGAGAGGAGAATCACCTTCTGGCCCTTTGTGACTTTTTGGTAGCTACCTATATTCCTTGGCTTGTGGCCCCTTCTTCCACCTTTAAAGCACATCACTCCAATCTCTTCCACCATCTCTCTCCTGTAATAAAGTCTCCCTCTTGGGTACTTGTGATGGCATTTAGGGCCCAGCTGGATAATCAGATAATCCTCCCATCTCCAGGTCTAACCTAATCACATCTGCAAAGGCCCTTTTGGACATAAAAGGTAACATATTCACAGGTCCCGGGGGGTAGGATCTAGATATCTCTGGGGACCATTATCCAAACTACAACACTGGTTCTTATGATGATTGTTGTCATTAGCCAATAGAACTGGGGCAATAAAATGGGTCAAAGGCACATTAGGAGAGGGGCAGAGGGTGTCTAGGGGCAGGGAGGGGTGTGAGGGAGGGTCATTTCATTCATTCCTTCAGTCAACAGTGTAGAAATACTGTTTCTATACACATCAATTGCCACACAGCAAATTGGTTGTGAACATAACAGATGAAATCCTGGCCCTTCAGAAGTGCCATTAGAGAGAAGCACCTTCCCTTTGACCCTCTCTTCCTCCTGTTCCTCACTCCACCCCCAAAAAAGTGGAGGAAAGCAAAAGAAGGGACCTAAGATGTGTGGAGCCCCAACTGGGGTGGCCAGAGCCTCTGACAGAAGTCCCACCCCTGCCCTCAGCTCCAGGCCTCCCCTGGCAGGACCTGCCTGGCAATCTGGTCAGCCCTGAAGCTTTCTGAAACAAATGAAGATACAGAAAGTCTCAGCAAAGAAACAGAAGATATGAGGAAGAGCCAAATACAGAATTTAGAAGTGAAAAACACAATAACTGAAACAAAAAACCGAGTGACTAGGCTCCACTGCAGAATGGAGAGGACCAAGGCAAGAATCAGTGAGCTAGAAGGTGGAACAATAGAAATTATACAATCTGAACAACAGAGCCTGAGGGACCTGGGACTATAACAGAAGACCTAACACTCATGTCATTAGCATCTGAGAAGGAAAGGGACAAGGAAGGCAGGGTTGAAAAAGTAATCAAAGAAGTTAAGGCTGGAGTGTTCCAGGATTTGGAAAAGACAAAAAAACCTACAGATTCAAGAAGCTGGGTGAAGGAAAAAACCCAAAGAAACCCATGGCAAGACACATTGTAGTCAAACTTCTGAAAATAAAAGGAAAAGAAATCTTGAAAGCAGAGAGAGAAATGACACTTTATCTGTAAAGGAAAAACAATCTGACTGACATCAGACTTCTCATCAGAAGCCATGGTGGCAGTCAGGCAGTAGCACAATTTTCAAGTGCTGAAAAAATACTATCAGTCCAGAATTCCATATTCAGTGAAAGTATCTTTTAAGAATTTACTATAGATAAGTCCAAATGGAATTCTAAAGCTGTTCAGGTGACCCACAGGAAGAAAATAAAACAAAGAAACAAAACATAGAACAAACTGAAAATAAAACTAAATAAATAAAAAGGCAACTTAATCCCTAACATATTGTTGGGGGAGTGTTGTGTATTTCCTCGGTCCTTGTCCCTGACAGGACAAAGAATTGAAGGGCAGAAAGACAGTAGTGAAACAGAGTTAAAGCTTTATTTAAAGTTACTTAAAGAGAGAAGTGCAGCAGGCAACTTCAGCAAGGAGAGGCACCCCAAAAGGTTGGAGAGAGAAAGTTTAAGATGAAAAGGTTACATACTTGGGAAGCGCAGGCAACCTCAGAAAGAGGACCACCCCAAAAGGCCGGGGGTTCCCCCTTTTAAGGATTCTTTAGGAATGTGACTAAGGGCTAGGGGTGCAGACTTTTAAGTGGTCTTTGAATACTTAGAATTAACTTAGCACAAGGAACTTCCTGCTCTGATTTCTCCCTGGGATACTGGCATCTTGGTCTGGGAGCAGATCAAACAGGTTTGCCTGCCCAGCCTCCAAGGTGGGCTGAATTATTTTCTGTTTGCTTAAGAGTAAGTTAAGAATCTTACATTTTTAACTTCCTGGGTATTAAAATACAATCTTTAAAATGGAATCCTTCCTGCCTTTCACTATATTGTTTATGGTTGGGCCTGCATGCTAAATTAGTTAATTAGGGCCAGAAGGAGAAAAAAACAGCACATAGGTAAAGGTAAAGAAATTAAGCTAGGCTTGCGTGATTAACACAATAAAGACATGGGCTATGCTGAGGTACTTTCCTTTATCTGGGAAATATTCAAACATTCCAGGCCAAGTTGCTCTTGGCTTTTTGAGCTTTAATTGATTAATTTTGGGTCTTTTTTAGTGGACTTTCTGGCCTTTTTCTCTTTCCACCGCACTCATATCTATTTTCCTGCCTAACAATATCAATAATCATATTAAATGTAAATGGCCTAAACTACACCAAGTAAAAGCAGAGAATGACAGAGTAAATTAAAAACATGACCTAACTGTATGCTGTCTATTCAAATATAATGTTATAGAGGTTAAAAAGTAAAGGGACAGTTCCGGGAAGATGGCAGCATGAGCAGGGCGGCGGAAATCTCCCAAACCCATATATATCTATGAAAATACAGGAAATACAACTATTCCTAAAAGAGAGACCAGAATACACAGGACAATGCACAGCCTGCATCTGCACCTGAGACGACTTGGCACCCCGCGAGGTGGGTAAGATACGGAGCCGCGACTCGGCGGGACTCGAGCATTCCCACACCCAAGTGCACTGCAGGAGGAGAGGATTCAGAGCTGGGAGGGAGTGGAAGTACACCCCACAAAATAACTAGCGCTGGTGATCTGCGCCGGGAGCACTGACACACATCGCGTGATGTAGCGGAGATTGGAGAGGCAGAAGGTGCAGGTTTTGAGCTGGGAACATGCCCAGGTCCTTGCAGCCAGTTCCCAGGACAAAAGAAAAGCACGTGCTTTTTTCAGTAGTCTTACAATCGTCCCAGCACATTCAGCCCAGCGGGCTGGGAGTCCTGAGGAATTTCGGACCCCTTGCCTGGCGACTTGGAAAAAGCAGCCACACTGAAACTGCATGGAGAACAGTAGCCTCTCATTCGTTCCCGCCCCGACCAGAGCTACAAACGGCAAAGCAGAATGGCGCAGCTGCGGCTGTGGCTGCGGAATAGTGGATCAAAAGCACCACCTACAGCATCCATACAAAATCTACACGCGGTGGGCTTTTTTCCCCCCTTTTTTTTCTTTTCTTTCTTTCTTTTTTTTCTCTTCTCATTCTCTTCCTTCTTTTTTTCTATTTTCTTTCTCATACTTTTTTTTTTTGTTTTTTTTCTAAGTCTTAAAGAGCCCAGCTGACATATGTGGCACCTGCCAGCGACCACTTCTATCGCCATAAAAAGACAGAGGAATATGGTACAGACAAAGCTCACCCAGACAACACCAGAGAGGGAGCCTGAAGGGATGGAAATGCATAATCTTCCTGAAAAAGAATTCAGAATAAAAGTCATAATCTTGCTGATGGATCTACAGAGAAACATGCAAGAGTTGAGGGAGGAAGTGAGGGAAGTCAGGAAAGACAATGCAGAAATGAGACAAGCCATTGAGGGGCTTAACAGCAGACTGGACGAAATGCAAGAGACTGTTAATGGAACAGAAATCAGAGAGCAGAAATACAGAGCAGCTGAGGCAGAGAGAGATAAAAGGATCTCTAGGAATGAAAGAATATTAAGAGAATTGTGTGACCAATCCAAACGGAACAATATTCCCATTATAGGAGTACCAGAGGAAGAAGAGAGAGAAAAAGGGATAGAAAGTGTCTTTGAGGACAAAATTGCTGAAACCTTCCCCATGCTGGGGAAGGAAATAGTCTCACAGTCCATGGAGGCCCACAGATCTCCCAACACAAGGGACCCAAGGAAGACAACACCAAGACACATAATAATTAAAATGGCAAAGGTCAAAGATAAGGACAGAGTATTAAAGGCAGCTACAGAGAGAAAAAAGATCACCTACAAAGGAAAACCCATCAGACTATCATCAGGCTTCTCAACAGAAACCCTACAGGCCAGAAGAGAATGGCATGATATATTTAATGTAATGAAACAGAAGGGCCTCGAACCAAGAATATTGTACCCAGGACGATTATCATTTAAATATGACAGAGGGTTTAAACAATTTCCAGACAAGCGAAAGCTAAGAGAATTTGCCTCCCATAAACCACCTCTACAGGACATCTTAAAGGAACTGCTCTAGAGAGAAGCACTCCTAAGGCTAAAAAGATGTTACCAGAGAAAATAAAATCATAGCAAAGAAAGCAGACCATCCAAATACTAACTAAAGGCAAAGAATAAAATACCTAGTATATACAGAATGGAGGAAGAAAAATAAGAAGGGAGAGAAATAAAGAAACATCAGACAGTGTTTACAATAACTTTACAAGAAAGGTAAGTTAGATTGTTAGATAGTAAAGAAGCAACCCTTGAACCTTTGGTAACCACGAATCTAAAGCCAGCAATGGCAATAAGTACATATCTATCAATAATCACCCTAAATGTAAATGGACTGAATGCACCAATCAAAAGACACAGTAACAGAATGGATAAAAAAAACAAGACCCATCTATATGCTGCCAACAAGAGACTCACCTCAAATCCAAAGATATACACAGACTAAAAGTGAAGGGATGGAAAAAGATATTTCATGCAGACAACAAGGAGAAAAAAGCAGGTGTTCCAGTACTTGTATCAGACAAAATAGACTTCAAAATGAAGAAAGTAGCAAGAGATAAAGAAGGACATTACATAATGATAAAGGGGTCAGTCCAACAAGAGGATATAACCATTATAAATATATATGCACCCAACACAGGAGCACAGGCATATGTGAAAAAACACTAACAAAATGAAAGAAGGAAATAGACAGCAATGCATTCATTTTAGGTGACTTCAACACACCACTCACTCCAAAGGACAGATCAACCAGACAGAAAATAAGTAAAAACACAGAGGCACTGAAAACACACTAGAACAGATGGACCTAACAGACATCTACAGAACTCTACATCCAAAAGCAACAGGACACACATTCTTCTCAAGTGCACATGGAACATTTTCCAGAATAGACCACATACTAGGCCACAAAAAGAACCTTAGTAAATTCAAAAATATTTAAATTCTACCAACCAAATTCTCAGATCACAAAGGCATAAAACTAGAAATAAATTTTAGAAAGAAAACAAAAAGGCTCACAAATACATGGAGACTTAACAACATTCTCCTAATTAATCAATGGGTTGACGACCAAATCAAAACAGAAATCAACGAATATATGGAGACTAATGACAACAACAACACAAAGCCACAACTCCTGTGGGACGCAGCAAAGGCAGTTCTAAGAGGAAAGTATATTGCAATCCAGACCTATTTAAAGAAGGAAGAACAGTCCCAAATGAATAGTCTAAAGACACAATTACTGAAATTGGAAAAAGAAGAACAAATGAGGCCCAAAGTCACCAGAAAGAGGGACATAATAAAGATCAGAGAAGAAATAAATAAAATTGAGAAGAATAAAACAATAGAAAACATCTATAAAACCAAAAGCTGGTTCCTCAAAATAATAAACAAAATAGATAAACCCCTAGCCAGACTTATTAAGAGACAAAGAGAATCTACACACATAAACAGAATCAGAAATGAGAAAGGAAAAATCACTACGGACCCCACAGAAATACAAAGAATTATAAGAGAACATTATGAGAATCTATATGCTAACAAACTGGAAAAGCTAGAAGAAATGGACAACTTCTTAGAAAAATACAACCTTCCAAGACTGACCAAACAAGAAACAGAAAAACTAAACAGACCAATCACCAGCAATGAAATTGAATCGGTAATCAAAAAACTACCCAGGAACAAAACCCCCGGACCAGATGGATTCACCTCTGAATTCTACCAGACATATAGAGAAGAAATAACACCCATTCTCCTTAAAGTTTTTCAAAAAATAGAAGAGGAGGGAATACTTCCAAACTCATTCTATGAAGCCAGCATCACTCTAATACCAAAACCTGGCAAAGACCTCACCAAAAAAGAAAATTACAGACCAATATCCCTGATGAACGTAGATGCAAAAATACTCAACAAAATATTAGCAAATCGAATTCAAAAATACATCGAGAGGATCATACACCATGATCAAGTGGGATTCATCCCAGGGATGCAAGGATGGTACAACATTCGAAAATCCATCAACATCATCCACCACATCAACAAAAAGAAGAACAAAAACCACATGATCATCTCCATAGATGCTGAATAAGCATTTGACAAAATTCAACATCCATTCATGATTAAAACTCTCAACAAAATGGGTATAGAGGGCAAGTACCTCAACATCATAAAAGCCATATATGACAAACCCACAGCTAACATCATACTCAACAGCGAGAAGCTGAAAGCTTTTCATCTAAGATCGGGAACAAGACAGGGACTCCCACTCTCTCCATTCTTTTTCAACATAGTACTGGAGGTCCTAGCCACGGCAATCAGACAAAACAAAGAAATACAAGGCATCCAGATTGGTAAAGAAGAAGTCAAATTGTCACTGTTTGCAGATGACATGATATTGTACATTAAAAACCCTAAAGACTCCACTCCAAAACTACTAGAACTAATATCTGAATTCAACAAAGTTGCAGGACACAAAATTAACACACAGAAATCTGTTGCTTTCCTATACACTAACGATGAACTAACAGAAGGAGAAATTAGAAAAACAATTCCATTCACAATTGCATCAAAAAGAATAAAATACCTAGGAATAAACCTAACCAAGGAAGTGAAAGACCTATACCCTGAAAACTACAAGACACTCCTAAGAGAAATTAAGGAGGACACTAACAAATGGAAATTCATCCCATGCTCTTGGCTAGGAAGAATAAATATTGGCAAAATGGCTATACTACCTAAAGCAATCTACAGATTCAATGCAATCCCTATCAAACTACCAACAGCTTTCATCAATGAACTGGAACAAATAATTGTAAAATTCATATGGAACCACAAAAGACCCCGAATAGCCAAAGCAATCCTGAGAAGGAGGAATAAAACAGGGGGAATTACGCTCCCTGACTTCAAGCTCTACTACAAAGCCACAGTAATCAAGACAATTTGGTATTGGCACAAAAACAGACCCACAGACCAGTGGAATAGAATAGAAAATCCAGACATTAACCCAAACATATACAGTCAATTAATATTTGATAAAGGAGCCTTGGATATACAATGGGGAGATGACAGTCTCTTCAGCAGCTGGTGTTGGAAAAACTGGACAGCTACATGTAAGAGAATGAAACTTGGACTACTGTCTAACCCCACACACAAAAGTAAACTCAAAATGGATCAAAAACCTGAATGTAAGTCATGAAACTATAAAATTCAGAAAAAAACATAGGCAAAAATTTTTTGGACATAAACATGAGCAACTTCTTCACGAACATATCTCCCCGGGCAAGGGAAACAAAAGCAAAAATGAACAAGTGGGACTATATCAAGCTGAAAAGCTTCTGTACAGCAAAGGACACCATCAGTAGAACAAAAAGAAATCCTACAGTATGGGAGAATATATTCATAAATGACATATCCGATAAGGGGTTGACATCCAAAATATATAAAGAACTCACGCACCTCAACAAACAAAAAGCAAATAATCTAATTAAGAAATGGGCAGAGGACATGAATAGACACTTCTCCAAAGAAGAAATTCTGATGGCCAACAGGCACATGAAAAGATGCTCCACATTGTTAATCATCAGAGAAATGCAGATTAAAACCACAATGAGATATCACCTCACACCAGTGAGGATGGCCAACATCCAAAACACAAACAACAACAAATGTTGGCGAGGATGTGGAGAAAAGGGAACCCTCCTACACTGCTGGTGGGACTGCAAATTAGTTCAACCATTGTGGAAAGCAGTATGGAGGTTCCTCAAAAAACTCAAAATAGAAATACCATTTGACCCAGGAATTCCACTCCTAGGTATTTACCCTAAGAATGCAGCAGTGCAGTTTGAAAAAGACATATGCACACCTATGTTTATCGCAGCACTATTTACAATAGCCAAGAAATGGAAACAACCTAAGTGTCCATCAGTAGATGAATGGATAAAGATGATGTGGTACATATACACAATGGACTATTATTCAGCCATAAGAAGAAAACAAATCCTACCATTTGCAACAACATGGACAGAGCTAGAGGGTATTATGCTCAGTGAAATAAGCCAAGCGGAAAAAGACAAATATCAAATGATCTCACTCATATGTCGAGTATAAGAATAAAGAAAAAACTGAAGGAACAAAACAGCAGCAGACTCACAGAACCCAAGAACGGACTAATAGTTACCAAAGGGAAAGGGACTGGGGAAGATGGGTCGGAAGCGAGGGACAAGGGGGAAAAAGGGGCAGTGCGATTAGCACATGTAATGTTGGGGGAGCGCGAGGAGGGCTGTACAACTCAGAGAGGACAAGTAGTGATTCTATAGCATCTCACTACGCTTATGGACAGTGACTGTAATGGGGTTGGTGGGGGGGACCTGATGAAGGGGGTAGTTTAATAATCATAATATTGCACATGTAATTGTAGATTAATGATACCAAAATAAATTATTTAAAAAAAAAGTAAAGGGACAAGGAAACCTTAATCAAAGGACAGCATGAGTGGCAATAATAATATCAGATAGAGTACACTTCAGTGGAAGGAAAATTTCCAATGACAAAGAGGGACATTACATAATAATAAAAGGTCTCATCTCCCAAGAATCCTAAATGTGTATTTACCAAACAATAAAGTTGCAAAATTTATGATGCAAAAAACTAATAGAATGGAAAGGAGAAATAAACATCCACAATTATAGTTGGAGACTTCAATGCCCCTCTCAACAATTGTTAGAACTAGACAGAAAATCAGCAAAGACATAGAAGAATTCACCAATACCAACAAACAACATCTAATCAACAAGATCTAATCAACATCTATGGAACACACCATACAATTACACATTTATAGAATTCACATTTATTTCAATCACCCACACAACATAAACCAAGACAGATAATATCCCAAGCTACATTTAACAAACTGCAACAAATTAAAATAAGTGAAACCATACAGAGTGCACCTTCTGATCACAAAGGAATCAAATTAGAAATCAATGGCATAAGACAAGAAGAAAATCTCCAAACACTTAGAATCTAAACAACACATCTCTAAATAATCTATGAGTCAAAGAAGTCTCAAGGGAAATCAAAAAAAATAACTGAGCTAAATGAAAAGACAATCAAAACGTGTGATATCTAAAGCGGGGCTGAGGGGGGGATGCCCTGAATACACACATTAGAAAAAAGAAAGTCTCCAGTCAATCATCTATGTTCCCCAACTCCAGAACCTTAGAAAAAGAGGAATGAAATAAATGCAAAGCCAGCAGTAGGATGGAAATAAAAGCAGAGGAGAGCAGAAATTAATGAAATGGAAAACAGAACAATAAAGAAAATCAAACAAAGAGGTGGTTCTTTGAAAGGAAAAGTAAAATTGCCATACTCTAGCAAAGAACCACTTGACAAAAAATAGACAGAAATTACTAATATTAGGAATGAAACAAGGGATATCATTACAGGCTTTGCCAACATTGAAGGGCTAATGAGGAAATAGAACAAACAACTCTATGCACATAAATTTGACAAGTTAGATGAAATGGACCAATTGCCTGAAAAATTCAAACACAACTCAACATAAAATAGATAATTTAGATAGCCTTATAACTATTAAGGAAATTGAATTTATAATTTAAAAATACCAAAAAATGAAATCTCTAAGTCCAGATGGTTACACTAGAGAATTCTATTAGACATTCAAAGAAGAATTAATACCGATTCTACACAATCTCTCAAAAAATAGCAGAAACTTCCCAATTCATTTTATGAAGCCAATATTACCCTGATACCAAAGCCAGACAAAAACATTAAAAAAAGAAAATATTTACAAGATCTTTCATGAATATAGATGCAAAAATTCCTTAATAAAACATTAGCAAATAGAATTCAGAAATATAGAAAGATAATTATACATCATGACCAAGTGGGTTTATTCCAGAGATGCAAGGTTATCCGGTATTTGAAAATCAATCAATGAAACCCACCATATTAACAGGCTAAAGGAGTAAAATCACTTGATTATATCAATTGGTATAAAGCTTTGAAAATTTTTAACACCCATGCATGGGAAAAACTGTCATAAAAATAAGAATAGAGGGGAATTTATCAACAAAAATCCTTCAACCAATATCATATTTAATGGTGAATGACTGAATGCTTTCTCACTAAAATCAATAACAAGGCAAGGATATCTATTCTCACCATTCTTGTTCAATATTATAATGGAGATCTAGTCTATGCAATAAGGCAAGAAAAGGAAATAAAGACGTACATCTCAGAAAGGAAGAGTTAACACTGTCCCTATTTGCAGAACATGTAAAAAAATCCCAAGGAAATCTACAAAAACTCCTAGAACTGAATTCAGCAAAGCCACAGAATACAAGCTAACTATGCAAAAATATACTGTATGTCCATTGCTAACAATGATTATGTACACACTGTATTTCAAAATACAGTACTGTTTATGATTTCTCAGAAACATGAAATAGCTAGGTGTAAATCTAACAAAACATATACAAGATTTATATGCTAAAGACTACACAATGTTGATGAAATAAATCAAAGAAGATCTAAATAAAAGGAGAGACATAATGTTCATGAATGAGAAGACTCAACATAACAAGGATTTTGATTCTCCTCCCCAAATTTAAGTACAGGTTTAATTTAATTCTTATCAAAATTCCAGCAAGATTTTTTTGTAGAGAGATATATATAGAGATAGATAAGATTATTTTAAAATTTATGTAGAAAGTAAAAGGAACTAGAGTAGCTGAAATGATTTTGAAGAAGAATAAAATGAGAGGAATCACTCTACTCAATATTAAAGCTGATGTTATATAGTTACAGTAATCAAGAATGTGTGGTATTGGTTGGACAAACACGAGTCAATGGAAGAGAATAGAGAACCCAGAAACAGAGCCACACAAATATGCCCAATGATTTTTGACAAATGTGCAAAAATGATTCAGTGAAGTAAAGGTACCTTTTGCCACCAAGGGGTGCTGGGGCATTTGGGCATCCACAGGCTAAAAAAATGAACCTCAACCCAAGTCCTATACCTGATACAAAAAATAACTTAAGCTGGATCACAGACTCAAATGCAAAATGTAAAAGCATAAAACTTTTAGGAAAAAGAAAAAGCAAGATGAAATTTTTAGGATGTAGAACTAGATAGTTTCTTATAAAACAAAATATGCAGCTATTATATATCTCAGCAATTGCACTTTTAGGCATTTATTTTATCCCAAAGAAATGAACACTCATGTTCACACAGAACCACATACATCAATTTTTACAGCAGCTTAATTTGTTAGAGCCAAACACTGGAAAGAGCCCAGATGTCCTTCAGTGGGTAGAGTTAAATGACCAGTGGTATATCCATATCATGGAATACTATTCAGCGGTAAAAAGGAAAGACATATTGACGCACACAACATGGATGACTCTCCAGAGAACTGCACTGAGCAAAAAGAGCCAGTACCAAAGGTCACATCCTGTGCTGCAATGCCACTTATATCACATTCTTGAAATGACAAAATGGAGAACCGATTAGTGGTGGCCAGGGGTTAAGAAAGAGGTAGGGTTGGACGTGAGTGGATGTGGCTATAAAAGGGCAACCTGAGGGAGGCCTGTGGTGATGGCAGTGTCTGTATCTGACGGGATCAGCATCAATATCCTGGCGGTGATCCTGTGCTTTAGTTGTGTGAGTGGTCACCCACTGGGGACCCCTGGTAGAGGGTACCCGGACCACTCTGTATTATTTCTTACAACTGCATGTGAATCTACAATTACTTACCAAGTTTAACTGAAAAGTGAAAAGGTCAGACTGGGTGTGGAACAGATTATCATTGACCATAATTGTGTAATTTCACTTCATTTCCTGACTAGGTCTTTATTTGGCTTCCTATGAAAGTGAGAGCCCAGAGAATCAAACAGAAAAAGAGAGGTGGAAATCTCTAAGGTGAGTCTGTGAGCCAAGACAGGTGGAGGGAGAGGGTGCTTGGGCCCAGAACAGGGCCGAGGGGCTTCCTGGTTTCCAGGTTGTCAGCCTTGGGGAAGCCCCTGCAGTGGAAGGGGGCAGTCAGGCAAGGGCCTTAGCTCAGGGCTGGGGTAGGCAGGCTGGGACCAGATCCCCCAGCAGCTGAAGGCTGCCCCTGTGGGCCGTCGAGATGTGAGTCCTGGTGCCAGGAGCCCCCAGTTCATAATCCTTGGGCCAAAAAGGGAGATGAACACAATCTCTTGCTTGTCTGGCACGTTGGCATGGCCGAGCAGGGGCGGGTGGAAGTGGTCTGCAGCAGAGGGCTCTGGGGACAGAGCCAAGAGAACTGCACACCAAGCCTTGGGGTGGGGAACCTCTTGCTGAGCAGGTGACTCGCCAGGGGGAAGTATAACTGTGAACCACCCTGGCTGTTCGAATCCCCAGGTCCTCTATTTTGGGGAAGACGTGAAGTGCTAAGCCGGAGGAGGAGAAGAGGAGAAAGTGAGCAGAAGCCTCTGCAGTCCTGCCCCAGCCGGCCCAGTGGATGGCGGGGGCCTCGCTGCTCTGCAGACCTTGCCCCTGTGGCCTGGTGCCTGCCCCGGTGACCATGAGATATAGGACAACTTTCTTCACCTTTTGTGGAACCTCAGCCCTGGTGGGGCCCAGGGCTTCCAGACATGTGGGCAGGATATGTTTTGCCTTCAGGACAGTGGGGGCCACGTTGCTAGTCAGTCTGTCCATCCTCGTCAAGGACGCAGCACTGCCCCAGAGGGTCAGGTGGCTGTGGTCTCACTCAGAGGCTGACACCCAGACTGTCGCCAGGTGGCCTGGGAGCCTCCACGTGGCTAGCAGGCTTTGCAGTGACATGAGGGGCCAGAGCCCACTAGTGGCCCCTGCCCTTCTGCCGATGGACCCTTCCCTGCCCCTCGGGATGGGCTGGTCTCTGCAGCCCTATTCGCCCCCTTTCTGGATCCTGCTGGTATCAGGGGATAGCTTTTGGGTGTTAGCTGTGACACCAGTCACAAGACAAATTGCCATGGATATGACAACATGTACAGTACATTGTAAGCTTTAGAGTTGTATAAACATACTTGTACACCCTGCAGATCACATCCACACCGTGTCTCTCATCCGTGGGCCCACAATGAACTTCTGCCAGGATGCAGGGCAATTTCCCAGCTCAGGCTGGGGAATGCTGTGGCCGTGGGTCAGGAGGGGGACATGGGGGTCGTTTCCACTCCATGGACCCCATGTCGTGTGGACAGGGCCTGGTGAGTGGATAGCCCTGCATGTGGCCAGATGCCTCTCTAATTGGAAAGTGGGATTGATGAAGCTAGCAAGGCATCCTTAGCCCATCACGAGGCTCCTCCCATGGTGTTCACACCCTGAGCCACACACAGTCCCTTAGCTGTACCCAGGACTCATGGCCTTCCCTGCAGAGGCCCCTTTGTCCTCAGTCCCTGTGGCTGGGTCAGATGGCCCACAGGCTCCGAAGGGCAGGGTCTACACCTGCTGTGCAGGTGTCAGCAGTACAGGTGGCGCCCAAGATGGATGCCCGTGAGCCCAGCACGGTGCCAGGTGACATGGCCCCGAGACACGCAACACAGGGTTTGAAGCTGCTCAGCTCTGCCCATGCAGGTGCCTGGGCCTCAGGGCCCTGGGTGGCCAGGGAGCCAGGGAGAGGCCATGGCTGTGCTGTATCCTGGCTCCTTTTCTCTGAGCCCTACAGAGAGGAAACAGTAGTGTGGAGGGCAGGAAAACTTGCCGGGTCTGCCTCAGTGGCCCCCGGGCCCGGCTGGAGTTTGGAATCGATCACTCTGACATGGGTGACCCGTGGGTCCTCTGAAGCCCCTGTCCCCACTTTGCCACATCACTGGAGACACACCGCCATGCCCCAAAGGTCCCTGTGCAGGGCACTGACCGACCCAGTAACCCAGCTGCACCCAGGCCTCTGCAGAAGCCTGTCTCTCCCACCTGGCAGCCCTCCAAGGTAGGACCCTGGGTAACTCCAGGGTGGTTCTGCAAGGCATGGCCAAAACTGTCCCAGGGACACCACAGACCCCCTTTCCCTAACAACTCTGGGGCAGACGGTGGCCAGTGTGGCCCCTGGCCCTTCGGCTCGCAGGCCGCCATGCCCCACATGCTGCCGGTTTCATAGGCAGGGCGTCTCACTTACAGCTCTCCCCCACAGCCCCTAACTTCTGATTGCTGCCATGGACATCGGTGGGCAAGGGGCAGGGGCACAGGTGGCTCACACAGGGTGTGCCTCAGCAGGCAGCTCCGTTTCACCCTGAAAATGAAATTCTTCTGTCATGAGTGCCAAGCCGCAGGCCTGCCACTTTACACACAACCTAACAAACCCCACAAGGTAGGTGCTGTCACCATGCCCCTTGGCAAGTAACAAAGGGAGGCTCAGAGAGGCAAAACCACTGCCACAGACAGGGATGGGGCCTGGGCCAACGCGAAGCTCTGCACCGGAGGGCTCTGAGGAACCGAAGCAGGCTCTGACTGGCCACCTGGTCTTCCTTCAAGCACAGACACAGGACACACGTGCCCTCCACTCCTGCCGTCTCCCCTTTGGAAGGTTGCTGAGCCCCTGGTGTCCCTGGTGGTTCAGGAGTGCCTTGCCGGGTCTCAGACATGTTCAAAACAAGACCTCCCTCTGCCTCCAGCTCCCCTTCTGCACACGCCCCTCCACAGCCCCTGCCAGCAAAGCCATGCCTTGTCCCCAGCAGCAGAGGACAGCGGGCCTTGATCCCATGATGCCGCCCTTCGTCATCAGCATGTGCTGTGAGGGTCATATCTCCCTGCCCAGCATCTTCAGTGAAAACAGCCTTGTTTTCACTCCCCAGGACCCAGGTGGGAGTCCTGGGACCCCAGCCAGGGACAGATCCAGGAGGGAGACCTTGAAACACGTGCCGAGATGCCTCTCAGCGCCCCTGGGCCCCTGTCCCCAGGTTGAGTAGGGTGCCTGACACCGTCTTCCTTTGGCATCTGACCCTGAACCTCCAGGCAGGACCAGAGAGGTGAGAGGAGACCCAGACTAGGAGCCCCACCCCCGAGATGGACCCCCACCGAGTGAGCAGGTAAGAGAAGAGCTCGGCAAAGAAGAGGGTGACGTGACCTGGTGTGCTGGTGTGGAGAGAAACGGCAGGAAAGGCCAGTCATTGAAAGACTCCATGGGGCAGACCAAGGAGCTTAAAGTTTACCCTGAAGGCTAGGGGGGGTGGGGGGCACTGAAGTTTTAGGGGCAGATGTGATGGTTAATTTTATGGGTCAACTTGGCCCAACCACAGGTGTCCGGATGTTGGGTCAGACATTTCCGTGTGTGTATGTGTGACAGTGTTTCCGGGTAAGATTCACCCTTGAGCCAGTGGACTCAGTAAATCAGTTGGCCCTCCCCAATGTGGGGGGCCTTGTCCAGCCAGCTGGAGGCCTGACTGGAAGAGAAGATAGTAGAAGGGAGAATTTACTCTCTCTGCCTGTTTTCAAGCTGGGACATGGTTTTTCTGCCTTCGGGTGGGAATGTATATCATTGGTTCTCTGGAGCCTCCAGCTTGCACCCAGCAGATCTGGGGACTTCTCAGCCTCCGCAATTAGGTGAGCCAATGTCTTATAATAAATCTCTATCTGTCATCTATCATCTATCTACCTCTCTCTCTCTCTCTCTCCTGTTGGTTCCTCTGGAAAACCCAGAGTAATACCAGGGGTAACAGTCAATTTAGGAAAGATCTCTTTGATACCTTTTATCCCAATAATTCTACTTCTGTTATTTATCCTAAGGAAAAAATCTGACATCAACACAGTATTTGCACAACAGAGAAGTAATTAATGGCCTCATTCTTTCCATTCCTGGGACAGCAGCTGGCTTTGCTCCCCAGCCCAGCCCAGAGTTTGGAGAGATCCCCTCTGCTGAGAAGCCACACCTGGATCCCTTCTTGGAGGCCAGATGTTGGAGAGATGGGAGCTTTCTGGTGGCCTTGGCATGCATGCCATGGGCTGACAGTGAGGGGCTCAGTGCCACAATAAGATCAATGCAGCCTAATGACGCAGGAAGGTTTTTGATCAATTGATTTACTCCTGTGACTTTTAGGGACAGTTACATCTTATTTATTTCAATAATGACAGCTTTTTGGATTAGAATGTAAGTCAAAAACAGCAAAACGCAGAGCACAGTTTGGTTTAAGATCTCATAATCACTAACATATACAACCTCTCTGTGTAGGTCTCCTTGTAGTTAATTGGCTCTTACACACCAACACACTTAGCAGAGAGGCTGCTCGCTGATGCAGGTGGAGGGAAGGCAGGCTGGGCCATAGTAGCAGTGGGGGTGGCAGAGATGGCCAGATGTGGGCTGTATTTTGAAGGGAAACCTGACAGGATTGGCTGATAGAGTGTAAGTCAAATATGAGAGACAAAGAGAGGGCAAGGCTGAGTCCCAGGTTTTGCGGCCTTGGCAAATGAAGGAACAGCATTGCCACTTCCTGAAATGTGGGAAGACTAGGGGAGGAGCAGGGTTGGAAAGGAAAATCAGGAATCTGATCTGAAGCATGTTTAGTTCAAGAGATCCATTAGACAGTCCAGTGCAGATATTGAACACAGATTTGAATGACATGATCCTGGAGTTCTCAGCAGAGATCAGGCCTGGATACATAAGTTTGGAAGGCTTCCCTGAGCAGGTTGCTTGTACAACAGAGGCTTGGGTAAAGCATCTAACATGGAGAGAAGCTAGCTGAGCCCTGGGACATATGAATGTCCGGAAGTTGAGGAAATAAGGTGGATCCATCAAAGGTCATTGAGAAGAAGTTTCTAGAAGTTAAGAGGAAAACCAAGCAAATAAAGTTAAGAGGAAGACAGAAGCTGATAAGGAAGATCCAGGACATGAGTTATCACCTGTTTCCAGTGCCGCTGAGAAGCTAAATGACACAAGAAGCAAGGGCCGGCCTTTGGGTTCTCAGCAGAGACAGAACGGGCCGCCTCAGAGGGAGGAGCTCCAGGGACGTGTTGGGACTGAAAGTCTGACTTGAAGACCATTCAAAAGAAAATGGAAAGCTAGGCTATCCCGTAGAAAAATGAACAGGAGATAAACACAGTTCAATAGGAGGAAATGCATATGACTCGTGGGTGACAGAAATGCTCAACTTTACTCAAAGGAAGACCACATTGGCGTTCCTCTTAGATGACAGAAAAATAGAACAGTGTGTGGACAAAGCTGGGGAAACCGGCTCTCCCTCATTGCCTTGTGGGATATAAATTCCTTCCTATGGAAGGAAGTAACCTGGCAGTTGCCATCAAAACTGCACGGATGTGTACACTGTGACAGCGCCCCCACCTTAGCTATTTGTCTTGTCATCATCCCTGCACACCCCCCTGGTGAAGAAGCCTGTCTTAGGCTGCTCGCTGCAGCGCCGTTTGAGAGCAAAAGGTTGGAAACAGGCCAAGCGTCAATGAATAGGAAACTGGTTAAATGAAGCTGGCACAGCCCCACCCTGGAATACTGAGCAGCTGTAAAGATGCTCTCTATTTACTGATGGGAAAGGGGCCCCATGATGATTGGCTACAGCTGTAAAATAGCACATAGGGAACATTAGCATTTGTGTATAAAGAGGAGGGAAGGAATAGATACTTGCCTTTGCTTGTATGACTTTCAAGATCTCTTTAAACCTCTAAAAACATTTAAAAATACACAAAACCCTAATAATGATAGTTAACTTTTGGGAGATGTGAACTGGGTGGATAGCATAAGACTTTCTGCTTTTGAACTATGTAACATATTACCTATTCAAAAATTAAGTTAATTAATTAAAAAATAACCTGAAAGAGAGAAAGAGTATGTATCTGAGAACCCAAGGGGAAGGACTTCCAACTTCTAGCTGTGGGAGATTTCTCTGCACATGGGATTACTGGACATGATCTGTACATTTTTAATTTCATGCAATGCTGCTTTCCAGAAGGATCGTACTAGTCCAATCTCCTACCAACAGGTTTCAGGGGGCCCCCAAACCCCTGCCAATACTTACTGTCATCAGGATATGTCCCTGCTGCAAGATATGTGCACCAAAATGAGGAAATAAATCAAGAAAGAGGATGGGGGTCAGCTGTCATAAGGTCCAATGCAGGGAGGGAACCAGGTAAGTCCTGGGGAAAGGAGAGCCCTCAGAGTCCCAGGACAGAGGGGAGGGAGCAGGCGAGCAGGGTTCCAGGGAAAGCCTGCACTGAGAGGGGTTGGCAGGTGCAGCCCTTGGAACCTGTTAGCCCAGAGTGCCTCCAGGGAATGGGAGAATGGAGGGGTGGGGGAAGACAGGGATGGATGGCTTTTGTTAGAAGCCCTTTAATGCTATACATTATTTTCAAGTAATAGTTTGATTTAAAAATCACTTTTAAAATAATTTCTGAAGCCAAATTATAAAATTCCATTCAAGCATTTTCAAACCAAAAATTACAGTACTTTACGGTGGGAGGTAGGTGGGGCTCCCAAACCAGAGAGGGTCTGTGACCTTGGGAGGTCTGCAAGGAGCACGGAAACGGGAAGATCCAGGCACAGCAAAAGATGGGTGTGTCTCTCCAAGGATATCTCCTGCCAAAATAATGTGATCGCAAACACACAGGGCTCCTGCCAGAGGAGGAAGCGCTGGGGGCCAGGGGACCGGGAAGCTTCTCAGGGCAGTGAGGGGGCGGGGTTTCCTCCAAGCATCAGCAGCAAAAACCTCTTCTAGAAAGGTGGTGTTAGGACACCTGTGGGCCCATTTCTCAGCAAAACATGCATAAGTTGTGAAAATTACTTTTTTAAAAAGTCTCTGGAAACTGTCTTAAAAGCATAGAGGAAATGAAGAAAAACGTCCTTAAGAAAACGTAGTCACACTCGGCAAGAACAGTGGGAGTTGCTGGCACATGGACCATGACCCGTTTCTCACCCTCACTCTCAGCTCAGCGTGATGGAAGCACCACCCCAGGTGGGCGCCACGACGAACCCAGGGCTCCCTCTCCCCAGCCCCGGGCACAGTCAAGAGCTGCCCTTGTCTCCCCAAGAGGGCAGACCGCCAGCATTTTTCATCCCACCCCCCAGCTGTGTGTTGCAAAAGGTAAGTCCTGAGTGAGTGCCACTGAGGGGCCAGTACCCCCTTCCTCCACCCAGCCCCATTCGCAGAGTGGAAACTCTACCCAGGGTGCTGCTTCAGAGAATGAAGAAGCTCTGGGCACCCTCACTCCAGCCATCTCCTAGGGTGGTCTTTTAGGGTTCCTGGACCCAGTTACAATGTGTTGGGGTGGGGGGGGCGGGGGGATGGTTGGGGATTCCCTAGGCACAACACCGAGCAATTCTCTGACACCTGCAGGGTGTCGGAGAATTCAGCTCAATTCTGACACTGTGTGCCCAGAGAGAGTGGAATCCCGCAGGCTGAGGACTTGGTCCTGCCAGACCCCCTCCCTCTGCCCCCACTTCCGATGCTGGTCCCAAGCCCCAGGATGTTCCCTGTGCCTCTGACCCAGCTCTACAGATAGGAGGTTCTCATGAACACCTCATCAGAGTTGATTAATTTGCTAGAGATTCTCACAGAACTCAGGGAAACACTTGCATTTACCCATTTATTAATGAGTATGATAAAGGATACAAATCAACAGCCAGATGAAGAGATGCATAGGGCGAGGTCCCAAACAAAGGAGCTTCTGTCCCTGTGGAGCCTGGGGTCCAGCCCGAGGGCAAATGGAAACGTTCTGGTCCCCTAAGCATGGAACCCTCTAAAAAGAGGAAAAAGGGGCAAAAAGCTGTTTTCTCAGATACCTATGAAGGTTTCGTCATTGACTAAGTCATTGGCCATTGGCTGGTTCAACTCTCAGTTCCCCCTCTCCCCTGTCTGGAAGTTTGAAGCAGGGACTACCAACCTCTAATTGTTACAGTAGGTGGATAGCCAGACAGGGGCAGGGAGGGGTTTTGGGGACTTTGGCTGGTGCTTACATTCAGTTAGATGCTTGTTTATATTCTAAACATCCCATTTAAACTGTTCTCCTGGATGTGGGTAGGGAGGGTATATGTAACAGACCTGCCAAACTGACTGGTTCCAACACGGAGAAGGTGACTGTGACTTCACATCAAAGTGCATTATGCGCTCCTTAGCAGACTAAATATCACACCCCTTGGTGCGATTCTGGGGACAAAAAGAGGGCATCATCTGATTTCCTGGAAGTCCCCGCCCTATTCTGAGAAGGACCCCCATCCTGATGAATATTCCACCCCTGCTTAAACTCCCACTGTAAGGCCACCGGCCAGAACCCCACCAGCCCCTCACCTCTGGAGCTCACCTGCACTCCCTCCTGGAGTGTGTGCTCTGCTTTAGTCAGCTACTCTGCTCGCACCCGCTAGTCCTGCTCATGAGTTCTTTCTCCATCAGAGTCAAGAACACTCTCCTGGGTTGAGCTCTCACCTAGCACGCAGGGAGATCTCCCTGGACTGGACTTCCTGACAGCATAATCTCACAGTTCATCCTCCTGGCCACCAGCCCCAGCCCTTGGGTGGGGTCCAAAAGTCTCCTTAACACAAGATACCCATGTCCCCTTTGTGCCTCTGAAGCATTTTTTTATTTTTAAGCAACTGCAGATAAAGACCACATACATCTGAGTGATCAAATATATATTTCATATACATAATTATATTGCAGGTGGAGGTTCCGCAGTGGGAGAGGCAACCCAACAGCAGAGGCTCCAATCCCCAGCCAGTGCTCTGCTCATAAAACCAGGGTGTCCCTCTGAGAAAGTGGGCCGCTGTCCCCAGCACCCGAGATGGAGCAGGGGCTCAGAGCTGGGAGGCCGGAGGACAAGAGGCAAGCTATAGAACAGAGAACTCCCAAGCTGTACCCAGAGGAAATGACTTTATTTGAAACAGTGGCAATGGTTGTACGACCTTGTGAATACACTCAAAAGTGCCAATCACATACTTTAAAATGAATGTTTTGTGAATTATATCTCATGTTAAAGAAAAGGGAAAAAGGCACGGTGACAAAGGCTGATGTGTGGGTGTGGGGTAAACTGCAGTATTTCCAGATTCCTCAACCTGGCCTTAGTCCATTTAGATATTGATGGGGGTTTCTTCCCACAGCACTCCAGGCCAAGGGCTGGAGAGAAGCTGTTCTCTCCTCACCTCTGTTGCAGTAATTGGTCTGGCACCTGTCCATCACCAGGGATCCGCCCGTGGGGTTGCTCTTGGAAGGGTCGGGTGGAGAGGCCAGGCATGAGAGAGGCGGTCAGAGGGGAAGAGCAGAGCCGGGCCTCATCATGACCAATGAACGGGTTTCTCCCACTCTAGCTTTTCCTTAGACTGATTATGGCCACACCAGTTTATTTGCTCTTCTCCAATAAAACCACTTCGTCCCAAAACCACAGTGGGGTGTTAGGGAAGACAGGAAGGCATCTCTGATATGAGGACACCTGATGGCAAGAAGGAGCCAAAGGTGGGTGCAGTTGGGAGGAGAGCATTCCAGGCAACTGCACCAACCCGTGCAAAGGCCCTGAGGCAGAAACAGTGTCTCTGTTGTCTTTCATTCAGTCATTCTGCAAATATTATTCAACACCTACTCTGTGCTAGGCACTGTTCCCTGGGAACAAACCATCCTATAATATGATGCCGGAATGTGAAAGCAACTCCGTGGGCTCAGAAGGAGAATTAAGCAGGAAGGGGAGAGAATGAGGGATGGGAGGGTCTGTGTGACACAGGGTAGTCAGGGAAAGCCTTACTGAGAAAAAAACACCTGAGCAAAGGGCTTGCGGAATGGTGGAGAGTGACCACAGAAAGGTGGAGGGGCCCTGACGGCAAGGGCCTGAGGCCACAGGAGGACCGTGTGCAGGACCGTGAGCAGGAGCTGCTGGGGCGTGTAAGCAAACAGGTGATGTGGCTGGACTCGTTTTCAAATGAGCAAGATGGCTCTGGCTGCTGTGAACACTGTGCTCTCACCCGCCCTCATCTCCCACACACCCCCCCACACACCCCAGCATTGGCAGAGCTAGGTAGCAAACTTTACTGAGGAGGTGGGACTGTTTTTTAAAGAAACTCTTATGTCACAAAAGTCCCATATATGACATTGAGAAGAGCTAAAGGGCCCTGGTGCCTAGATTTCTCAGGGCTCCATGGTGGACCTTGGCCAGGGTGCTCAAATCCAGCAGTTTTAAAGGAACAATCCCTGTGGCACCTACAGCAAAGGCAGAGTCCAGGGCACCCCTGAGACTCAGGCTCAGGGATCCAAAATGGGCCCAGGAGTCACATTAGTAACATCATGTCCAGGGGATGCCAACAGGTGGTCCACAATACCCACCTTGAGGAAACAGCAGCCTGGGCTCTGCAGAGCACCGTGTCAAACCACAGACCATGCAGAAGCTCAGTGGGGGAGCCACGTCCATGCCGAGACCCCTTTGGCCTGGCCTGCAGGGTGGTTGCAATTTAATTACTTGATAGCAACCATTTCGACTTGGAGATCACAGTTGGCCTTCGAACAACATGGGAGTTACAGGCACTGTCCTCCCCCTGCAACCACCGCACAGTTGAAAATCCATGTATAACTTTTGACCCCCAAGAAACTTTAACTTCTAATAGCCCACTGTTAACCAGAAGCCTACCAGATAACATGAACAGTTGGTTAACACATATTTTGTATGTTTTATTTACTATATACTGTATTCTTACAAAAAGTAGAGAAAAGAAAATGTTTTTTCAAATTGTTGCAAATCTCCAAAAATTTTTCTAACATATTCAATTGTAAAAAAATCTTCATATAAATGGACCCACACAGTTCAGACCCATGTTGTTAAGGGTCAACTGTACATATACCAATCTAGGGCTTGGCTTCTCTTAAGAAGCTGCACCATCTGCTAGCTTTGGGCCATGGCAATTCTGTATGATCCCCAGTGGCCTTGTTGCCCATTCCTGTGGGCTGTGGTCAGTTGGGCTCTGGAGCCTGAGATGACCACAAGGAGATGGCATCCACATGTTTTCAAGTGAAATCCATTCACAGCCCTCTGTGATCTGGTCTGGACCTAATTTTCCATCTACTTGAAAATTACAGTATTCTTTTTTTCTTTTCACATCTAGAAGAGAAGCTTCCAGAGCCTGTCAGATGTGTGTATCTGGCAGCCCTTCCTTCTGAGCAATGGAGTCAGGACTTTTGCTGGCAAACCTAGAGAGGAGCAATAGGGCCCCTGTAGAAAGGCCTGGCTGTGAAGGCCAAGGAGGAGTGCAGAGGACAGAGGCTGTGCAGTGAGCCCGGGGCTGTGCAAGGGTGCAGAGGACAGAGGCTGTGCAGTGAGCCCGGGGCTGTGCAAGGGTTCCTATCCCAACGCAGGAGGACAGAGGCTGTGCAGTGAGCCCGGGGCCGTGCAAGGGTTCCTATCCTGACACAGGAGGACAGAGGCTGTGCAGTAAGCCCGGGGCCATGCAGAGGTTCCTATCCCAACGCAGGAGGACAGAGGCTGTGCAGTGAGCCCGGGGCCGTGCAAGGGTTCCTATCCTGACACAGGAGGACAGAGGCTGTGCAGTAAGCCCGGGGCCATGCAGAGGTTCCTATCCCAATGCAGGAGGACAGAGGCTGTGCAGTGAGCCCGGGGCCGTGCAGAGGTTCCTATCCCGACGCAGGAGGACAGAGGCTGTGCAGTGAGCCCGGGGCCGTGCAGAGGTTCCTATCCCAATGCAGGACAGAGGCTGTGCAATGAGCCTGGGCCAGGGAGTTCCAGTAGTGAGACTGGCCCCTTTCACTCCAGTCAGCAGATGCCTTGGAAGCCTGTCCTGTGCCAAGCACAGCATCAGTGCTGAAACAGGTGATGGCGATGAGCAGTGGCCTCTAACCCCAACTGGGGAGACAGGCATGTATGGCAGGATGAATAGAACCTTTTGCCCTGGCCACTGGGGAGCTTACTAGACCTTGAAGAGGTTATATAAGCATGGCATTGTTCATGGGGACATTCAGAAGAAAGCATATCCAGTTACTATGAGGACCCTCTGTAGGGCAAAAAGGCCCCCAAGGAAGCACAAGACACCATGTGATTGTGTCTGAATCACAGCCCCTCCCCAAGATGTCCACGTCCTGACCCCAGGGACCTATGTCTGTTAATTTACATGGCAAAAGGGACTTGGCAGACATGATTGATTCGAGGATCTGGAGATGGGAGGTTCTCCTGGATTATCCAGGAGGCCCTAATGTAGTCACATGCATTCTCAAAAGAGGGAGGCAGGGGGAGATTTGACACAGATGATGGATGGGGTGGGGGAGGCAGAGGCTGGGGGACCTCACTTTGGAGGAAGGGCCCGAGCCCAGGAATACGAGCGGCCCCTAGAGGCTGAAAGAGGCAGGGAAACAGAGCTTCCCCTGGCGCCCTCCCATCCCCCAGGAGCCGGCCCTGCCCACACTTAGACTTGTGCGCAATGAGACTGACTTTGGATTTTTGCCTCCATATCTGTCCAAGTGTAAATGACTGCGGCTTTAAGCCACCATGTGTGGTGGTTTGTACTGCAGCCCAGAGAGCAAATACAGAGATTCTCCCCTAGTCCCCTGAGCTGGAAAAATGTGTGCAGCGGCCGCAGCAGTTGCAGAGAAAGCTGATGGTCACGGGCTAAGTGTGTGTGACTCTAGGGACCCTGAGAACAAGGCCTACCATGGCTTTGCTGGTGCAGACCCCTGGACTGAAAGTCCCCACCCACCCCGCACCACTGCACCCCCATCAGCAGCAACGCACAGCTCAGCCCCTCTGGGTCAGGGTAGCAGCTGGCAAGAGGTTTCACCCATTGTGGATAAAGTGGGAGTTCCTGTGGCCAGGATTCTCACCTGGCCCTGGTTGGCTGGCTCACTACACGTGTGTGGGCAATGTGTTGCCATTGACTCTATATTAAGAGCTCCACCCAGTGCTCTGGGCAACATGGTGGCATGGCTGCAAGGCTACAGGAGAGCAGAGACTGGAGTGGTGGCAGCCCTGAGGACAGAGACTGAGGCGGCTGTGGGGGACAGAGAGGCCCAGAGGCAGAAACTGGCTTGCTGAATGCAGACTCGCTCTGAGTGGACGGGATTCTAGTGATTGACCTGCCACCGTGGGAATAAACTTGAGTATAAACCCTTTCACCCCAAGAATGTTCCATTGTCATTTTTCAGTTTCATTGAATCCATGGTGAACTTGTTGGAGGCTGAAACCCATTGGCAAGACACTGCCCCATGAGGGGTCTTTGCCGACCCCAGGCCTCCAGCAGTCCCTAGGCCGTGGGCCCACCCTCTGGCTCCCAGTGCAGGGAGGCAGCATCGACCTCCTCGGCTTCCATGGGGGCGATGAGGCCACAGTGTCACGCTTTCAGGAACCAGAGCTTAGGATGCCTGAGTGGCCCCCGAAGGAAGAGGAAGCTGTCCCTGCCATGTGGGACCCGGCCCAGGGCTGGATGCTCCTTGCTGCTATGCTCTCCCCCTGGAGAAGCTCGGGCTCGGGGGAAACCTCCCTCTCACCCCTCCTTCCCTTCCGTCTTCTCCTCCCTTCCTTATGCCCTGCCTTCGTCCCTTTCTCCTTTCCTTCCTTCCTTTCTTTCTTCTATGTTATAAATTGAATGCTCATGTCCCTCCAAAATTTATATGTTGAAGCCCACAAATAGGATGGTGGTTCCATAAAAATGGCTCAAGAAAGCTCCCTTGCCACTTCCACCATATGAAATTACAGCAAAAAGACAGCCATCTAGGAAACGGCTCTCACCCAGCACTGAACCTGCTGGGCATTTTGATCTTGGACTTCCAGCCCCCAGAACGGTGAGAAATAAATTTCTGTTATTTATTAGCTATGCAATCTGTGGTATTTTTGTTACAGCAGCCCAAGTGGACTAAGACACTCCAAAACCAAATAATTTTCCATAATCATATTAACAATACATTATTATGTTACTATGATCGCTTTTCATTGAATGATACTTAAAAATGTAAAGGAAAAGTAAAAATCAATGGAAACCCATCATCCAGAAATATCTACTGTTAACCTTTTAATAATTATACTCTAGAACTTATTAGAATTTGTCTTTACATATCTACCTTCACATAAATAAGTTTATGTCTCTGTGTCCACATAATCAGAGTGAGGTTTCCAGTGTTATTTTTTTCCTCTCCCTCTCCTTCCCCCTCTACCCAATCACTACCCCCAGAGGTAATCTAATAGGCACTCTTTCATATTCTATATAATCTTTATCACTCACACAAAGGTTTTGGGTACTTTACAAAAACTGGATTCTACCCCCTGTGCCCACAGGGTCACCAGCCTGCTGTAGGGCCCTCCCTAGCTGCCTTCCTCATTCATACCCCCAAATCCCACCTCCCTCTTCATTCTAGAGTTGGGTCCCCTCACTAAGAGGAGCTCTTTCTCAAGGTGAGGTCTAATTTTGGAGTCTTTTAAAATGAGTGGTATGGGGATGATTTCAGGGTGCCAAGACACCTAGGACCTGGACATAGAGTTCTCTGTGCCCCCCTTTTCCCTATTTGTGTCAGTTATGGATGCATTCAGATGTAAACAGTGGGAAATCTTTCACACAGTGGTTTAAACGAAGAAGTACAGAAGAACGTAGGGGCCACGAACCACACTCCTTTACCCTCACTTCGCCACCACCCTTGCTGTGTGACTTCCATCCCCATGACCACACATGGACAGGAGGAAGGGGATGTGGCACCTGCAGATCTTCTCTCTCACACATTGGCAAGAAACACATGTTGTCTGGAGTGTGCCCTGAGGGTGGGCACATTCTTTTATTGTTTGCTTTATGTATTCCAAGTCCTTAGAACTGCTGCTCAATAAACATGTGCTGAATGAATAAGTGGATAGATGAATGGATGGGAGGATGGATGGATGGTTGGGTAGATAGATGTGAGGAGATGGAGGAATGGAAGGATGGGAGCAGGAGTGGATGGTTGGATGGATGACTGTGAGGAGATGGAGGAATGGAAGGACGGATGGGAGGAGATGGAGGAATGGAAGGATGGATGGGAGGAGATGGAGGAATGGAAGGATGGATGGGAGGAGATGGAGGAATGGAAGGATGGATGGGAGGATGGATGGACGGATGGATGGATGGATAGATGGGTGGGTGGAGGCCCACAATGGAAGCTTTTTACCTCCTACAGACCCTACAGTGGAGTCAGGCAAGGGAGAAGGGACTGGAGTGGCCACTGAGTGACCGACCCCTCACAGAAACTCAGGCAGACACAGAGTCGCCTAGCATCCCCCATGGGACTTCATCCTCCATAGGTGGGCTCTCTTGGAGATTTCCTTTTTCATATATCTGAGCAGATCTGGATACCCCAACCCCAAACTTTCTTAGGAGATTATGGGCATATTGTTCTCTGGAAAGATGAGTTCTCCACCTTTGTGTAACTTCTTCTGGGGCAAAAATGAATGGCAGGAATGAGAGCCAACTGAGAGTCCAGCAGGGGTAATGGGCTGCCCCACCCCAGCTTTCAGTAACAACATTAAAAACCAAATGGGCATAATTTTTGAACAAAGACTTCTTATAGGAACATTGCCAACATTCACATCCCATGTGTGGCAATAATGTGAGATCTACTTTTAGCAAAGATGCACACAGTTGATAGACTAAATTTATGTCTATTTTTCCCCCAAGGGATAGGGGTAGAATCATTAAATGTACACGAGAATTTTACTGAGGGCCACCTGGAGCCACCACCCCAAACTCTGCCAAGCCAGTCCTCCTTAATACCCCAATCTCTCTACCCTTAGCTCCACCTACCACAATCCTACTCCTTCTTATAGGTTCTCCAGTGGTCCCCTGATGGGTCATGAAAGAGCTTTTTTATAATTGCAGAAAGAACACATTATGAAAATGCAGGGTGGGGGAAGGAAAGCCAGTTACCCATAATCCTGCCAAATAAATCAAACTTTCCTCATTTTGCTAGCTTCCTTCCAGGCCTTGTTCACATGTGTGGACCTATTTCACAGAGTGACAACCAGAGATTGATTTTGTATTCTGCACCTGCACTCAGCAGTACTTCATAAGTGCTCTTCACGTTGCTATAGCTTGTTCAATATATTAATAGCTGCATAATCATCCTCAAATTTGTACCATAATTTGCTTAACAAATAAATGAGTTTATTTCCAACTTTTTGCCCCTGTAGCTAATGCAGCAATAAACATCTTTGTACACATAGTTTTATTTTTGTGTTGAATATTGGTTGAAAAGCAGCCTGAAGGCTGGTGTCAGCTCTGAGCTGGCAGCTTGGATCGCCTTGGTGCACCTGAGTCCCCAGGCTGCCAGTCACAGAAAAGCTGCTGGGCCTCTACCAGTTTCTTGGCTGACCACAGATGAACTGGAAGCGGCACAGTCCCCCAGCTGGATGACATGTCTGAAGAGAGAGGCTCAAAATCCCACCTCTCCTTCTGGAAGAAACCAGCAGCGTTCTGGTATGAAGTGGGAACAGGCAGCCTGTGTGGCTGTCCTCCAGGGAACAAAGCTGTCCTTGCTTCCCATGGGCTATGTTGGCTCTTGGGGGTTTTCCTCCTCCACCCGATGCTCCCTGGCAGGCTGATAGTCAAGGTGCCCCGTGTTTCTAGGATCAAGGTGTAGGCCCCTGAGACAAACTCGTCAGGTCAGATGCTTTCTTCCTGGAGGGGTGCTGCGCGGACTCAGCCCAGCAGCAGTGCCCTGATGAAGCCACCCCTCTGTTCCATCCCTGGATCCCCAGAGCTGCTGTTTTCTGAGGCTAGGCTTTCCCCTTGTCTTCACCTGGATGAGCTGTCCTGCAGCCTTCTGAAAGAATTTCCTTATGTACCTGTCTTTCCTGCATGTAAACAGAGGGCCCTCCAAGATAGAGCCAGGCCCCCTGGCAGCGGGACCTGGGGACCCAAAGGACCACCACTCCAGGTCAATCTGCAGCCCAGGAGTCAGACCTCACGTGAGGCCTGCCATGCACAGGCCAGCTTGGCCAGCCAATGTCTCCTCTCTCGGCTTTCTGGCTCAGTCATGCATCATCCTAGCCAAACAAATCTTGACAAAGGATGAGGTGATGCCTTCGATCCTGCAAAAAGGCAGCTGCCCTGCCAGCTTATGCCCACTCAGCATCAGCCCCAGGCCCCACCCAAATTCCTGGACAGAGCCTCTGCTTCCTGGGCTGGGCCAAGTACCAGGACATCCAGGCAATGTCTGAATTGGAGCCAGGCACCACCCTGAAATGAGTGAGACTCCTGGAGCCACCCATGAAAGGGGCTTCCTTCCATCCCAGAACCACCACCCACTCAATTCACTGGGCAAAGAGCTCACTTCTCTGAGCTTCCAAAGTCCTCAACTGCAAAATGGGCATAATCCATCCCTGAATCTGAGGGTCCTTGGGAGAGTTAAATTCCAGTCCCTGGACCTCGACAGTTTCCCAATCTGAGCACAGTGTCACCACCCCTCGCTGAGGGGGCCCTGAGCTGGGGGAACAGCCAGTGCTCCAGGCCCTTACTCCCAACTATTCAAACTCGACAGATCAGGTCCTTTCTTCCTGGAGGGATGCAGCACTGATCAGCCCAGCAGTGGTGCCCTGATGAAGCCACCCTCTGTTCCAGCTGCCCAGATCCCTAGAGCCACTGTCCTTTCTGAGGCTGGTCCCCCCTTGCCTTAACCTGGCTGAGCTGCCCTGCAGCCCCTCTGAAAGCCGCTGTTCCCCCAACACCAGCAACCAGGAAAGGGAGAACGACACCTTCCTTCCTCCAGTAGACCTCTTAGAGGTAAGAGAAGCCTGGGCCGCTTCCACTTTTTTGAGGTTCCTGGTACTCAAAAATGAGATTTGCAGTAACTGGAATAATCTCAGTGTCTACACAAGAAAAGCACGATACAATGTATTCGTGTTATTGACAAAGTAAAATTGCACAACTTAGCACACTTTCTGGTGAACTCCAAGTGGTGCTGAATACAAGTTCAAAATCACAGGTTGGCCATCTGCAGAAGACCCTCGAACAACACGAGGGTTAGGGGTGCTGACCCCACACACAATCATATATCTGAGTACAACTTTTGGTTCACCAAAAACTTAACTGTTAATAGCCTACTGTTTACCAGAAGTCTTACTGATTATATGAATAATTAACATATTTTGTATATTATGTTTATTAGAGACTATATTCTTAAAATAAAGAAGACTAGAGAAAAGAAAATGTTTTTTCAAATTGCTGCAAGTCTCGAAAATTTTCTGCAATATGTTTATCGAAAAAAATCCATGCAGAAGCGGATTCGCATAGTTCAAACCTGTGTTGTTCAAGAGCTACCTGTACTTTTGTAATCTACTGAAGCTGGGGTAGTACTCTCAAAGTCTGAAATTTTGAGAAAAAAAACAACCAAACCTAATTCAGAACCTTCATTGGATCCGATTCAAGAAAACAATAGGGGTTGGTAGGGGGACACTTTTAGATGGTATGGGAACACTTGAATAGGGTAGCATATGGGATTATTTTCGGAATTACTATTCATAGTTTTGGTCATAGTAATACAGAACAGCCCAAAGGGTCATCAAATGACTCAGGGAAAAAAAAAATTTTAATGGAAGCGCTAGACAGTTAATTTACGGCCCAATGTTAACCACAGTGGAACCAAGTTGAATACAATGGTTTCGCTGTGTCATTCTTTCCACTTGTGTTTATACTTGAAGTTTTTCTTTAAGAAAGATTAAAAGTTTGAGTTGGCTGCTAGAAATGTGCATTTTTCTAAATAAGATGCTATTATGCTGTTGTCTGTTGGCCGGCCTGGCTGTCCATCCCTTCAGGACAGCCTGTTCTGGCTGATGCCTGCAGGTGGCGCTGCAGTCCTCACCCAGGCCACCCCAAACTCTTCACAGGTCTTGTGCCCCTAGTAACAGGTCACAGGGAAATGGGGGTGACTCTGATAGCTACAGCTATAGGCACCCATCATCTGATTTGCCTCTGTAAGAGCAGGAAAGGTCATTAGGTCCACCACACAGAGGGAAACGGACCCCAGATGGGAAAGGGGCCTGCAGATATCACACAGCTGACATGTGGCCAAGCAGGAATTTGAGCCAGAGGCATTCTGGTAAACCACTCTCTGAAAAATAAGAAAGAGAGAGAAGAGCAGGAGGAAGTCCTGATTCATGGTATCTGCCAATTTCTATGGTGTAAAGATTATCCTACCATCATGGCCGATGGCAAGGTATCAATGGTTTAGCAAATGGCCTGAAAATTCCTGAATATTTAACAACCAGTGCCATTGATTTGAACCCAGCCCTGGGCATCTATCTCTGAATCCCCTACTCTTTTCTCTGTCAGCACTTCCTACTGGTAAAATGAAAACTGCAGGCCCAAAGGTGGAGGCCCACTCATGTTGATGGCCCTACATCAGCAAACTGAGAGTTAATAACTGACTTAACTACAGTTTCAGTTCCCCCAGGATTGTGACCTTTAATCATCAACATGGAATTTCAGCACTAGGAAATTTACTGATAGACCCCTTCCATTTCCCTTAGGAGGGTGACCTTGCCCAAAACAATGGATTCTCTAATAATAATTTCCTTTGTCTTGTTCCCTCTCTACCTTCAGAAACCATTCCTTTCCTCTAGTTTAACAGAGCCTCTCTCTACTTGCACTTTTGCACTGTTGGTGGGAATGTAAAATGGTATCGCTGCTATGAAAAAGGGTATGGAGGGTCCTCAAAAAATTAAACATAGAACTACCATACAACCCAGCAATTCCACTTCCAGGTATTTGTGGAAAAGAATTAAAATCAGGATCTCAAAGAAATACTTTGTACTCCCATGTCCACAGCAGCATTATTCATAATAGCCAAAAGATGGAAGCAATCCAAGTGTCTACTGACAGATAGATAAACAAAATGTGCTCTATACGTACAATGGAATATTATTAATTCTTAAAAGGAAAGAAACTCTGACACATGGTACCACATGGATGAACCTGGAGGACACTATGGTAAGTGAAATAAGCCACTCACAAAAAGACAAATACTATATGATTCCATATATATATATATGAAATTCATAAAACAGAGAACAGAATGGTGGTTGATAGAAGCTTGGGGGAGGGTGGAATGAGGCGTTTGTGTTTAATGGGGACAGAGTTTCAGCTTAACAAGAAGACAGAAGAGTCCTGGAAATGGATGGTGGGGACGGCTGCCCACCCATGTGAGCGTACTGACTGCCACTGAACTGCATGTTTCAAAATGGTTAAGATGGTAAATTCCATGTTATGTGTATTTTATCACAATTTTTAAAAGGTAGCTTTGCATCACTACTATAAATGAAAAGCCTCTTGTCCTAAAGGAAGGGTCTCCATAAAACAAAAGAACTGCACTCCCAAAGGCAGGGTGGTGTTAACATCACCCTAGATGCTGGTGCCTGAGGAGGCTGAGCTCAGGAGACCTCATCCCACTTGGTTTAAAAGGAAGATTGGCAGGTGCCACAGAAGGTGGAAAGTGCTTCAGAACCAACTTTCTCCTTGACAACTTCAGATGGGTCAAAGAGGACTTTAAAGGGACCTGCTTCCTTCCCATCTGATGTAACAGGGTCATGTCTTGTGGGCCTCTGTGATCGTTTCTCATGGGGGGTATGGGCATCCCACACTTTTAAAGACCCTTGTAAGGACCCTAGGGCCTGAGTTTGTATGGCAGGGGAGGCCAGGGCATGCCAAGTGAGAGGAGCAGAGCAAAGGAACCCCTACCAGCTGCCTGGGCAGGGAATTCCAGTTGTCAAGTACCTGAGCATGGGTATCTTGGCCCCAAGGACTCCTTGCCCTGTAGGAGAGGTCCGGCTGCCGGAGGGCCAGAGCAGATTATCCCTTACTGCTAGGCCCAGGAAGGGGCCCTGGTTAGTTGGGTCAGGGGACTGTATACATGGAGGCAAGTAGATAAGTACAATCCAGTCTCAACAGGCCAGGACCCGGATTAGACAGAAAATGGTAGTGGGGGTGGAAGGGAAGGACTTGGAGGGGGATGTCACTAAGAAGACACCTGTACACTCTGATACTAGCCCGCATTGCATCCAAACCCATTGCCTGGAAACAGTGCCTCTGTTTCCTTTGGGAAGCAGCCTCTCTCCAGGATTCTCAGGATACGTGGCTGGTATGGCTGACTCCACTCTTCTCACTATAGGAGGAGGTGAGGGATCCAGGGCTGGCTAGTCAGAAAATGCCATCCTTCCTCCCCACCTCCTCCAGTACATCCTCCCAGTATTCAGCCACACCTGAAGCTAGCCGTCCTTCCCCTTTATGTTGCAGAAAGGTGCCTGGCCTAACGGACACGGTGTGTGTGTGCTGGGGAGAAGGCGGGTGTTTGGGGTAGCGGATCTCATCACGCTGTCCTTGCCCAGGGCCGCTGGAGGTTTCTCCCAGGCTTCAGAGGGCCTTCTCAACCACTCGGGTGCCCTTACAGTTCAGGTGCAGTGGCCCCCAATTCTTATTCACGGAGGCCATCCACCCCCTACCCAACCCTGTCATGATGTCAATTATATGCCTGCCAGTTGACCGGTTGAAATCTAACAGACATTTCATTTTTTAAATTAGTTGTAAAGTATTAACTGCTTTTCTTTTGTATTCTCGTGTCAAACTTCTCTATAGGCCCTTGGAAAACTCCCAGGCCCCAGGCCTGTGCCCACGACTCCCGACAGACCAGCCGCGGCTGCGCCTAGCGGGCGACCTACCCACCAGCTGGGGCCCTCGTGCAGGCGGGCGGGAGCGGGCAGGGCCCCGAGCGCATGCGTGTGGGGACGGGGCTGCGCCCCAGGCCTGCGCGTTACCGCTCGTTCGACGCGGGCGGGGCGGCGAGCACGCGCCGCAGGCGGTCTCCTGGCGAGCGGGACTTTGTGCTCCACGGACCTTCCCTCGGGCGCAGCCTCCCCGAGTCCCCGCCGTCTGAGCGAGGCGTCCCCTACACTCGGCGGGACCGGCCCCGGGAGATGGAGGCGGCCGGTCCCCACTGCCCTGGCGGAGCCCCGAGAAGACGGCCGCGTGCGGCCTAACCGCCGTCCTCTCCCGAGGCCCATGGGCGCGTGCCCGCGGGCGGGCCGCGGACGTGAGGGCGGCGAGCGGCGGGGCCGCGGCGCCGAGGAGCGCCGTGCTCGTTCCCCGCCGCTGCGCGCGCGCTCTCCGCCACTGCGCCGGCCGCGCCCGCCTAGCCTCTCGGCGCCGGCCCTGGAGCCCAGTCGCGAACGGCAGCCCGGCGGCCGGAGGACGATGGGCCGCGCGGCGCGGGCGGGCCCGGCCCGGCTCGCCGCGCTCGCGCTGCTGACCTGCAGCCTGTGGCCGGCGCGGGCGGACAACACGAACCAGGAGTACTACACGGCACTCATCAACGTGACGGTGCAAGAGCCCGGCCGCGGCGCCCCTCTTACGTTCCGCATCGACCGCGGGCGCTACGGGCTCGACTCGCCCAAGGCCGAGGTCCGCGGCCAGGTGCTGGCTCCTCTGCCCATCCACGGAGGTGAGCGCCGAGCCGGCGGAGAGGCCGGGCGCGGAGATGAACGGGGGCCCCGGGCGCGGGGTCGCGGCCGCGGCGCCCCCTCCCCAGGCGGGCTCGCCGCTCTGCCTGGCCTCAGGGTCGAGCTTTCCGTCGTGTGGAGCCCGGCCTGCTCGCCGCTGGGAACCAGGCTCCAGAAGCGCTCTCCGCGTTTTCTTTTTTTAAAAGACTAGAAAACGTTCCTTTTCGTTTAGATAGCTTGTTTATAGCGAGGCACTGAGCTGCGAGTTTGCAGGGACAGCTCAGACAAAGGAGGTGGTGGAAGAGCACAAAACTAATTCATGGTGGTTGAGGGCTTAACCTGTATTTCGGAGCCGGCAGGTTTGCTCCCCATCAGGCTAAACGCCTGCATAGGATCTAGAAAGATGGGCCCCTTTCCTAACGTAAAAACGTGCCGTTTTTCTTAAGTGGCAAGTGGGAGGAGGGTGGAAGAGAAAAATGGGCATCTTCCCTGTTGCTTTTGGCTCTCGGTCGGCCCCAGTAGTTTACTGTAATTTAACGCCTGAAATTTTCACATTATGAATTATCCGATACCAATTGGAACCATAAGCCAGGTCTTAAGGTCAAGGGTGCCGACCAAAAAGAGGAATGGGGTAAAATTTTCAAGAATTGTCTTTGAAGCCATTTGGCTTATCCTCACACCTTATAAACATGGGCTCGGTTTGACTGTTTGGTAGAAAACATTACATTTGCATAAATTACTGGTCGTGTTTTCAAGGAAACTTTTCCACACCATGGAGTGATTTTTTGTTTGTTTCGTTGGCCCACTGCGAACTTTTTGGAAAATGTCTGTTATCTTCTACCCCACCCCCACACCCCTCTCACCCTGAGAATGCTGAGAACGGTTTTTTTTAAAGCTGCTATTCAAGTTAAGATGACCTAAACTAGGCTACCTAAATAAGGTAATGGTGTTTGTTTTTATACTCTAAAATGTTAAAACAGCATGCCCCTTCCGAGATCTGTGTGCTAAAAGTGCTAAGCTGTTTTCTCCTTGGAAGCCATCTGGCTGAGGAAAAAGAATCACACAAGGCTTTCCCTGAAGCCTGTCCCCCATGTAGAGCCGCCCTTCAAAAGTTCATTTTTACACCAGGTGCTCCAAACACATTTCTCATTTCCACTTTGTTAAAAATGCAGCTGGAGTCCCAGCTTGCCCAGGGAAACAACTTTGGTCTTTGCTTCGTTCAGTAAATATTTGCGTGCCTGTTCTGTGCCAGTCACTGTGGTTGGGACACATAACGTTGCCAAATTATGTCACTAACAATGGTAGCCTATTTTCTAGTGCAGAGAACCCTGAGGGTCACGTGAAAGGGTAGGAAGAGGAAGAGAGAGAGGCAAGCTGTTCGGGAGCAAGAGCTAGCCCTGTGCAATGTTTTGAAATCTGTGGTTTGTCTTTGAGTGTTGGTTTCCTCGGGCACCCCAAATCCATGACCCTCACTTTAATAGATTCTTGCCTCCAAAGTGTTCCATGTTCTAAAAGTACTTGTTGCTTGCCTGTCACCCCAAACAAAAGCCCTGTCTTTGAGGAAGCTTGTTTTAGGTGTTTGTGTAAAACGATGGGGAACAGATGTGCACTGATGTGTGGATGAAGGTTAGTCCTGTTCCCCTGCCACTGTGGGGACAGGTAACATGGTAGGGTAAAGGTTCAGATTCGTGCTGTTACATACTACTGTGTGATCCTGGGCAAGAACTTGAGCCACTTAGCCTCATGCATCTGCAAAATGGTATGATGAAATATTTACTTCATAAGGTGGTTGAGAGGCTTAAGTGATTCCTGCATTCTTAAAAGAGAAGACTTGTTAACCTAAGTGAATGTCTAAATCGGTAGGGTTTTAGACCCTGCATAAGCATGAACACATCGGGGCAGTGTGCAAAGACTGAGTCTAGGTCATTTCCCCTGAGTGTGTTGCCTTCCTCTCCTCGATTCTCTAGGGGCTCACTGTGTATTTGCACAACATGAGACTACTCCAGGTTTTCCCATGGTGTTTGTTGGTGATGGGATCTTACCGGTGGTTTGGGTCTGGCTTTGCAGTAAAGGGTCTACACACATAGGTTCTTTCAGTCCAGCAAATATCGTTTGCAATCCCATGTACCAAGTACCATTCAAGGCACGCTGGGGAAGAGGGAGGGGCAACAGCAGTGAACAGACCAAAATCTGCCCTCATCCTGAAACTCACATTCAAGTGGGGTTCTTTCGTAAGTCAGTTTACCTCTATGTTGATCCTAAAGCATGAAATCCAAGACAGTTTTCTGCTTTTGCAGCAGGAACTTAGGAATGTATTTTAAAAACAAGAATAGTGGTAGAAATTGATGAAAATTGTACATGTTTAAGAAAATGGCTTATGTCAATTATAAAAAAAAGAAAAATGGCTTAAAATTGGGATAAAGTCTGGGTATTTCACATAATGATATTCTTGATTTAATGAGCTCAGAATTTTCTATTTTGAGTAAAAAATATTCCTTATGCCCTTTATGCTCTTATAATTTTGAATTGAAGAGAATTCTTAACATTGTTTGTTGAGGACTTATGGTGTGTTGACATGTTTAAAATGATGTTCAAATTACCAAATGTTGTGAGAGAGAATTCCTGGCAAAAAACAGCTGTGGTCAATAGATGTAAAATTGATGAAAATTCATTTTGAGGGTAAGTGGTAGAAATGAACATAAAAATTCACAGTATCCTAGAGCTTAACACTGACTCATTTTAAATCTAAGACTTGGTTTGTGAAATCAGAAACCTTTCTTGTTTATTTGCAGTGCTACTATCACTTAGGTGTCTAAGAATCTCTGACCAAGATTTATTTGTCCTATACCTTTGAAGGGCAAATTGGAAATTTTTTTCCATAGATGCTTTGGTATTTATTGTTGTTGTTTTTTGTTTGTTTTTTTATTAAGGTATTATTGATACACACTCTTATGAAGGTTTCACATAAAAAAACAATGTGGTTACTACATTCACCCATGTTATCATATCACCCCATACCCCATTACAGTCACTGCCCATCAGTGTAGTAAGATGCCACAGAGTCACTATTTGCCTTCTCTGTGCTACCCTGTCTCCCCAATGATCCCCCCCACACCATGTGTGCCAATCATAATACCCCTGAATACCCCTTCCCCTCCCTCCCCACCTGCCCTCCCCCAGCCCTCCCCTTTGGTACTGCTAGTCACTTCTTGGAGTCTGTGAGTCTATTGCTGTTTTGTTCCTTCAGTTTTGCTTCGTTGTTATACTCCACAAATGAGGGAAATAATTTGGCACTTCTCTTTCTCCGCTGGCTTTTTTCACTGACCATAATATCCTCCAGCTCCATCCATGTTGTTGTAAATGGTAGGATTTGTTTCTTTCTTACGGCTGAATAGTATTCCGTTGTGTATAGGTACCACATCTTCTTTATCCATTCATCTACGGATGGACACTTAGGTTGCTTCCATATCTTGGCTATTGTAAATAGTGATGCAATAAACATAGGGGTGCATATGTCTTTTTGAATCTGAGAAATTATATTCTTTGGGTAAATTTCTAGGAGTGGAATTCCCAGGTCAAATGGTATTTCTATTTTTAGTTTTTTGAGGAACCTCCATATTGCTTTCCACAATGGTTGAACTAGCTTACATTCCCACCAGCAGTGTAGGAGGGTTCCCCTTTTTCCACATCCTTGCCAGCATTTGTTGTTCTTAGTCTTTTCGATACTGGCCATCCTAACTGGTGTGAGGTGATATCTCATTGTGGTTTTTATTTGCATTTCTCTGATAATTAGTGATGTGGAGCATCTTTTCATGTGCCTGTTAGCCATCTGAATTTTTTCTTTGAAGAATTGTCTGTTCATATCCTCCACCCACTTTTTAATTGGGTTATTTGTTTTTTGGGTGTTGAGGCATGTGAGTTCTTTATACATGTTGGATGTTAACCCCTTGTTGGATATGTCATTTACAAATATATTCTCCCATACCATAGGGTGCCTTTTTGTCTTGTTGATGGTGTCCTTTGCTGTACAGAAGCTTTTTAATTTGATGTAGTCCCATGTGTTCATTTTTGCTTTTGTTTCCCTTGCTCAAGGAGATGCATTCAGAAAAAAGTTGCTCATGTTTATATTCAGGAGATTTTTGCCTATATTGTCTTCTAAGAGTTTTATGGGTTCATGACTTACATTCAGGTCTTTGGTCCATTTCGAGTTTACTTTTGTGTATGGGGATAGACAGTAATCCAGTTTCATTCTCTTGCATGTAGCTGTCCAGTTTTGCCAACACCAGTTGTTGAAGAGGCTGTCATTTCCCCATTGTATGTCCATGGCTCCTTTATCGTATATTAATTGACCATATATGCTTGGGTTTATATCTGGGCCCTCTAGTCTGTTCCATTGGGCTGTGGGTCTGTTCTTGTGCCAGTACCAAATTGTCTAGATTACTGTGGCTTTGTAGTAGAGCTTGAGGTTAGGGAGCATAATACCCCCAGCTTTATTCTTCCTTTTCAGGATTGCTTTGGCTATTCAGGGTCTTTTGTGATTCCATATGAATTTTAGAACTATTTGCTCTAGTTCATTGAAGAATGCTGTTGGTATTTTGATGGGGATTGCATTGAATCTGTGCTTTAGGCAGGATGGCCGTTTTGACAATATTAATTCGTCCTATCCATGAGCACAGGATGTGTTTCCATTTATTGGTATCTTTAATTTTTCTCATGAGTGTCCTGTAGTTTTCCATGTATAGGTCCTGCACTTCCTTTGTTAGGTTTATTCCTAGGTATTTTATTCTTTTTGATGCAATTGTGAATGGAATTGTTTTTCTGATTTCTCTTTCTGCTAGTTCATCATTAGCGTATAGGAATGCAACAATTTTCTGTGTATTAATTTTGTGTCCTGCAACTTTGCTGAATTCAGATATCAGATCTAGTAGTTTTGGGGTGGATTCTTTAGGGTTTTTTATGTACAGTATCATGTCATCTGCAAACAGGGACAGTTTACTTCTTCTTTATCAATCTGGATGTCTTTTATTTCTTTGTGTTGTCTGATTGCTGTGGCGAGGACCTCCAGAACTATGTTGAATAAAAGTGGAGAGAGTCGGCATCCTTGTCTTGTTCCCAATCTTAAAGGAAAGGCTTTCAGCTCTCGCTGTTAAGTATGATGTTGGCTGTGGGTTTGTCATGTATGGCCTTTATTATGTTGAGGTACTTGCCCTCTATACCCATTTTGTTGAGAGTTTTTATCATGAATGGATGTTGAATTTTGTCGAATGCTTTTTCAGCATCTATGGAGATGATCATGTGGTTTTTGTCCTTCTTTTTGTTGATGTAGTGGATGATGTTGATGGATTTTCTAATATTGTGCCATCCTTGCATCCCTGGAATAATGCTTTGGTATTTTTAAAGTACATTTTGGCAAGTGTTAAACTTTATAAAATACTGCATAAGCAAGTGTTGTACTTTGACAGTATATTCTTTGTCGTTAAATAGAATGCATTTGCAAATGGAGATTCATTTGTTTGGTCTAACAAATTTCATTGATAAAGAATTTATTTTCAGAAGTGGACCTTTGAAGGAGTATGCCTTGTATTTATATGCAGGTCACAGTTCCTTTCTTATTACTGAATTACAGAAAGGGTCTAAAAACAGAGTGTAAACTAGCTAGTATTTGCTGTGGAGCAGACTGTAAATGTGAACCATGTGGGTGCCCACTAACTTGTCTGAGCCTGGAGTGGGGGTTGGGACAGAGAAGGGCCTGGAGTGGGGGTTGGGACAGAGAAGGCCCTTTGTTGATGTCATTGTGTATGCAGATGGTGGGAAGAATTCGGTGTCAGCCACTCTTTGGTTCACATAGAAATTTCAGGATTGGATGTTATGGCCTTAGAGAACAGTCTAAATGATAAACTTTTTTTTTTTTGCCACTTTGCGGACTGCAGAGGTGCAATGTATTTTTAAAAATAAGTTTTTATGTTTTAAAAGGTGATTTTCTTGGATGAATCCATTAAACCTGAACTTGGTTTTTAAGATACTGATAAAGAGTTTGGGGATTGAAGTGGAAAGAAGAGCTTGGGTGAAAGGGACCCTGTAATGTTAGAATTCATAATGGCAAAGGCTATTGGACATAAGTAGAGATTTCAGAGTATTTGGAGGACTGGCAGGGCTGATCCTGGGAGTAGAGATGGAAAAGAAAAAGAATTCAGAAGGAGCTGAAGGCTCTAAAAACCAGATTTTGACATAAATTATAAACCAAGAATATAAAGGAGGTATATACAGTAAGTTGCACTTAATTGAATTTTACAATTTAGAAAGTGTTTTTACATACTGTATTTTTCCTTCACTTTTGGATGATCCATTAGCATGTAACTATTCAAACATTAAAAAAAAAAAGTTTGACCTCCCCACCAAATACCCATCCCGGCACCATCCCATTCCTCTGCTTCTCTGTGTGGCAAAGCTCCTCAGAAGCGCTGTATATATTTGCTGCCCTCCATCTCTCCTCTGGCTCCTCTTCCCATTGTGGAGGTGTGTGATTGTAGTCGCAGTGGTTTTAATAAAGACATGATTATTTAACTGATTTATTGGACTACGGGTCCATTCCTTAGGATCTGAATGGGTGGAATGATGGGATGACCCTAAGAAAAAAGTTAATAGAAAAGAAAAGACAGTCCTGAATTTGTGTAAAAATCACGTGCGTTGAAGGGAGTTGAGGGCTGTAAGCCTTAGCTGCCGGGCACAGGACAAAGCCCGTGAGCTCCACAGCCGGGCCGCCTTAATCCTTCATGCCCTTAGGCATCAGGAATCCTGGGCAGCACTGGTCCAGTCCTACATGCCCAGCACACCTTTAGTCTATGTTTAGTTCTGTACATGAGTTTTAGGAGTTGAGCAAAGTACAGAGCATTGTTTTGAGTATTACAAAAGGGAAATCCTTCATTTGAAAGAAAGTTAGATTAGGCTTCTAAGATTCCTCCACCTTGAACAAGGTGTGACTGAAGTAATAAGACAAATCTTTTTAAACAAACCTGCCAGAATATACTCATTAAGGACAGTGTTCTTTTCAAGCCAGTCACATGGGGCTATGTGTACACACATGTGTTATCTGTACACACATACTGTGCAGCAATGAAGACATACATTTAAACACTTCTAGAATTGTTCAGGGAGATTATCTTTTTGATTGAACAATTTTAAAATGTGCAATGTATCAAATCTTTGTCTTTTCTAGGGAGATTTGAACCTTGACAATTGGAAGTTATTTTGCGGCCTTTTTTTTTTTTTATGTGCTTGTGAATAGTCTCTTTAGATAATATCTCAAAAATGAAGTCCAGTAGTGTTTTGGGGCATGTCTGTATCTGTGGGATGAATGTGTTGTCCTCGGAGCTGGTTCTTTTAAGTATGTATAAGCAGTCCCGACTTACAAAAATGAAACTGTTTTTCAGGACCATGAACACGTTTACCATCCTTAGAGTATTTTATGCATTAGACATTGATTATTTTCCATAAGTTGAAGTAAGTGCAGCTCTCTTTACTGTTGGAGGCAATTTTGAATAAAACAAAGGAAGCCTTTCAAATGTCAAATGGGATAAATTAAGAAGCACTTAATAAGCATCTACTCTGTGCTTGTGTTACGCAAATCCTGTGGTGTGCAAAAGACATGGTAAACAATTCCTGCCTCTGAGGGCTTGGTTTTCTCTTTGAAGAGATAAGCTGTCTGGTGACACTAGGATGTGCCATTTTAGAAGGTGGCACTGGCAGTCTTCATCGTATAGGTGGGTTTTGTTCTAAAGCAGGGGTCTGCACGCTGCCGCAGGGGGCCTGCCACTTGTTACTGTAAACAGAGTTTATGGGACACAGCCATGCCCATTTGTTTGCATGTCTGTGGTTGCTTTCGAGTTGAATGGTTGTGGCAGGAGCCTCTATGACTTGCAAGACTAAACTTCTTACTCTCTGGCCCTTTAAGAAACTGTTGGACAACCCTGTTTTAAAGGTTCATTTATACTTCATTTTTCACATAAAAAACTATGGTAAGGATTTATGAATGACAATTTGATTCCTAAATTGTCCCAAACCATGAGCTCTGGAAGTTAGAGACAGTGTCATCTTTGTTTCTGCCAAGCGCCTAGGACTGTGCATGGCACTAGCGCCCCTGGAGTTGCGAAATTGCGTTCACTCCATGGTGCTCGGTCTGGTGGTAAAACTGACAGCCCGTGTTGAGGAAGGTGTGTGTGTGTGAAGGGGGTGATGTGCAGAGCACACTGTAGGGCCTCTTGTTGTGCTACATCATAAATGGCATGAAGACCAGAGAAATGATTTGGACTTGCAGTCTAGAAAAGTTTCATTGAAAATGTGTCATTTAAAGTCAAACTTGTTTAGTTCTACTTGCAGCCGTAATGGAGTAACAGGAACCAGGTTTCCCTCCCCACCTTAAGTGACTGGAAAACCTGACAGAGTCATGAAACAGCAGTTTAGAAATAGGTCAACAAACAGCACAGGACAGTGATCCCTGAAAGAAAGGAAGCAAACAACAGAGCCTTTGGCAGCCCCAGGTGACTGCCTGGAGAGTTTCCATTCTGTGGCACAGAGAGGGGAGTCTAGAAGAATGGTGGTCTCCCTGAGCTGATGAGACAGAATTCAGGGCTCCAGGAGGCCAAGTGGCTTGAAAGTGGGAGGAGGTACAGTACTGGAGAGGAGGGAGCTGCTTGGAGCGAGCACTCTGGGAGGGGCAGGGGTCCCTTTGAGCCTTTGGTTGAGTGCTAATGTGCACATTTTACAAAGAACTGACAGAAATTAGCGGGTGGAAAAATTCACAGGGCTGGGGATAGTTCATAGTTCTCATAATCAGAGTAGAAAGAACTCCTAATACACAGGGCATGGAGTGGGTCCAAAGCCTATTCTGGACCCCTCAACAGAACGAAGATGCAAACCTTAAAAGGATCAGACTGATTCCAAGTAACTTAACTAGTCCTGAACATAGCCCAACAAAATGTAAAGAAATATAACAAAACCCAGCTCCCAAAACCATTAAGTCCAAGACCAATATCCAGTCAAAAATCACCAAGCATTCTAAGAAACAAGAAAATAAAACCTATAGCCAGACAAAAAGCAATCAGTAGAAGCAGGCCCAGAAATGAAACAACTGGTGGAGTTGCGGATAAGGATATCAAAACAGTTATTAGTGTATTTGATTTGTTCAGGGAGTGGAAAGAAACATGAACGTGACGAGGAGAGAAAGGAATATAAAAAAGATCCACATCAAACTTCTAGCAGTGAGCTCAAACCTGAATTTGTGTTGATTGAGAAAAGGAGAGGAAAAGAGTGTACAGAAAGGATGCTCTTCCTGCTGCAGCTCTCAGTTTATCCCAGGCAGTGGTGTGGGTGATATGTGTTGTTATATACTGTGTACCAGGAATGGTGCCAGCGGTCATATGTGGATGAACATGGCCCTAGGAGGTACTTACCCTTGTTTTGTGGATGGGAACTGGGGACACTCCAGTCTCTCATTTAGTGCTTTTTTTCTTCATAGCACTGACATGATAGGAAATTACGTATCTCTTTTGTTTGTTTCTGAGGGCAGGGATCCTGTCCCTGTGTCCACTCTTGTATACTCAATCCTGATTGTTGTACCTGCAGCATAGGAGGGCAGCACTGCGTAATTAGTGTTGAGTGAATTAAAGCAAGTGAAGTTACCCACCAGCTCTGTGGCTGTGGGGAGTCTGCAGAGCTGGGGCTTGATGTGTCCCTGTCTGACTGCAGCGCCATACTTCAGCTACTTCTTTATACTGCTTCCCAAGTGGGTTTAATAAATTATGATCTATCCATTTGGTGGAATGTTACAGCCATTAAAAGGGATTGTCATGAAAGCTGTATGTCCCACAAAAGTAAGTATATAGTGATTGAACTGTGAAATTTTACAGTGGACAAGGACTCAAAGTAACACAAAAGTAAAAATGGTAGTGTCACACTGATTGGATCATAGGTGACATTTCTCTTTTCTCTCGTATTTTGGAAACTGTTGATATTCAATGCAAAACATTCATAGACGAAAAGGCAAAGTCTCTAAAGGGAACAAGTAAGTGTCTACAGGTTGATTCTGTTTGTTTATTCTCTTGCTTCAAGAAGAATAGAATGAATTCCAAGCAGTGGTTAGTATGAGTGGGAAACTGGAAGATACTACGAATATGTTCAAAAGGGCGTGCTTTCCCTTAGTAAGACAAAGGGGAAACCGAAAACCGAGCATACTTGGACCGAGTGTGAAATGAGCCGATGCATGGTGTGGCTTTGAGCAGGCAGTGGACCCTAGAGAGGGAAATGGGGTGGTGGCGCAGGGCTCAGCTCTCCTGTAGCATCTTTATGATGATGATGGCGATGCTCTTATGGGTTTCGTTGGTTTTCACTGTTTAAGATTGATCTGTAGTTAAAGAACAGAATTAAAATCAATCTGCAGTTGCCAAACAGAACGTAAATGTTATCAGTCTTAAGAATATGCAACTACAGAAGCTGACACAGGTGGAGAAATGAAACAGAAGGGCTTTTGGAGCAGGTGAGGGCCAGTATCTTTATCTCATATAACAGGGTGAAGGTTCAAGAGATGGACTATAGTTGCAGAAACTAGAAAGGTCCAACCACAAGGAAAACAGTGAGGTAATCAGGAGGGAGGGTAGCTGGAGAAGTGTAAGGATTGAGCAGCATCTTAATTTGTGATATCATAAACCCACAGATAATGTCTCAAGTTGCCAGACTGGAAAATAATGCCAAAAGCCTGTTCAGAACTGTGGAGGGTGACCTCGGGAAGGACTAAAACCAGAGATTGAAAAAGTGGTTGTGTCTGGGAACTAGGACAATGGGTGATGGGGCAGGTGCACTTCACTGTGTGCCATTGGGCGAATTTGTCTTTTTTATCTGTATGTACAGTATGATCCTCACTCTCCTCTGGGCACAGGAAATGGATTCTGTGCCCAGTTTTTTTTTCCCTTTGAGGAAGCTCCATGTCTTCCCAAAGTCTGAGCTCTTCTCCAACTCCAGCGCCATGCTGTGGGATGTAGGATTCTTCACTAGCTAAGCCCTGTGTCAGGATCTCCTACTTAGTAGGCATTGGCATAGACGAGGAAATCAGGAAATACTCCTGTGGAATTAACTGATTTTATTTCATAAACAGATGTAATTCTGTAGCCCTAAAATAATTTATTCTGGCTGCTACTGCGTTACCGGGCTTGTGGTGTTACCCATGTCTCTAGCAGCTCCCTCCCTCCACAGTCGCCATGGTAGGGCCTCCCAGTAATGGAATGGAGCATGGTAAGAGCTCATGCCTTGGCCCCACCGGACAGTGAGCTCTTTCAGCCCTTCCTGGCTTCTCACTTCTGTTCTTGTTTGATGTAGATGCCATGATTCTTTGTGATAGTCACCCTTTCCCCCCGTCCTGTATCACACTCACTTGGCAAAATCTCAGTCCTGGATGGACCACGACATTTATCTGCTCTGTGCTCCCTATTGCCAAGCAGCTGATATTGCTGGAGAAGATCTTAGAACCCAGCTGACTGAGGTTTGAGGTCATAAAATATAAGCAAAAACAAGTGGGCACCTAACAATGCCCAATAATCCAAAAATACTTTTTCCTGAAGAAATAAGAACTCTCTGAGGCAGCAGTTTTTCCTGTCCTCCTGCCTCCTGTCACCTGTTCCCATATCTACTTTTAGCCCAGGCCTCTCCTCTAAGCTCTGGGTTCACACCTTCAGCTGCCTACTTGGTGTCTTTAACTTAAATGTCTCACAGACATCTACAGACTGATAAGCCTCAGGTGGAACTCTTGGCATTTCTTTGGCCTTCCTGTCACTACCACTGCTCCCCAGTCTTCCCCACCTCAGTAAATGACATCACTGTCCCCTCCTTAAACATGGGTAGGAGTCATCCTTGCTGCTTTTCCCCACTTTCTGTAGCTGAGCTCCATCGTTCACCTCCAGGAGGTAGCCTGGTGTTCCGCACCTGCCGTCGCAGTGCAGGCAAGCTGTCATCCCTTCCCCTTTCCTGGTCTCCCAGCTTCTCCTGCCTCCAACAATCTTTTTCTCCCTACAGTTGTCAGAATAATCTTGAGGCTTCACCCAGTCATGTCACCCCTTGCCTGACCCCTCCAGTGGGCTCTCACCGTCCTCAGAGTGGAAATCTGGTCTCTTTCCATCGTAGACAAGGTACTCGCTACCTTGTCTGTCTCCAGCCTCCCCCTCCTCAGGCCATTCACCTCACTCTGTTCACCATGCTGAAGCTGGTCATTATTCTTCCATTCCTAGGGCTTCTGAGTTTTCTTTACAATGTGTACTTTCTGGCTGGCATCCCACCCACCTTCCCTACCTGCTCCCCCCAACAGTGCCTGCTGTATTCAGGGAGCTTCACCCTTCCTTGGTTCTGTGTACACCACTTAAAGGGCTTGACAGACATGCAAGAGGAATTAGAGAATCTATAAAATTACAGAACTTAATGATCATCAGTGATCATTAAATCTTGCCACCTATCTGAACCCTCAACCTTTCTATCAAATCATTAGATTCTATCAAATCTATCAAGCTCAAGCTTGAACAAATGAGGGAAATCTACCATATTCATCTCTGGAAAATGGAATGTTGGAATGTCTTCCTTTCATCTGGGAAAAAAATATTGATTCAGATATTTGCAGATAGTAGTTAATTTCCTTGTCTGACTCAAGCCCTCTAATCGTTAGGCTTCATGCCCCTATTTCTTTTGACCATTCCTAAGAATATGGTATTGTAAATCTCAGAATACATTTGCCTATTGATACTCCACTTAAAGGATGCAGTGGGTAGAATAGTTTACCACAAAAGTTCATGTCCACCTGGAACCTCAGAATGTGACCTTACTGGGAAATGGTTAAGGAACAAAATAAGATCATACTAGCTCAGAGTCAGCCCTAAATCCAATGACTGGTGTCCTTGAGAGGAGATGAATACGGGAAGATAGAGGCACGCAGAGCTTAGAGTTACGCTGCAGTGGCTGAACCATCAAGGATGGCTGGTGACCACTGGAAGCAAGGAGAGAGACGTGGGCCCACTTGTTGGAGTCCCCTGAGGCGCCAACCCTGCGGACACCTTGATTTCTGACATCTGGCCCAAACACTGTGAGACAGTAAATTTCTGTTGGATCATTTGTTACGGCAGTCCTAGGAAACAAATACAGAGGAAGACCCAGAGTTGGACACAGTATTACAACTTGGTTTCACAAGGCAGAAGAGAGCAGAACTGCCGTTTCCCATCTCTGTGAGCCCTGCCTAGAGCCCTGCCCATCACCTTGGTAGCAGTGATCACTGGCTCATACCAAGCTTACTGCTGACCAGACTCTCTAGTCTGTCTCACAGAGGCTGCCCTAAGCAGTGTCATTTTATCTTTACTGGATTCAGCCTTTCAAGATATTTTTCGCATCCTGATCTGTTGTCCAGTCTTTACTCCGTAGCAACTTGTGTCACCAGTCAATGTGATGAGCATACTTGCCATATTTTGCCTAAGTCAGTGGTTCCTAACCTGGGGTTATACGTCCACTTTAAGACTTTAATGAAACTATGGGTCTTTCTGCTGAAAAATACATATTCATGTGGATATACACAAAATTTTCAGTAAGATTTAGGAGGTCCAGTTATCTCATGGAGCCTCAGGCAGCCCACAGACTCCACGCTCAGAATCCCTGATCTAAGTCATTGATGGAAGTGTTAAGAGTGTGGATGAACAGCCCTTGTAGTGTGTTGCTAAGCCTTCTAAAAGGGTTGACATTCTGCTAGTGTTTTGCAGGATGGGCATTTCAGAGTTCTCTAGTTCACTTTATTGACTTTGCATTTAGTGTGTATTTCTTTGTCTTAAGACATCATAAAAGACATAGTGCTTTGATGGAACAAATATAATGTCTTTCAAGATATTTTATTTAGTCTTTTCCTGATTGGCTACCAGGAGCTGTGGCAAGGAAGGAAAAGAAGCAAACTGTTCATGATTTAGCCATAGTGTGTTAGTTTCCTAGTACCACTGCAGCCAGTTACCATAAACTAGGTGGCTTAAAACAACGCAAATTTATTATTAGAGTTATGGAAGTAAGAAATCTGAAATGGGCCTCACTAGGCTAAAAACAAGGCATGGGCAAGGCTACATCCCCTCTGGAGACTCTAAGGGGGAATCTCCTTCCTTGCTTTTTCCAGCTTCTAGGGGCCTCCCGCACTCCTTGGCTTGTGGCCCCTTCCTCTGTCTTCGAAACCAGCAATGAGGCATCTTCTTAGCTCTCTCTGACTCTGACCTTTTGCCTCTCCCACACTTGAAAGACCCTTTACATTGGGTCCACCTGCATAGTCCAGGGTAATCTCCTTTAAATCGACAGATTAGCATCTTAATCCCCCTTTACCATGTAACCGAATGTGTTCACAGGTCCCAGGGCTTAGGATGTGGACCTAAGGAGGAGGTGGTCGGGGGGGGGGCATTATTCTGCCTTCCAAATATACTGAACCTTTGCTAGCACCCTACAATTACAGCTTTCTCTTCTCAGTGTCTACAAATTTTTCCTTTAATAATCATTTCTGACATTTTGCTAAGGATTTGAGCACCCTAACCTGTCCATAATTTTCACAGTCCATCTTCATCGTTTTATAAATATTAAAGGCTGTTTACACAGATTAGTTTTCTAATATCTCCTATAGTTTTTCAAAGGTCATTGCCAGTGATGTGCTTTCTTGTTTGAATGTTGTCACAAGACTATGATTCATCCAGATCCAAAATCCTAAACTCACGTAGAACAGCTGCTTCAAATACTCATTCAGCAAATAATTATTAAGCACCTACTGTGTGGCAGGCAGGACAAGATGTTCCTGCATGCTGTCCTGAGGGGCAAACCGTGTGAGTCAGGTCCTGTGTGTTGTGGTCAGACAGATGTTAAACAGATAATAACACGAGTAATTATTTAATAGTAATTGTTGGAGGAAGTATCAGGATGCTGAGAGAGCATAAATTGACAGAACCAACCCGGTCTAGGATGAGGGGGAAAGGCTTCTCTGAAGAAATGATGTTTAAGCTGAGACTGAGCATGAGCAGGTATTAACTGAGAAGAGAAGAAAGGAAGACCATTCCAGGTCAGAGGAACATACATGAAAACCGGAGGGTCCAGATCACCCTTGATGTGCGTGAGGACTGGAAAGGAGTTTGGGGTGAGGGAGTGTGTACATTAGAGGTGTAAAGATGGGTCCATACTTTCTAGGCTATGTTAGGATTTTGGGCTTTATTCCAAGAGGAATAGAAAACAAAGAGTATGTATGTGTGATTTTAAATTATGGCTAATACATATAACATAAAATATAACATCTTAACCACTTATAAGTGTGTAGTTCAGTGGTGTTCAGTACATTCACATTGTGTAACCAACCAGTCTCCAGAACTCTTCACCTTGTAAAAGTGGAACTCCATACCCATTAAACTCCCCATTTCTCCCTGCCCCCAGCCCTTGGCAACCTTCCTTTTTCTGCCTCTCTGAATTTGGCTACTCTGGGTTCCTTAAATAAGTGTAATCAAACAGTATTTGTCCTTCCATAGCTGGCTTATTTCACCTGCCATAATGTCCTCAAGGTTCATCTCTGTTGTAGCATGTGTCAGAATATTGTTGAAGAGTTTTAACATGAGTGAGATAACCAGGTTTTTAAAAGTTAACAAACATGTTTACCAGCTATAACATACACAGAAGAATATGCAACCATAAATCTGCAGCTTGATGGATGACAACAGGGAACACACTGTTGTAACTCCGAACCTGGTCAAGAAGTTTGAACATTACCAGCCCCGCAGAGCTCCCCACAAGTCCCCTTGCAGTCACTACAGCAGAAACTGAGACATCTTCTTCTCTAGACCCCACCTCCATATCTAATTGATTACCAACTCCTGTTGCTCCAGACTCCTAAGTATCTCTAAAATGTGTCCATTTCTCTCCACATCTGTTGCAGCCCTCTCTACTTTTACAAGAGTGTGACTACTGTCGGGCTCCCTGTGTCTACTGTTGCCCCCTCTGGCCCATACCCCACAGTCCTGAGACACAAGCTTCTTTCATTGTGCATTTGCACATGTCGCAGTATATGCATCATACTTACAGTGCTGTTGGTTTTCACTGACATAGTATCCAAAGGCCCAGCACTTAGGTTAATAGTAATAGCTATAATAAATCTGTTTTTCTAATAATTTCCACGTGTATTTCTGATTTTTTTGGCTTTCTTTTCTAAATCGGATGAGTTGGGTGTCTTTAAAACCTTTTGTAGTAGCTAAAAAGAGCAGAAACGTCGGCTCTGCCAGTTCCCTTTGCTTTATGTTGCAGGGGTTTTAAAGCATTTATCCATTTAACGAGGGACAATTTATTAAAAGTAGATGGGCTCACCTGTAAACCCTCGTAACTGAGTGTAAACTGAAGACACACGTGTGAGGGAGCCACTGCCATCCCCTTTACACTGTGGGATCCCACTCTTCACTCAGGCAGCACACCTCAGGTGCCAGATGAGATACACCACCATGTGACTTGGTTTGAGGAAATCAACCACTGTTAATCCATACGAAACACCAACAAAACTTAATTTCTTATTAGCTGTAACTGATTTTTTTTTTAATTCAAGTAAATTTAGAAAGGTCACCAGATAAAAGATCAAGACACATTCAAGAGAAAAATATTCAACTATACTTCTGTATGCTGGGAACAAACACTTAGAAAATGAATTTTTTAAAATACCATTTAAAATGGCACTGGCACGGAAAACTGTAAAACATCATCACAAGAAATTATAGTAGATATAAATAAATGGAAAGACGCCCATGTTCATGGACCCAAAGACTTAATATAAAGATGACTGTGCTCTCCAAATTGACCGGCAGGTCCAACATAACTGTAAGAAAATAACCAGCTATTTTTTTGCAGAGATGGACAAGCTAAAATCCATATGGTACCAGAGTAGTCAAAACCATTTTTAAAAAGAAGAACAGAACTAGAGGGCTCCCATTTCCTGATTTCTAAACTTGCTACAAGTCAGTGTGGTACTGGCATAGACATACGGATCAATAGTACAGAGCTGAGATCCAGAAATAACCCCTGACATTTAGGGTCCATTGATTTATGGCAAAGATGCCAAGACAATTCAGTGAGGAAAAGAATAGTCTTTTCAGCAAAGGGTGACGGGATAGCGAAGAAGCCTGAGAGGGAGCAGGAGGAGGCCAGAGATGTGTCTGTCTGGAAAGTTAAGTGGTCGGCCGCCTCTGCCCTGCGAGGAGCACGGCATAAGGAAGGGTGAGAAGTGTTCTTTGCATTTGGGGATGGAAAGCAAAGTGACCAGAAATTTGGAAGAAAGCAGCTATATCATTTTTAAGTTTGCAAATCCCAGAGCGAAGAAAACCGGGTAATTACAAATTATCTTAATGGGATGGGAGATCACTTGAATAAACCACAAATGCACAAGATACAACAGTTTTACTGAGGTGGAATGAAAGTGTGTAAACAGAGAAACCTACCCCAAGAATTTATTTGCTTTCTCCCAGCCTCTGCACCCATGGTCAAGGTCTTTTAGCCTTGCTGTTTGTCTCAGTTCTTAGGTGATTCTCTCTGATTGAAAAAGCAAAACCAAAGATGTTGAGAAAATGTTTTCGTCCATTGTTTTCTTGGCCCTGAACAGTAGACCTATTTCTATCCTATTTTTACTCTGAAAAAAAAACTTTTAAAAATCTTTTGAAAAAGGGGTGAGAGAAGCCCCTTTGCTTGTGCCTGTTATTATTGGCAACCTTCCACTCCACTGGGCTCGCATGAGTCTGTGCCATCTCTGCATTTGCCGCCACAGCTCTGTTTGAGTCTCCCATGAGGTTCATCTTGTTCATGCTTACTGGTTTCATTTCCTTCCTCATCAAGAGGATTTGCAACTACCCAGCTTTCTTTGCCCTGGGTTTTGCAAACTCAAAACTGATAGACTGTATTCTTCAGTTACTGGTCACCTCTCGTGCTGGGTATGTGTTAGGCTGTGGGTTCGTTACTCTGGTTATGTCTAGACGTGAGCCTGTGGGAGGTGAAATGAATGGTGAAGCGGATTGGGAACTTTTTGACTTGCTGCTTTTAGGTGAAGGATATTTCTGCAGTCCTGTAGGCAGTGGAACCCCTATTGGTGCTCTATCTTGTCGGCCAGTTTTGTGATTTGTTAAGAACCTTCATATTTACCCCATTTGGCCCGTTGACCTCTCTCTCAGACATGTTTCTCCATTCTCCTGTTAACTTGGAGTTCCTTGAAGGATGTACAGTATCTTCACAAAATATCTGCTTCTCCTTTTTCCCCTCTGAACAGTAGTTTCTTTGGTGAACTGTGCTTTTCCATAGTTACAGGCCAGTTTTGAGACCCACTTCAACAAATCTCATTGATTATTTTGCATATTTAAGGTAAACTATGAAGGTTTTTCTTACTATTTATATTTATTGGTTTATGGACATCTCAAGATCATGAAAACTTAAGCCTCCTGTTCTTATTTGTTTTCTCATGTGAGTGGTCTCTCCTAGTTCTCCAAAAGGGACTGATGTCATGATTTTTTTCATGTTTTCCTGCCTCTCCTTCCACAGTGGTTTATTTAAAGTCCTTTGATCACTGGTCGGCCAACCTCTGGGCAAATACTACCCCCTTGTTAATGTGAGCTACTATTCCTAGTAGTCCATGTGTGTGTGGAGGGGCATTTCTTTTAGCTCACATATCATTGATTCAAGAAACAGCAACGATAACACACACTTAGCACCTGTGAAGTGTAAGGACTGGTGGGGAATTATGTGAATAGAAATTTGCATAAAACATGGACCCTAAGATACAGAAATGTCTTTGCTATTGAGTTATATAAGTTCTTTATATATTTTGGATATTAACTCGACATACTTTACTTTTCTGCCCAAGAATAAGTAATGGCTTCTGATTCATCTGTAAGATGAATAAGTTCTGAGGGTCTGATGTACAGCATGGTGACTATAGTCAATAACACTGTAGTATATACTTGGAAATTTCTAAAGGAGTTCATCTTAAGTGTTGTCACCACAATAGTAAATGTTGTTCTCAACAATAATAATAAAAGTAACTATATGAGGTGATGGATGTGTTAATTAGCTTGACTGTGGTAATTATTTCACAGTGTATAAGTATATCAGATCATCACATGGTACACCTTAAACATATATAGTTTTTACTTGCTAATTATACCTCAGTAAAGCTGGGGAGAAATAGTGCCTCCAGGGACCCCTCTGGGCCCAAGGTGGTGGTCTTACATTGTCCTGTTCATCAGTGTGTTAAATTGCAGCCAGTGGCTTTGCTCTGTCTTGATGGGCTCTTGGTGGCAGCCAGGTAACAGCACTGTTGACTGAGCCGGGTCTCTCTAGAGGCCCCTCTTCCGTTTTCCACAAGGATTTCAGTCTTGATGTGTAGTTAGGTGATGATGCTGTCAGCCAGAAATTCCACGTGAGAAGATGACATTTGATGGGGAAAGATAATGAGTTTAAGATACTCAGTATTGATGGAGTAATATCTAGCAAGCATTTGAAAATGAAAAACTAAAGCTCAAAAGAGAAGCTTAGATTTAGACATTTTCTACAGATAGATGATAGTGAAAGCCATGGGAATGGATAAGATTGTCCCCCAAGAATAGGGCCAGGGGTAGAATCTTGATGAGCACCTCCATCTAAGAGAAAAACGAGAAACAGAGAGGTGGGAGGAAAATGCGAAGGATAGGAGCCAGCACAAAAGAGCCTCAGAGTGGTGCACGATACTGTAGTGCTGTTGCGGAATGAAGAGTGGTGTGGATTAAATAATTAACACTTGTGTTGTACTGTGATGCGTGTTTGTACAAGGACCTAGCTGTGATTTGTAATTATTTTGATTTACAGCATCTCTTGCACAAATTATTTGTTGCATCTGTTGTAATAGAAATTATTTTTGAACATGACTTTTCAGGTAAAGTGATTTGTGTTAGCCATCATTTAAGGTTACTCTTAAGATGCTTTTTATTATGTCATGGAGAACATCCAGCAGATATATCTAAGTTCTAAGGATGTGAAAAATAATCAAAACCCATTTGAGATACACAGTAACTTAAGTATAGAAGACAAATGATAATGGATAGCTATTGACAATTAAACCTGCTGACAGTTCGCCTATGTATGAGCCTTCTTGTCATGTTGATGGATACATCCAGCACTCTAGGTGCCCAGAAGATATTTTATTGTGGACTTCATACAAAAGGCAATAGTTTATTGTATGAATTTGTTTTCTTTTTTTTTTTTTTTTTTTTTGATTTACAGTATGTGTATTCACAGAGTATATGTTATTATGGATACAGATAGAAAGCAATCAAGTCCTTTTATTTCCTTTAAAAGTAAATACAACATAAAATTAAACTGTGTGTTCCACGATCTACGTGCTTTGCACTCTAGTGTTCCACATGTCTCTCAAAAGCACTGGTCGGGAGTTTTGTTCCAAAATTTCCGTGTATTCAAAGTAATCACTTACTCGAAACCTATGCAATGCTTCTTTTAGGAAAACCTGCAGATCTTGAGTCTGAGTGTGCTGCAGACTATCTTGTTGTAGATGTCTGAATATAGCTATACAGACATACACTTGATAATCAGGACCAAGGAAAACACAAGTAGCAATATAATGGCAGATTTCTATCCAATCTAAATAATTCCAAAAACACTGAGCTATCCATTGCAGACAAATCTGTGATGGTGCAAAACCAGACATGTGAAAAGCTGAAAATACGAGTGGCACTTCTGCCTTCAGAATCATTTTGATTTAGTGAGTGCTGTAAAAATACATTGGGTGTATGCCAGATTCTATAGTATCAGTAGGTAAGTACCTAGAATCATGCAGTCTTGGTAACCACAGGAAAGCAGAGGTCAGAAGCCTGGAGAATTGCTGAAGAAATGGAATGTTTTCTCTTTGTCCCCCAACATTATCATGAATAAAGAAGACACAAACCAGTCATGGTCAGTGTAACTGCCCTGCAGGCAGAGAAGATTTTACAAGAGCTTGTTGCTGTTTTAGGAATCTCTCACAGTGCTTTAAAATCAAGGTAAAATTGTTTTCTGCACCATCTTTTAACAGGTCGAGGAACTTACCATATCTGACAGTCATTTTAATGCCAAGCTGCTACACAGATGAAAGACTTTCATTCTTCGCATTTGCATCAGTAGCTGTATATTCCACTGAGGGGAAGTAGCACTCAGATGGGCTTTCAGAGAGCTGAAGCACAAAATTTTCAAGTAATTCTATTAACACACCTCCACTGATTATATCAGGTTTGGCCTTCATCATTTTGCAAAATTGCCTTTGGCAATTTTCTATCCACTCAGTTTGTTTATCAGACATTTTGAAGCATAATAAATGTTTGCGAGGATCGTTGTCTTGTTTTAGATCAGCATTTGTGTAACCTCTGGCTGATAGCAGTTTGGTAAAGGATACGATGAAAACATTGGCCAAGGATATGGATCATCACTCTTCTCTAGCATCCTTGGAGGCAAAATTCATTCCATTGGTCCACCAATAAGATTTATTCTGACAAGAACATGATTTCTCTCTACTAATAGGACATCAATTATAAAATTCCTGTGGCTCTTGGAGGTCTCCAAGATATTTTCTTCTTGAGCATTTAGTAACCTTTTAGACACTTGATACTGAGCCTCTAATAGGAGAAGAGTGTTTAGATCACAGCATGCCACACTTAATAACCTTAAACCAAAGATGTGTGATTGTTCATAGTTGAATAAAGAACGAATCTTAGCCTCAGAATTCAAAGTCATAAGTCTATCTATAAAATCCTAGAAAAGAAAGAGGTAGAGTGAGACTGTATTTGACTGAAACCATGTAAAGAAAACCAAATCAACAAATGTTTATTTAGATTTGTGGTTCTCAAACTTGGCTCCAAATTTTAATAAACTAAGGACAGGAGGGGAAAAAAAAAGACTAATGCCTGAGTTTCACCACTAGAGGTTTTGAATTTATTGGTCTGAGTATGGCCTGGGCATTAAGATTTGTAGAAGTTCCCAAAATTTATCATCTAATGGTTTGCCAAAGTGGAGAATCACTCATTTTTACTCCTCGAGTAGTGTGAGCAGTTTATGCAGCCAGTTAAATACTGATTACATTGCTAAAAATGTAAACTACTTTGAAAAGCAAATAGGAAATCTACAGATGTGAAATATGAACAGTAGATATTCATAGTTGAATATAGTTTTATCTAGTAATCATTTGAGATTTTGTTAATAGATATTGTGCTCAGGCTGATCAGTGGTTTCCAACACTGGCTAAACACTGGAATCACCTTGAATTTGTTTTCTTAGGATACAACCAAAGAAGTAAAAATCCAGTTAGGAGAAAAATAAGAAACACATTTTCTTTTTTGAAATACTAGATTCAAAAGTAAAAAGTAGATGCACAAAAAGAGCCTACACAATTTAAATGTTTTGTTCAGCCTCTTAACATAAGAGAAGATAATGAAATATCTTCAAAATGCTAAGAGAAAAGTATCTAGAATGTTTTACCTAATTAAGCTGTCATTCAAGAATGAGGGCAAATGAAAGATGTTTTCAGATGTGAAACGACTAGCTTACCATAAAGAGTGAATTTACCTTTCACAGGTCCTCACTGAAAGAACTTATAAAGGGTGTAGGATAAAGAAGAAGGAAATGAAGCACAGAAAGAAAAAGTGAGATGTAAGGAGGGCTGTGATGGTTAATTTTGTGTGTTGCCATGACTGGGCCACAGGGTGCCTAGATAATTTGTCGAACACTATTCTGGGTGTTTCTCTGAGGGTGTTTTGGGTCAGAGTAACATTTGAATTGATAGCCTGAGTAGGGCAGATTAAAGCAGATTGCCCTCTGTGGGTGGACCTCTTCCAGTTGGTTGAAGGCCTGAATAAAACAAAAAGGCTGATTCTCAGCCGAGGAAGCAGGAATCCCTCTTGCCTGACTGCCTTTGAACAGGGACAGTGGTTTTCCCTGCCTTCAAACTCAAAGTAAAGCATAGTCTTTTCCTGGTTCTCAAGCCTGCCAGCCTTTGGACTGGAGCCGCACCAGCAGCCCTCTTAACGTGCTGACCTCCCCCGACTTGTCAGCTTATATCATGTGAGCCGTTCCTTACAGTAAATCTCTTTATACACACATGTGCATGTTACTTTGTTGGTTTGTTTTTCTGGAGAACCCTGATTAAGAAAAGACTGACCAGCATCTCTAGGTAAAGTTTAACCAACATTGTCTGTACCAAACATTTAAGTATTAGGGAGGGATAATAAAAGCAAGGCAGAATCGAATACTGGGCAACTACACAAAAGAGGAAGGGTAGAGTTGGAGTAGCATCTCTCATGATTTTACTGGTGGCCTCCCAGAAGATATATCTGTATCCTAATCTCAGAACCTATGAATGTGGAACCCTTTTTGGAAAAAAGGTCTTTGCAAGGTGTAATTACATTAAAATCTTGAGATGAGATCATCTGGATTACCCAGGTGAGCCCTAAATCCACGGATAAGTATCTTTTTAAGAGAGAAAAGTGAAGATACAGACACAGAGGAGAAGGCCACGTGGAGACATAGGCAGAGGCTGGAACCAGGCGGTCCCAGTTAGGGTCCCCTGGTGCTTCTGGAAGCTGGAGGAGACAAGGCAGATTTCTTCACCAGGGCCTTCGGAGGGAACACAGCCCTGCCAACACCTTGATTTCAAATGTCTGGCCTTCAGAACTGTGAGAGAATAAGCTTCTGTTGTTTAACCCACCAGGTTTGCAGTACTTTTATGATAGCCCCGTGTGAAATTAATACATATTTTAAGAGCCTATGTTATTCAGGAAGCAAATAGAGATATTGATTAAATGTAAACTTTTTATCAGTATGCATGTTAACATTTTAAGGGTAACCACTAAAGAATAGAATTTTGGATATATAGATAGAAAGAGGGGAATAAAGAAAATTTGACCAGTGCATTCAGAAGCAGAAGGGGAGGGGAGTATAAAGAAGGTTTAGAAATAACAGTAAGTCAGAACAAAGTAAAGGAATAGAAATGGATCCAAATATGTCAAATATATCTTATAAATGTAAATACAAATAGACTAACCTGGCAATTGAGACTGCTTTGGCAGTCTCAGGAAAAAGAAACCTGTGGTTTCTTCTCAGAACAGTGGGTAAGTGTAGGGGTAGGTTAAGTAGATAGGATTACAGAAAACCAAGTGTACCACACGCAGTGTCTGTACTCAGTGTTTGCAGCACAGTAAGGTGGGTGCTGCTCTGCCCACAGGGAGCGACAAGCTCTGGCTAACCACCAGTAGTAGCTGCGAATCGATGTTTACAGAGTTGAAGGTGTTTTGTGTCTGCAATCACAGATGAAGAAAATGCTGGATTTCAGTTGGAGGGTAGTGAAAATGAAGATGTTTCCCCTCATCAGATCTCACCGGCCACCTGATTCTACCCACCAACCCCTGTCAGGAACCCTTGTTCTCGACATCTGCCTTCTTGCAAAGCTCTCCTCTCCAAATAGCTACTGCATCCCCCGAGCATGGGTAGAAAGCAAAGAACTGACATCCTGGCCACCTCCTTGGGTCAGAGCACTTTCTCAAGGAAGCTTTCTCCTAAGTTTGACCTTCTTGGTGGACTGAAGTGCATCCTGGTGGGTTAGGAGAGTCCCTCAGTGGGGATAAAACCCAGTCCCCACCGTTGGTGCTTGACCTACCCAAGAAGCATGAGTGTCCCAAGTAACAAAGCCCTGCCTAAGCTGCTGACAGCGATGAGGACGTTTATCCTCCCAGCTGGAAGCCCAAGGCAGGCCGCCTTTGCAGCACTCAGCAGTTGCATCTTGGGCTCTTGTTGCTCTTGCTCTCTCCCCTTTGCCACGATGGCTACAACTTCATCCTAACATTGTCCCCCCTTTACCATAAGATGGTTGCCAGCAACAAGTGGAGTCACATGTTTCCCGTTCACATCCTGCAGGAAACAGAAGTGGCCTCCCCTTGGAATGTAATTGAGTTTCTTCACTTCTGTATGGCTCATCTTAGATTGTATACAGCCTTCCCCCACCCCAGGAGCTGGGGCTCAGGTAGGTGTCACTTCAAGCAGACAGTTGTGTAGAGGTGATCTGTAGATGCCCAAACTAAATTGGGTTTCTATTTTTGTTTCTTTGACAACTAATATTCTACTTTAGACCCAAGGTGATCCCATGGCCCGGCCTGTATGTGGGACAGAGCATCCTGGGAACAAACCAGTTAGACAGTGAGTGACCATACACATACCTACAGAGACTCCTTCCCATGCCTTCTTCCATGTGAACCAGTGAAAGACATTCCAGAATGCCTGCAGCTCAGCAAGATCAAGACCAGTTTCTGCTCAGAATGGGAGGGAATGGAGCCCTTCCTTGTGTATAATTTTCCATATTCCTCTCCTAATTCTTAGCATGCTGTTCACCTGATTAGGTGTATATATTGGGAACTTGATTTATGTAGGTAAAAAATGAACCCTAGTGTGGCAGAAAAGGGCTGATTGGCACGGGATGTTAGTAAGCATCATTGTTCTAGCAAGAAAAATGTGTCCCATCAACACGGAGAGGAAGCTAGCCCTAGAACCGTGGACCTATGACCAAGTGGTCTGAGTGCCCAGGGACATCACCACTGACCACTCGGGGGCGTGGGGGGGGTGTGCAGCAGGGAGAGGAGTCAGTAAGGAGGGCCTGGGAGGAGGGGGAGGAGGGCCCCAGGGGCTGCGAGGAGAGTGCTCAGCTGGGGCAGATGTTGCTAAGAGGCCACTGGAGGAGGACAAGGAGTGTCCTGGGATGTAGCAGCCCAAGTTATTGGTGCCATTTAGTGGGGTGGCTGGATGCAGAGATGAAAATGTCACAAGGACTGAGTGGGCACTGAGAAGATGGGATCAGCAGGCCCAGGCAGCTTTTGAAAACAGTGGCAATAAAAGGGAGTCTTTATCTGCTTTTTTCTTATTTACTTTTAAGATGGAAGAGACCAGGTTTAAAAGAGAGGAAAAAGAAAAAGGGGGAGTGATGATTAATAAAAGGTTCCTGAGAAATCAAGGGGGACTAGCTAGGATCCAAGTCATTTTTGTTGGCCCTTGTAACAAACCCTATCAGAAAAGACATAGCAGAAGTGGGGTCGGGGGGAAGAATGGTAAGAGAGTGAGTTCATGGAAGCAATGAAGGGCTGAAATACGGACACTTAAGTCCAGTAGCTGAACATTAAAAATTAAGAAATTAGAAACAAAAAGAACTGTATTATTTATTTTGAATAATGAAATTAGAATTTAACAAAGGAAAAATAAGGAAAGACAAGGTAGAAGCTGGAAAGGTAAAGATGAAAGAGATTATAATCTAATGTGGAAATAGGAAAACAAATAACCAGACCATGCCTGACAGTAAAAACATCTAAACCCAGGGTAACAGGCTTATTTTTATTTGTACTCCATCTGTAGGAAACAGCTGATAAAATACTACCCCGTCAGAACACTTCCACATGAAACAGACCTTTGGCACCAGCTTTGTCTTTATGTCAGTGCTTACCCTCCCTGTGTCCTTCCATTTCTCCCTTCACCAAGCACACCAAACGTCTGCTGTGGGCCAGACATATTGGAGAAGATGCTGATCTCACGCTCTAGGAGAGATTTGGAATAAACAGCCAGTTACTGATACAGTGTGATAAATGCCAAAATGGATGTCACCTCGTGGTGCCATGGCAACGTGACTAAAGCACCCAGCTCAACCGTAGGAGGGTGGGAAGGCATTCTGGAGAAGACATTTGAGTGGAATCCTGAAGCCTAGGAGGAGGCCAGCCAGGGAGTGGTGGGACTGGCATGTCAGTCAGGCCTGGCAAAGGACACAGGCCCTGGGAGCGAGAGGCACATTTGACAGCTGCACTGTGTGCCCGAGGGGGGCAGCGACCTCCCATCATGTGTCCCAGCCCTGCATGACTCTTAGGGAGGTGGCATCAGATTAAGAGGGTTCTCAGGACGTGGAAGGGAACATTGCCCACACAATGATGTGGTGACCGCAGCTTACCATGTGGAGTGTTTGCATTTTTATGAGATGAGGTCTTATAAGGCAAATGAATCAAAGTGGAAAATTTCAGGCTTCTTGGGGGAAGAGACATTTTGTTTATTTACTTACTTACTCACCCGCAGAACCCTTTAAATATTTATACATGCTTTATGCCAGGATATTTTCCTCTTTTCCCGTCACAGATGGGGTCTTTTCAGAACCAAATTATCCTAAATTCGTGCAGCTTCGTAGCGTTGTTGTGTGTCATCTCACCTGATTTCACAGGAGCTGAAGAGGAGGCTGTGTCTTTGCTCTTTGTTTACGCTGGTCACATCTGCGCCCCCCCCACCGAGCCATTTTCCAGGTTTCATGTAGGTTCCAGCTCCCACGAAATGTTTACCATTATGTTGCTCTTTTCCTTTCCTAAATCTCTAAGCACGCTTCACACTGGTACTTCATCCTGCCTTGTCAGTATGTAGTTTCTGTGCCCTGCATGCCTCCTCAGTACATTTAGAGGTCTTTTAAGCTGTCCAGACCTAGGTGTTTGGTTCCATTGTGTTTCACTTTGGTACTTAGTATGTGGCTGAGCATTTAAGTTCATATTCATTCAAGTGAGGATTCCCTGATTGTTCCTGTGAAGAATTGTTTGGTTCTTGTCAAGGAGTAAATACAATTCTTATTACTATTTCTGGACTCAGCAGGAAAGGCCATACAGAAAAAAATTGAAGTTTAAGTTTCTCTGCATTATTTTTTCAGCTCTGTTAGGGTATATGATTGACAAAATTGTAAGATACTGTTTGCAGTACTTTATATCAGCTTTGATTTCACATTTCCATGATAACTGGTAGTAAGTTTTCCCTGACACCATAATAACAGATAAAGGCAGAGAAGTTAGAGGTGATGTCCTCTTCTAAATTTGGCAAGCAAAAAAAACAAAACTGAAGTAAAATGATTTTGAATGTAAGCAAAATTGCTATTAACAGGTTTTAATAGTTCATAATTACATAGATATTTTATGCCATCCTCTATCTTTACTTAATAAATTACTTCAAGTATGAACAACTATTTAATTTTGAAGTAGTGGCACTTTGTCAGTAAGTCATCAGTCCTCTTGGGAATTTGTCTTACAGCTGTTCACATTGTTGCTCTTCAAGTTACTTTTGATTATAGGAAGGAATAGACAAAAGAAGCACACTATGGTTTAAGTGATTATGAAAACCCATCTTCTTTTTCTGAGTAATGCAAACTACTGCCTTGAACAGGACTTTGAATATCTTCCTGTTTATTACTGCATATTACATTCTTACTGGTACAGATGTTGTCAGACCCTCTGCACGTGAATTTGGGGAACAGGGATGTTCTTTTGCTCATAGTCTGTTGGACTTTGTCTTGATCATGCAGTTCATGGAGTCTGTTCTTCATGAGTGAGGAACCCTTTAAGAGCACCTTGAAGGTCTCCTCCAGTGTGTGTGATAGGCTGGGCTCTGTTGTTGTGCTTCCTGCCTCTTTCCAGTCTCAGCCACTGTGACTATACCTGAACTACCGTGCCTAGTGGACTGTGCCCCTGTCAGAGCCCTGGAGAGAGGAGCTGTAGGAGCGGGAGCTGCCAGGAGCCAAGCTGCAGGTGGATTGCACCTGCCTCGGCACCACCTCCGTTCACTAGGACAAGCTAGCAGGACTCCCATAAAGCTAAAGGAAAGGGAATTAATTTTTTAAGTACTCAAAGTGAAGTGCTAAATTTTTAAGCGCTCAAGTATGTGAAAAATTATAGCCTTTTTCACATCCATAACTCCTGTGAGGTAAGAATTTTATCTCAATCTTTATAATCAGTAGAAATGGAAGATTAGAGAACTGAACTTGTGCCACTGCTAAGCTAGGAAGCATTCGATCTAGAATTTAGAGCCCAGGTCTTGCTGATTCCCTGACTCTGTTTCCTCTTTACTGCCCAGTGAATGCATGTGAAATCTTAAGGGGGACATGATAAGTCACCGAAAAATGAGTGTTTCACAAAAGGCAAGTGTACAGATCTCTTTAGCTCTTCTTGATTCTTTATTTTCTTGCAGGATTTCTGCAGCAGTGTGTTTTGAAATACAACAAATGAAACACTTAAAACCAGTTTGTTGATTGCTCCCTGTTTGGATCCAGTATTGGAAGTTTGCCCAAGGCAGTGAGGTTATCATAACACATCGCCTGAGTGCTTATATTTTAAGCAGCATAATTATCTGTGAAACAGACATCCCTGAGAGTCAACGGTCTGTTTTGGGATTTCAGAGTTTCACAAAGCCTTGACTGTGTCTTTCAATAGTTGATACTAAATCGTGACGTAAGCTTTTTTCCCCTCTGTTCAATTGAGAAAGAACTCCAGTTTCAGGGTGCAGCAATTGTTTAAGGAAAGGGTGATAACTGCCGACAGTATCAATTGCAACAAATTGAGGAAGCATTGTCTCCCATGTACTGTGTGTTCAGAGACCTTTGGCACAAGTGTGCCCTCCTTGCAGCCGCTTACTGTGCTAAGAGAATTTGGAGAAAGATATCACAGTTGACCCTTGAACAACACAGGTTTGAACTATGCAAGTCCATTTATATGTGGATTTTTTTTCAATAAACATGTATTGGAAAATTTTTTGGAGATTTGCGATAATTTGAAATTTTTTCTCTAGTTTATTGTAAGGATACAGTATATGATACATACAACATGCAAAATATGTGCTAATTGTTATTGGCAGCTCCCGGTCAACAATAGGCTCTATCAGCAGTTAAGCGTTGAGGGTAGTCAAAAGTTATTCTTAGATTTTACAACTGCCCCTAGAAGTCGGCGCCCCAACCCCCAAGTTGTTCGAGGGTCAGCTGTATTTAAGTGGGAGTGATAGATGGAACATTTCTCTGAAGTTTGTAGCATCTCTGCATTTTACAGTTTCTTTAACTAGCGTGAGCATTTCACTTCTTTTGCTAAGAAGTAAGCTTCCAGGGATGTGGAAAGCAAACATTTCCCCATTGGTGTTGTCTTTTTATAGACTTTTATTACTGATTAATACTTATCTAATGTTTTTATTATTTATTTGCTTCTAGCATTACCCTCTGTGCCGTGTGCCTCCCGCTCCCGTAGGCCCGCTCAGTACGGGCCGTGACCGCCAGGAGGCCCAGGGCCTGTCGGCCTCTGGTGCTGCCTGTAGGCAGCCTTCAGACCTGGCCTAGTGTGATGTCCTTCCCTGCCCTGAGCTGGCCTTCCCTTTGACGTTCACCTGTTACAAATGTGAGGATGGGGAGTGAGAAAAGCAGCAGGGGCCGCAGCTTAAGGTTTACAAGGGGTGGCAGAGCTGTGACAACCAAATATGCAGAGTCAAAAATTGAGGAGGGTGGCCTGACAAGTCAGGTGTGTATGGGTATTTGAAACAAACTGTCCACCCAAATCCACAACAGTGGCCACATAATCAGTAGTCCCAAAGGTATATCTTGGTGTCTTCATGTGTCTTGTTAGACAGGTAAATATGAGTTGATATATATATATATATATATATATATATATATATCCTGATGTGGAGTTGTAATTTCTTGCAATAAATACAAATTGGAGGAATAATCTATTTGTTCTAGTTTCATATTATTTTAACATTTAAATTTTCAAATACAGATCAACACTTAACTTTTCCAATTTCTTTAGACACTAAGAAATTTGCTCAAACATGGTTGAATTTCAACAAAACCACTTGGTAACTAAACCAAAGGTTATTTTTGGCTTCTTCATTCACCCCAAGCAAAATCAGTCTCCTCTTTTCTCAGTGTGGTGGTGGTGGTGGTGTGGTGGCCTCCAGGGCAGCAGCTGGGGGAGAAATGATAAGTGCAGATGAGGAGCACAGGGTGAGGGTTTTCTGTTTGCTGTCTCCCTTCCCTCTTTACTGGATGTTATCAGTCTTTTTTATTTTTGCCAAGCTATATAAAGTTAAACCGAATTTTTCATCATTTAATTTGCATTACAGGTAATGTTAAGGGCGCATCTCCCTCCCTATGAATACGGATTCAAATTCACTGTGTTGTCCTTGGTGGAAGTATTCATAGTTCTGCTGGCATTGAGCGGCTTATCAAAGTGCCTTAGAGCCAGGGAGCATTCGGGGAACAGTGGAGCACTTGGTAGACTCAGTTGGTTTGATTTATTTTTACTTGAGAAAAAATTAATGTGTGTATGTTGTTTTCTTTTCTGTTTAGTTGCTGATCATCTGGGCTGTGATCCTCAAACACGGTTCTTCGTCCCTCCTAATATCAAACAGTGGATTGCCTTGCTGCAGAGGGGAAATTGCACATTTAAAGAGAAAATATCACGGGCTGCTTTCCACAATGCAGTGGCTGTAGTCATCTACAACAATAAATCCAAAGAGGAGCCAGTCACCATGACTCATCCAGGTAAACAAAAAAAGTGGGAGTGTAGATTTTGTTTTTCCTTAAAAGTTAATGCTTTTATAGGTAGACATTCTATCCACTGAAAGCATATCCTTTTCAACAAAATTCTATGATTATATTTTAATATTAACCATTTGTTTATTGAGGTGCATGTCTTTTTCCCTTAAAGTTTTTTCTTAATGAGCATTAAAGTCCATAAAACTTGCACTTACTAAGCACCTGGGTTTGATTGCATTTTGTCATTTTGCACACCTACATTTTACTTCATAGCTTTGAAAAATAATGTATTCAATTTAGACTCATTCATCCAGGTTGTCATGGATCCTCAAGGATTACCTGTTTGCAGAGGATGCTTTTTATATCTTACCAGGATAAATGTTGAACCTTACTTAATTAGTATGATTCCAGTAGTAAGTAACAGTATTGCTTTATTTCTTCATTTCTTCTGAAAGGATTTAGGATTTCTGTAATTTAACTGTTTTAATAACAGTAGTTGGAATTTATTGAGCATTTACTATATATGTGGTGGGTACTCTACTGTAAGCTTTTTGGGGGCTGTGTTTTTTAATAGACTATTTTTCAGAGCAGTTTTAGGTTCCCAGAAAAATTGAGCAGAAGATACAAAGATTTCCCATATACCATACCCTGCCCCACACACCTCCCCCATGATCAGCATCCCCACCAGAGTGCAACACGGCATCATCACTCACAGGCCACAGTTCACATTAGTGCCCACTGTTGGACAGTGTATACTGACGTGTGCCCATCATTATGGTGTCATACAGTGTTCTCACTGCCCTGAAGATCCTCTGTGCTCTGCCTGTGCATCTCTCCCTCCCCCAACCCTTGGTAACCACTGTCTTTTTACTGTTTGTCTCCATAGGTTTTCTTTTTCCAGAGTGTCATAAAGTTGGAATCATACTGTGTAGCCTTTTCAGACTGGCTTCTTTTACATACTAATGTGCATTTAGGTTTCTCCATGTCTTTTCATGGCTTGATAGCTCAGTTCTTTTGGGTGCTGAGTAAATTCCTTTGTTTGGAAGCGCCATGGCTTATTATCCTTCACCTGCTGAGGGACATCTTGGTTGCTTCCAGGTCTGGGCGGTATGTGCTGGGCTGCTTTGTAAACATCCACGTGCAGGTTTTGTATGAACCTGAGTTTTCAGCTCCTTTGGGTAAACACACAGGAGCACAGTTGCTGAGTTATATGATAAGAGCATGTGTAATTTTTTAAGAATGGGCCAAACCATCCTCCGGGGTGTCTGCCCCATTTTTCATTCCCACCAGTAGTGAAGGAGAGTTCCCATTGCTCTGTTTCCTCTCCAGCATTTGCTGTTGTCTGAAGTTTGGCCATTCTAATGGGCTGTTTCCGTTTGTTCCCTGATGACATATGATGTAGAGGAGGTTTTTTTGTTGTTGTTGTTTTTGGTATCGTTGATCTACAATTACATGTGCAACATTATGGTTACTAGACTCCCCATATCAAGTCCCCCCCACCAACCCCATTACAGTCACTGTCCATCAGCATAGTGAGATGCTATAGGACCACTACTTGTCTTCTCTGAGTTGTACAGCACTCCCGTGCCCACCCCCGCTACATTATGTCTGCTAATCGTAATGCCCCTTTTTTCCCCCTTATCCCTCCCTTCCCACCCATCCTCCCCAGTCCCTTTCCCTTTGATATCTGTTAGTCCATTCTTGGGTTCTGTGAGTCTGCTGCTGTTTTGTTCCTTCAGTTTTTTTTCTTTGCTCTAATGCTCCACATATGAGTGGAATCATTTGATACTTGTCTTTTTCGGCTTGGCTTATTTCACTGAGCATAATACCCTCTAGCTCCATCCATGTTGTTGCAAATGGTAGGATTTGTTTTCTTCTTATGGCTGAATAATATTCTATTGTGTATATGTACCACATCTTCCTTATCCATTCATCTACTGATGGACACTTAGGTTGCTTCCATTTCTTGGCTATTGTAAATAGCGCTGTGATAAACATAGGGGTGCATCTGTCTTTTTCAAACTGGGCTGCTGCATTCTTAGGGTAAATTCCTAGGAGTGGGATTCCTGGGTCAAATGGTATTTCTATTTTGAGTTTTTTGAGGAACCTCCATACTGCTTTCCACAATGGTTGAACTAGCTTACATTCCCACCAGCAGTATTGGAGGGTTCCCCTTTGTCCACATCCTCGCCAATATTTGTTGTTGTTTGTGTGTTGGATGTTGGCCATCCTTGGTGTGAGGTGATTTCTCATTATGGTTTTAATTTGCATTTCTCTGATGATTAGCGATGTGGAGCATCTTTTCATGTGCCTGTTGGCCATGTGAATTTCTTCTTTGGAGAAGTGTCTGTTCAGATCCTCTGCCCATTTTTAAATTGGATTATTTGCTTTTTGTTTGTTGAGGTGCATGAGCTCTTTATATATTTTGGATGTCAACCCCTTATCGGTTATGTCATTTATGAATATATTCTCCCATACTGTAGGATGTCTTTTTGTTCTACTGATGGTGTCCTTCGCTGTACAGAAGCTTTTCAGCTTGATATAGTCCCACTTGTTCATTTTTGCTTTTGTTTCCCTTGCCCGGGGCGACATGTTCATGAAAGTCGCTCATGTTTATGTCCAAGAGATTTTTGCCCCTGTTTTTTTCCAAGACTTTTATGATTTCATGACTTACATTCAGGTCTTTGATCCATTTTGAGTTCACTTTTGTGTATGGGGTTAGACAGTAGTCCAGTTTCATTCTCTTAAATGTAGCTGTCCAGTTTTGCCAAAACCAGCTGTTGAAGAGGCTGTCATTTCCCCATTGTATATCCAAGGCTCCTTTATCGTATATTCATTGACCGTATATGTTTGGGTTAATGTCTGGACTCTATTCTGTTCCACTGGTCTGTGGGTCTGTCCTTGTGCCAATACCAAATTGTCTTGATTACTGTGGCTTTGTGTTAGAGCTTGAAGTCTAGGAGGGTAATTCCCCCTGTTTTATTCTTCCTTCTCAGGATTGATTTGGCTATTCGGGGTCTTTTGTGGTTCCATATGAATTTTAGAGTTAGTATAGCCATTTTGACAATATTTATTCTTCCTAGCCAAGAGCATGGGATGAATTTCCATTTGGTAGTGTCCTCTTTAATTTCTCTTAGGAGTGTCTTGTAGTTTTCAGGGTATAGGTCTTCCACTTCCTTCATTAGGTTTATTCCTAGGTATTTTATTCTTTTTGATGCAATTGTGAATGGAATTGTTTTCCTGATTTCTGTTTCTGTTAGCTCGTCATTAGTGTATAGGAAAGCAACAGATTTCTGTGTGTTAATTTTGCATCCTGCAACTTTGTTGGATTCAGATATTAGTTCTAGTAGTTTTCGAGTGGAGTCTTTAGGGTTTTTTATGTACAATATCATGTCATCTGCAAATAGTGACAATTTGACTTCTTTACCCATCTGGATGCCTTGTATTTCTTTGTTTTGTCTGATTGCTGTGGCTAGGACCTCCAGTACTGTGTTGAATAACAGTGGGGAGAGTGGGCATCCCTGTCTTATTCCCAATCTTAGATGAAAAGCTTTCAGCTTCTCGCTGTTAAGTATGATGTTGGCTGTGGGTTTGTCATATATGGCCTTTATTATGTTGAGGTATTTGCCCTCTATATCCATTTTATTGAGGGTTTTCATCATGAATGGATGTTGAATTTTGTCAAATGCTTTTTCAGCATCTATGGAGATAATCATGTAGTTTTTGTTCTTTTTGTTGATGTGGCGGATGATGCTGATGGATTTTCAAATGTTGTACCAGCCTTGCATCCCTGGGATGAATCCCACTTGATCATGATGGATGATCCTCTTGATGTATTTTTGAATTTGGTTTGCTAATATTTTGTTGAGTATTTTTGCATCTACATTCATCAGGGATGTTGGTCTGTAATTTTCTTTTCTGGTGGGGTCTTTGCCAGGTTTTGGTATTAGAGTGATGCTGGCTTCATAGAATGAGTTTGGAAGTATTCCCTCCTCTTCTGTTTTTTGGAAAACTTTAAGGAGAATGGTTATTATTTCTTCTATATATGTCTGATAAAATTCAGCGGTGAATCCGTCTGGCCCGGGGGTTTTGTTCTTGGGTAGTTTTCTGAATACCGATTCAATTTTGTTGCTTGTCATTGGTCTGTTTAGGTTTTCTGTTTCTTCCTTGGTCAGTCTTGGAAGGTTGTATTTTTCTAAGAAGCTGTTTCTTCTAGGTTTTCCAGCTTGTTAGCATATAGATTTTCATAGTATTCTCTAATAATTCTTTGTATTTCTGTGGAGTCCATCATGATTTTTCCTTTCTCATTTCTGATTCTGTTTATGTGTGTAGATTCTCTTTTTCTCTTAATAAGTCTGGCTAGGGGTTTATCCATTTTGTTTGTTTTTTCAAAGAACCAGCTCTTGGTTTCATTGATTTTTTTTCTATTGTTTTATTCTTCTCAATTTTATTTATTTCTTTTCTAATCTTTATTATGTCCCTCCTTCTAGTGACTCTGGGCCTCATTTGTTCTTCTTTTTCCAAGTTCAATAATTGTGACTTTAGACTATTCATTTGGGATTGTTCTTCCTTCTTTAAATAGGCCTGGATTGCAATATACTTTCCTCTTAGAACTGCCTTTGCTGCGTCCCACAGAAGTTGTGGCTTTGTGCTGTTGTTGTCATTTGTCTCCATATATTGTTTGATCTCTGTTTTAATTTGGTCATTGATCCATTGATTATTTACAAGCATGTTGTTAAGCCTCCATGTATTTGTGAGCCTTTTTGTTTTCTTTGTACAATTTATTTCTAGTTTTATACCTTTGTGATCTGAGAAGTTGGTTGGTAGGATTTCAATGTTTTTGAATTTACTGAGGTTCTTTTGTGGCCTAGTATGTGGTCTATTGTGGAAAATGTTCCATGTGCACTTGAGAATGTGTATCCTGCTTCTTTTGGGTGTAGAATTCTGTAGATGTCTGTTAGATCCATCTGTGCTGGTGTGTTGTTCAGTGCCTCTGTGTCTTTACTTATTTTCTGACTGGTTTATCTGTCCTTTGGAGTGAGTGGTGTGTTGGAGTCTCCTAGAATGAATGCACTGCATTCTATTTCCTCCTTTAATTCTGTTAGTATTTGTTTCACATATGTTGGTGCTCCTGTGTTGGGTGCATATATATTTAAAATGGTTATATCCTCTTGTTGGATTGACCCCTTTATCATTATGTAATGTCCTTCTTTATCTCTTGCTTCTTTCCTTGTTTTGAAGTCTATTTTGTCTGATACAAGTACTGCAACACCTGCTTTTTTTCCCTATTGTTTGCGTGAAGTATCTTTTTCCATCCCTTCACTTTTAGTCTGTGTATGTCTTTGGGTTTGAGGTGAGTCTCTTGTAAGCAGCACATAGATGGGTCTTGCTTTTTTAATCCATTCTATTACTCTGTGTCTTTTGATTGGTTCATTCAGTCCATTTACATTTAGGGTGATTATCGATAGATATGTACTTATTGCCATTGCCGGCTTTTAGATTCGTGGTTATCAAAGGTTCAAGGGTAGCTTCTTTACTGTCTAACAGTCTAACTTAACTCTCTTGTTAAGCTATGATATACACAGTCTGAAGATTCTTTATTACTCTCCCTTCTTATTCTTCCTCCTCCGTTCTTTATATGCTAGGTGTTTTATTCTTTACTCTTTTGCATTGCTTTGACTGTTTTTGTGGATAGTTGATTTTATTTTTTTGCCTTTAGTTAGAATTTGGATGGTCTACTTTCTTTGCTATGAATTTATTTTCTCTGGTGACATCTTTTTCACCTTACAAGTGCTTCCATCTAGAGCATTGCCTTTAAGATATCCTGTAGAGTTGGTTTGTGGGAGGCAAATTGCCTCAACTTTCCCTTGTCTGGGAATTGTTTAATCCGTCCCTCAAATTTAAATGATAATTGTGCTGGATACAGTATTCTTGGTTAAAGGCCCTTCTGTTTCATTGCATTAAATATATCACGCCATTCTCTTCAGGCCTGTAAGGTTTCTATTGAGAAGTCTGATGTTAGCCTGATGGGTTTTCCTTTGTAGGTAATCTTTTTTTCTCTCTCTGGCTGCCTTTAATACTCTGTCTGTGTCTTTGATCTTTGCCCTTTTAATTATTATATGTGTTGGTGTTGTCCTCCTTGGGTCCCTTGTGTTGGGAGATCTGTAGGCTTCCATGGTCTGAGAAACGATTTACTTTCCCAGCTTGGGGAAGTTCTCCTCAATTATGTGTTCAAAGACACTTTCTATCCCTTTTTCTCTCTCTTCTTCTTCTCGTACTCCTATAATGTGTTGTTCCATTTGGATTGGTCACACAGTCTCTTAATATTCTTTCATTCCTAGAGATCCTTTTATCTCTCTCTGCCTCAGCTTCTCTGTACTCCTGTTCTTTGATTTCTATTCCATTAGCAGTCTCTTGCACCTCTTCCAGTTTGCTCTTCAGTCAGTCGATCGATTGTTTCATTTCTGTAATATCTCTCCTGACTTCCTTCCTTAGCTCTTGCATATTTCTCTGGTGATCCATCAGCATGGTTATGACTTTTATCCTGAAATTTTTTTCAGGAAGATTGTTTAAATCTATCCCACCAGCCCCTCTCTCTGGGGTTGCTGGGTGCATCTTGACTGGACCATATTTTTCTGTCTTTTCATGGCAATAGAAGTGGTCGCAGGCAGGTGCCACATGTGTCAGCTAGGAGAACAAAGTCCCTTCCTGCTTGCTCTCCTTGCCCTTCTCCGCGGCCTGTGCCGGTTACCCGCACACTGGGAGGCTGTCTCTGGGATAATCCCCTAAACTGCCATGGACAGGGCCACCCTCAGGCTAGACTAGAGCACTGCAGGGGTTTGCAGCCACACTGGGTGCGTTCTGCACCCCTTGGTGCCTTTCACGGCCCTTGCTCTGGCTTCTGCAGCCCTTCCCAGTTAGCTGCGCGCCCACCCAGAGGACATTCTGTGCAGCCCTTTCTGGTTAGCTGTGCACCTGCTGGGAGGAGATTCTGTGCAGCCCTTCCCAGTTAGCTGCGTGCCTGCTGGGAGGAGATTCTGTGTGGCTTCCTGGTTAGCTGCTCACCCACTGGGAGGAGATTCTGTGTGGCTTACCGGTTAGCTGTGCGCCCGCCAGGAGGAGATTCTGTGTGGTTGTTGTGGGCGGGGCCGCTCTCCCGCTGTTCCACAGCTGTGGCGGATCTGCCGCAGCGCCAGCCCGGGGGAACGAATGGCAGGATGCTTATCCCCGTGAGGGGCTTTGGGGCTGCTTTACCTGGCGGCCAGTTAGGGGGCCCGAAGTTCCTCCAGATTCCCAGCCTGCTGGGTTGAGTCCACTGGGACGATTTTGTTCCACTGTTGGGCCATTGTCTCTTTAAGATTTTAAGAAAGCACCCGCTTTTCTTTTGTCCCAGGGGAGCCAGCTGTGGGGACCCACTCGCAGTCTCTGTCTCGGATCCTGCCCTTCCGTTTCTCTAGTCTCCTGTACACCATGTGATATGTCTGTGCACCCGATGTAGATCACCAGGGCTGGTTATTTAGCAGTCCTTTGCTTCCACTCCGTCCCCACTCTGATTCTTTTCCTCCCACCAGTGAGCTAGGGTCGGGGAGTGCTCGGGTCCTGCTGGGTTGCGGCTTTGTATCTTACCTGCTTCATGAGGTGCTGAGTTCTCGCAGATGTAGCTGTAGCCTGGCTGTTGTACTGTATGTTCTGGTCTCTCTTTTAGGAATAATTTTATTTGTTGTATTTTCACAAATATATATGGTTTTGGGAGGAGATTTCCGCCACCCTGTGCTCATGCTGCCATCTTCCTCCGATCTATCCTTTTTGTGCACCTTTCAATGTAGAGGAGCTTTTTAATGTATGTTTTCTTGGCCAGGCTTTACCACACTGTGTATGGTGTTGGTACTCTCCCACCTTACAGACCAGGAGACTCATGGGCAAGGGCCCGACGAGGGGCTCAGCTCAGGTTTGTTGACGTTCTCTCAGTTCACCAGTCTGTTTCTTAAAGCTGGAGCCTAGTTAAGGTTTGGCTCTGTATTCATAAAGATTTTAAAATTTAATGACTTACTAGTCACTAGAGAAGTAACTTTTAAATGTATCATTAATTTTTATATAATCAGTTTTTAGACAGTCATCTTGCAAAGATCTGCTCACCCTAACTGAAAGCCATCCTTACTTTTGTGTGTATTCTGATAGGAGAATGAGATGAATTTAAAGTTTATTGCTCTATGGCTTGTTTTCTTCCTTTCAAATTAACCCTTTTAGAACTAACTTTTTTTTCTAACTGCAAAAGTAACACATGCTCATTGTAGAAAAACTGAAACCAAAGAATAAAATAGAAGCAATGTGTGATTTTCACTATGCAGAGATTGCTGGAGTCCTGTAACTTTTTAACTTCTTTGGAGGAACCAAAAGTCAGTTAAGGGGCAGTCTAGTAATTTAGCTGGACATCCATGTGTAAGCGGCAGTCTGGTGGACATCCTGCGTGTAAGAGGCAGCCTAACTTAGCTGGACACCCATGTGGGAACACTGGCTTCAAGACAGAGATTTTCAGCATAGGTCTCAGAGCAGGTGCCCGTTTGCTTTCAGCTGTTTGTTCAAAAGGAAGAAAAACCTTTTGAGATTTTGGCACTGACCACTTACTCCATACTGATTTCTTCCTACTGAAAATATGAAGAAAACTAGATGGAGAAATTCAACTGAGCAAAGTGTATTTTTTCTTTCCCAGTGATTTTTTTTTTACATACTCAAAACTGCAGAGAAGTAGCTTAGAATGAGAGTCTTCTGTGTAGGAGAAGATCTGGGGATGGTAAGAGAGGGAATTGATACCTTTTTTAAACAATTTTTGTTTTTAAAACGTGGAAGTCTGTAAATTAAGACAGATTTCCCATCTGTGTTCCATGGAACATTGATTGATTCAGAAATGTTTAGAGATGATCGATGGAAAAAAGCTAAGTGGTAAGATAAGTTCTAAGAAATGCTTAAATGAATCCCACTTTTATAGCCCCTAATAAACGTGTTGAGGTCCCTGAAATTCTGTAGTAAAAAAATTTTACTAATCTACAGTTTCCCTCTTATCACAGTTGAATGTGTTGACAATACAAGGAAGGAAATTAGGGGTAGAGTGGGACGATATAGTCCTGGGAAATAGAACCTCTGTAAGCAGATGGAGTGGAAACGCACATGAAAGCAGTAGGAAGTAGCTTTATCCTATAGGTAGATACACAGAAAATTAGAGTGAGGAGAGAAAGTAAGTTGATACGGGCCCTCCGGAGACCGATTTGGAGCTATCTGGTACCATGAGGAACTCATGCGCTGTGATCCAGTAGCTTCAGGCCTAGACACATCCCCTAGAGGGCTTTCCAGGCTTTAATGTGCATACCACTTATTAATGGGCATCTGTTAAAATACAGTTTCTCATTCCAAGGTCGGGGAGCAGCCTGAACATTTAACAGATTCTGTACTTTTAACAGATTCACAATTTGAATGCCACTGGCCCGCAGGTCTTGCTTTGAGAATCAAGTAAAAACAGGAAACCTCAGATTTAGTCCCAGATTTCCCGCTGACTTGCTCTATGGTGTGGGCCAAGTCGCTGCCTGTGTGGGAGTCCTCTTGTGACTCTAAATCCAGTTTCTGTGGAAGGCCATGAATCCCTGCCATGGAGGAGGGCACCACTGTTCACACTTCTCATGGGAACTCTGCTCTTTCCACTTCCAATGGCGTTGGAGCCAACGGGGAGATTTCATACTTGCACAAGCATCACAGCCCCTCTGTGTGGTTCGCTAGACCCGTTGCTTTTGCACATGTGTGTGGGAAACATGCACAGGGGTATTCACTACAGTACTGTAGCAGCCGATTATTCTATCATGCATCCATCACATTTTACCATATATCCTTCACAGGAGAGTGGGTTAATGTGACATATTTATAGAGCAGTTCACTGTCAATGAATTAAAGTTACATGAGTTTACAATGAATAAACCCCAAAATATAATGAGAAAAAGTTGTAGAATATGTACAAATATCATTTGGATAAAGTTTGAAAACGCAGAATAGTACTTGCTTTATAAGCATGTATATAGGTATGAAATAGCAAACACATACATTGGATTAATAAATACCAAGTTTAGGATAATTGTTCCCTTTGGCAAAGGAAGAAAGGAACAGGATCAGGGAGAAGTGAATGTGGAGCCTCACACTATCTGCAATGTTTCTTTTCTTGAGCTGAGTGTTGAGGACATAGATGTTCATTATATCCTCTATAATTTGGGGTCTTTGAAATGCTTCAAAATAAAAAAATAAAGAAAACTCTTGTAAAAGATTGTTAAAGTAGGGCTAAAAGTAGGTAGAGAAGGGTGGTGCTTCTGGCTGTGATCAAGTGAGATCAGCAAATTCTCTTCCTGACAGAAAGCCACTTGTAAAACTGACAGAACTGAGAATAGCAGCCACTTTGTGTTCTGGAAATCGGCCAGAGGCACACATTAATCCAAAGCACATTCACGCTTTGAAGAACTGCCAGACTTTGGGTAGGAACAATGGGAAGCTGTGGTGTTTGGTCAGGGACTGCTTCCCGCACTCCCCAAGCTGTACTGAGTGGAGTGTCTGCCAGGGAGGGGCAGGGGTGAGAACTGCCACCGCTCTGTGGGATGGAGTAGGGGTGACGCCCATGCCTGACACTGTGGAAGTGACTTACAGAGGCGGGCAAGTGGGGAAGGGCCGGTATCTGGCTCTCCTACCGGCAAGCTCCTTCCTGTCTGAGACCACATGCCCAGTGGTGCCACTGAGCTGACCTGTGTACATGCTCCTGGGTGATCCTGAGACTGTATGAGGACCGGAGACGCAGAGGGCCTTGCAGAAAGTAAAACCCAGGGCAGGACCTGAAATGGCCAGAACTTTGGATGCTCTTCTCTGCCTATGCACAGATCCATTAGCAGTGACAGAAGCCTTAGTGATTTGAGATGTTGGGGCACCACCCATGTCCACTTGTCTGACGACTCGTCTCCATGGAGACACAGGGGCAATTGCTAAAGTTAGTCTTTAAAAGAAGCAGGAAAAGGATATTAAAAAATACAAGAAAGTGAGCAGAGACATCAGTGGCTGTACACCACAGAGGAAACATTTCCCAGCCAGGTGTGTTACTGAACAAAATCAGCAACAACAGCCTTAAGGGGAAAAATACATCAGAGTTCGAGTTGCTGCAGTGTATTGTATGAAATGTCCAATTTTCGACAAAAGATGACAAGATATGCAAATAAATATTAAAGTGTGATTCATACTCAGTAAAAAAATAGTTTATATAAACTGACTCGGAGTGCCCCCAGATGTTGAATTTAGCAGAGAAAGACTTTGGAGCAATTAATATATTAAGTATGTTCAAAGAACTAAAGGAAATAGTATTTACAGAATAAAAGAAAATATGACACAGTGAACACAACAGTGAGTCAACAAATAGAGAGTCTCAATAAAAGATATAAAAATTATCAAAAAGAGCCAGATAGAAATCGTGGAATTGAGGAGTACAATATCAGAAATGGAAATTTCACTAGAGGACTTAAGCTGCAGATTCAGAATGGCAGAAGAATTAGTGAGCTTGAAGATAAATCAATAGAAATTATTCAATCTGAAGAGCAAGTTTAAAAAAAAATGAACAGAGCCTCAAAGGCCCTTGGGATACTGTGAGACATACCAGTATATGTGCATGGGAATCCCAGAGGAGAGGGGAGAGCAGAGCAGTAAAAATACTCCAAGAATAGTTAAAAACTTCCCAAGTTTGATGTTTTGTAGAAACTGATACACTGATCCTAGAATTCAAAGTACCTAGAATAGCTGAAATAATTTTGAAAAAGAACAACAGTGTTAGAGGACTTAACACTACTTGACTTCAAAAGTTGAGTAGTCTAGCCATCATATTGGTGCAGGGATAGGCATATGGACAACGGTTCATATTGAGAGTCTAGCAGTAAATACTTCTTTTATATAGTCCGTTGATTTTCAGCCAAGGTGCCATAACAGTTCATTGGGGAAAAGAGAGTCTTTTCAATAAATGGTGCCAGGACAATTGTTACCTACTTGGCCAAAGAAAAAAAACAACTGAAGTTACACTGTGTAAAAATTACCTCACAACAGTTATTAAACAAAAATGTGAGAAGTAAAACTATGTAAACTTCTAGAAGAAATCAAAGGAGAAAGTCTTTGTGATTTTGGACAAAAAGGTCTTCTTACACGTGACTCCAGAAGCACTGTCCCTAAAAGAAGAAAATTACGCTTTCATCAAAAGTGAAACACCTTTGTTACTCATAAGACACCGTTAAGAAAAGCCACAAACTACAAGAAAATATTTCCAAATCACCTATCTGTTACATGACTTGAATTCAGAAATACAAAGAGCTCCTATAAATCAATAGGAAGATGAACAACCTGATTTTACAATACAGAAAGGATTTAGTGATTAGACATTTTATTTATCATTAGAAAAATGCAGTCGAAACGAGATAATATTGCACACCTGCTAAAATGATTGTAATGAAAAGTCAGGCAATACCGAGTTTTGTTGATGAGTGGGTACAGTGAAACCTCGTGCATTGCTGGCAGAAATGCGAAATGCTACAGCCAGTTTGGAAAATAGTTTGGCAATTTCTTAAAAAGTTAAACATAAGTTGACTACATGCCGTAGCACTCCTGCTCCTAGGAATCTACCCAAGAGAAAGGAAAACATGGAATGTCCACACAAAGACTTGTACATGAATGCTCATAGTGTTATTTAAAATAGCCAAAAAAGTGGAAACGACTCAAATATCCATCACCTGGTGAATGGAAAAACAAAGCAGGGCCTGTCCATACAGTGGGATACAGGTCAACAACTAAATGGAATTAACTACTTATGCACGTTGCAACATGGGTAAGCCTCAAGAGCCTTACACTAGATGAAGCGCCAGATACTAAAGTCTGCCCAGTGTGTGATCCATCTGTATGAAATGTCTAGGAAAGTCAAGCTGCTGGGCACAAAAAGCAGAGTAGTGGGTGTGTAGGCTGGGGCGTGGGTGTGCAGATAACTGCAGATGGGCATGAGAGTACTTTTTGGGGGAAATGGAAATATACTAAACTTGGACTGTAGTGTTGGTTGCACATCCCAGAAACTTACATCATTGAATTGCAGGCTTACAAAAGATCAACTTCATGGCATGTAAATTACACCTCATTAAAGCTGTCATTAAAAAGTGTAGTGCAGGGTGAATGTTGAACAACTGTGTTGTGTACTTGAAACCATCATAAGGTTGTATATCAATGATACTTTAATAATTTTTTAAAAGCTGAAAAAAGTGTAATGCAGACTGAAGTTCAAAAGCAACACAGAAATCAGATTCTTACCTGAGAGTTCCGTTGCAGTTGTACACCCTCATGTATTCTTACTTTGAGAGACTTAGAGCAAGTATTCACGAGATGATCTTGTGTTCACGTTTTAAGTGTTTAGGGTAGAGTTTAAAGGTAGAATGGTATTAAAATGTGAGCAAGAAAAATTGTAAAAAAACAGATTTGCTTTTAAAGAGTAGGGACATGCTGAGTGTCTTCATGTGTGAGAAGATATGACCCAAACATTGAGGTTGTATGTTTTAGAGTTAGGAAATCTTTATCTATAAACTGCTCTAGTTTGGTGTGTTTTATTTCATCCAAACAATTATGTAAGTAAGTAATCAGAAGCATGGGTGGATTGTTAACAAAAGTAATGGGAGTAAATCCATTCACTGAAAATGATTTCTGAAATATGATTTTACTTTTATTTTCTATATTGCAGGAAAATTAAAATGCCATTTTGCTTGGTTATCTGGGTTATCTGCAGACAAGCTCATTTTGCGGTGTGAAAGGATTCTTGATTATTTCTTGATATGAGCACTTTTGCCGTGTCTTCAGGCCCCAGGGCTATTATTGCTCATTGTCTCCTGTTTTCCAAACAGAATATATTCTTGCTTTCAGTCTGTTCTCCATACTTCTCACCTCAGAAAAATAGCCGCAGAAGAGTTTGTCTAATTCACAGATTCCTGTCTGTTTCGTAGCTATCCCAGCCTCCTCATTTTTCTCCCTCTTTCAGAATCATATTTAAGGGTGTGGCATGACATTCTCAATCATTTTTTTAGTTATAAAAACAAAATTACATTTCTGTCGGTGATAAACACCTCTAAAATAGTGAAAAGGGTCTGGCATTTATAGTTCTCAAATTGGAATTTGAATCCAGACCCAGTTAATTACTTGGGAGTCTGGGTAAGTCTTTACTCCGGTGTCCTCATAAAACAGCAAGAGCATCTGCCTGGTGCACCTGACAGGACAAGGGTGAACTCACTTATATAGTCAGTTTGTTAAATTATACAGTTGCTGCTAATTAATCTTTGTGCCTAGAATGCACAGTACCTCTTACCTGATTATGAAATCCATGTACTTATTCAATTTTGAGACAAGACTTACTTTTTTATATTTCTAAGTATACTTTTTCTGTTCTTCATTCTTCTGGTCATTCTTCCATATGACTTAATTGTTCATTTGTATTTAGTATAAAATAGTTAATCAGCAGGTACTAAATTACATTGCTGAATGCCGAGCCGATAGACACTGTAGGGATCTACAGGGTCTTTAAGGGCCCTTTACTCCAGGAGGGCCCTAGGTGTGCACGCCCTAACTGGCGCTCACTGAGTGCTGCTGACTGGGCTCGCTGGCTGGTGAGCGGCCTCACTATTACCGTGAAAATGCTGGAAGGGACTTACCAGAAGACTTCCTAGAGGAGACTTCCGATGTGCTGGGTCCTAAGTGGTAGTCAGGGTTTGACCAGAGAAGCTCTCTCAGCAGAGGAACCACATGAATCAAGATCTTCCCTGGCAGGGAGGTTTCTGAGGGTGGATGGCAGAAGGTGAGGCTGGGGCTGCCCGCAGCGGGATTTGGATTCTAAATGCTAATGCACCGACAGATAGGTTTTGAGCTCCCATTAGGTACCCAGATGTAAACAAGATGCACAAGACACTTGCTTCCATGGGGTTGTAATCAAGCAGGAAAGATAAACATTGAGTCAGTAGTTATAATGCTGATAAGTCTTATGAAGAATACTCAAGTCCAAGGAGTCAGAGAGGGCTGCCCTGAGGAGATGCAGTTTGAGCAGGAGTTTGCAGTTGAGAAGAGCTAGGCAGAAGAATCCTCCTGGGTGGAGACTCTGAGGAGGGAAAAAGCAGAGTGAAAGTGGTTTTATGTACTGGGGGAAAAACCAGTTTGACTGACCATGGGGTGGTGGATGGGGTATTGTCAATTAAACTTAAAAGGCCTCTGTCTTCAAAGCGGAAGTACGCCCCAGGCAAGGACTAGTCATTAGTGACAGAGGCTCTGAGAGAGAGGTGCACTCCTGGGCCAGTGAGGCTGATGCCGCCCGACAGGGATGCCTCCTCTGTCCCCACGGTGCCAGGGTCTGGGGGGGGGCACACCGGCCACAACCGTGAGCCTAGCACCTGAGCAGCTCCACTCTGTTTTAAGCACCTGGGGTTGTTCTGGTTCCTCTGCCATCTAAATAGAGGCTTGGGAAACCCAGCAGGAAGCATCGGGTAGGGGCTGTGGGAAGGTAGGCAAGAGGTGCTGGCAAAGCAGGTCCCACAGAGTGGGTCCCAGGGCAGAGAGTGGAAGCAGGAAGGCCCTCGGAGCCAGGTGACCTGGCGGACACTGTTTTTAATGAAGTCCGAGTTCAGAGGCAGGGGGCAGCGGTTACGGAAAGACCCCGTTTCAGCCCAGCAGCGCCACCTGCTCCCCCTGAGAACGCGTGAGCATGCAGGCTCAGCAGGGCCGCCTCACAAGCCTGCTGCAGCGCCCGTCTTCTCCCCCTAGCTTTCTCTGATGTTTTCCAACTTCCCTGTGCCTCAGCTACCTGCTCTTCCAGTTGTTACCCAGAGAAAATCTCTGTGCACTGAAAAGCGCTTGCTTCCCTAGCCTCTCGATGTGCTGCTCTCTCCCCACAGAGCCCCTTCTGTCCGGTAGGGCAGTGTGTCCACGAGGACCCCTGCCTCAGAACCACTGGGTGCTCCCCAACCCTTAACTCACAACCTCAGGAGTGGGCCCAAAGATCCTTGTCTCAGCCCTGCCCTGCTCACGGGCCAGTTCTGTCCACCCTTTGTATCAGTAAGGAAACCTTGGGTGAGGCTCTGGGCTGTGCACTGTAATGTAAACTCAGGAACAGGACGGGAGGGAAGGCACACCTGGAGAGCACCTGAGTGAGTATGCTGCAAAGGCCCAGTCTTCAGCGCCCCTGGGCACCTCTGACAGTTCGTCCTGCCCCATTGTGTCCTCATTGTGTGCTTGACTGGCAGAAGGGATGGGACTGTGAGTTCACATTCAGTTTGGGTCTCGTCTTTCCATTCTCCACAGTGCTCAGCAAATGCCTTGAGCAAAAGAAGCATGTGCCGCATTGAAATGATTTCATTAAGGTGTTCAGTTTTGGTAAGCTTTGCTTCATGTAAGGATGTAGTTTGTACTTGATTTTTAAATTCCACAGTAAGTGTAAGTATGCTGTTTTCTTGCCCATGGCGTTTGAGGAGCTGGCTCCTGTTCTAATGAATGCCCTTCATCTGGTGACTGAAGGACATCTTCTCCAGTGCAGCGTCTGTGACATCATTGACAGGAAAGACCGCTCAATGTGTGGTTTTATTTGTTACCTCCAGTTAGCAGAGTGAGTTCTTCGTAATGGAGTTAACGGATATGTGGCAACATAAAAGGGAAGTTATGGGCTCTTGGATAGTTTAAAATAATGCACATTTGTCTGAAAATTAAGGATTTATTTTTCTGGTTTTTAAAAATGTGTATAGACTTTACTGTTACTGTTTAAGTCTTAAGTTGTGTCAGATCATTGTCAAATTGGAAATGTCTTTCATAGTTTTATTTATATGTCTGTAAGAATCTGTGGGCATTCTTCTGTTGTAAACAGGACGATAACATAATTCAGATAAACATGTAACCAAATAATAATGTTGCTTTTCGATCCTTTTATCAGTCAGCAGTGTGGACTGCTGCTTCTTGTTCCTTCTGCAGCTCGAGCAGAATTAGTTGAATGACTTCATTTCTTGCCATCATAATCTCTTTAAAAAAAACTTATGTAGCTCTGTTTATTACCTAGCAATAAACAGAAAAATATTACACTTTGTAAAATACAGAAAATTCACTATGAGTATTAAAAAAAATCAAACTTTATGAAAACAAGTAAAGACAAAACTCAAGCACATTGCAAACTGCCTTTAAATATCAGTGATTTGGGCTACTTAATGTAAATCTACTACCTTTATTCTAAAAATTCCAAGAAAATGAATAATAGTCATACTGTTGTTTCATTGTTTAAAGTTTGTAAGTTCTAATTGAATTTGGATTTAATTTCCTCACAAAAGATGGAGCCCTCAGTTTAAATGTCCTGCTCTGGCAGGAAATGAGTTTAAGTTGTATCTGTCTGTTTGCCTGAGTTTGCAAATACTTCTCATGTATCTTCCATGTGATCCATACACCTTTTTAAAAATTCATAGTTATAAAAAAAATCTAAAACTGAAACATTTAGGCAATAGCTATTAAAAAATAAAAATAGCTTTTAAAAAATAACTGCTGATGATTCCATTTAAAAACTTTCATAAGCTCTAAATATTTCCTTCATTTCTCAGAATGTTAAGTGGAAATGGAGAGCCTCTCCACCTGCCAGCTGCTTGAGAGGATCTATGTGCTAGCCTTCCTGTCTGGCGCACACACCGCAGGCTCTGTGTCTTGTGTAGGCTGCTTGAACTTGTCATTTGATTCACCGTTTTGTCTTTTCTTGTACCTACCTTTTTTCCTCTGAGCAGCAAAGAGGAAGAAGCTAAAATACATAAAGGATCCGCAAAGACTTAGAGCACTGGCTGAGAGATCGTGTCCCTAGGTTAGAGGATGGAAGACACCTTTTACATGATAGCTGTTCACGTGACGATGACCTGGGTTCAGTCGGAGGAGCCGAGTCAGGCTCACAGGCACAGCTGCTCAGTGGTGGTGCGGCCAGGCTGACTGCGTGCCCTCGGGGCCTTACGCCTTGACTGATGCTGTATGGTGCTCCTCAGTTCAGGATTTTCACGGGGTGTGAGGTGAGGAGTATTTAGGGCAAGATAACTCTTTGCTGTGCAGGACGTGATGGGTCACTGTGATGTTGGCCTTGAACACCTGGCTGTTTGTTGGGGTTTGTAAGGCTTCTCCCTGGAAAGTTGTGCTTTTCTTTCCTGCATCTGATACTCTTTGAAAGAGGTCACTATGCACAGCCCTCACTTAGAGTGAGGAGTTAGGCCTCCCCCCTTAAGGCAGAATACTATTAGTATTCAGCTATTCTGATTTATCTTACTTATTTCACTACCTTCCTTGTTTGTCCCTGTACCCGGTCGTTCATTCATGCTGCGTGGGCTGGTGGGCACTCCTCTCACGCTCTGCACTGTGGCACAGCACTGCTTGGCTCGGGTTGTCACTCAGGTCGCTCCCGCTCTGGCTGTTGGCAGCTCTTCCAGCGTGTGAACCTCTGTGGGTACCGACTGGACACAGTGAGGCTGGCGCTTTTCTGGGTTGGCACAGCTGCTTTCAAACCCATAGAGTTTCTCTACAGCAGAACCTCATCTCGTTCTCGTTCTCCACACCCCGTGTCCCTCCGTGTCAGAGACATTCAGTTCCCACATTTATCAGAGGTCTTGACTCCTGGCTTACTTACCCACGTGTGGTCCTCCCGTTGTCATGATCATGGAGAGTGACACGTACCCTAAGATCCCTTCCACAGGCGCTTGGACCCTCTGCTTCTCTGGAAGCCTGTTCCCATGGCCGCTCCCCTGGGCCTCCTCATCTCTTGGATTTGTTCCACCTCTTGAGTCTCAACTCCAGTGTCCTATTCTCTGACCACTGCAGCTTCCCTTTCTCTCCTCCTGTCTTTGGTTTTGTTGAGACTTCCAGCTCCTTGGGCTCTGTCTCCATTTCTCCCAGTCGTCCTCCTCTGGGTTTTACCCCTTCATTTGACGTGAACCAAACGAGCTGATGGTTCAGTGACTCTGACCAGCAGTTTCATGTGGTCAGTAGGGCATGTCTGCCATCACACGACCGTCAGTTACCCTCAGGCCCATCAGCCTCCACAGTTCCTTGAATGTCAAGTTAAGGAGTTTGGACTTTATTTAGTTGACAGAAAGGACACATCAAAGGCTTTGAATAGAGTGACATGACAAATGAATGTTTTCGATAAACCACGGACAAGACTCAGCAGAGAGTCTAATTGGTATGACCTGTCATCTGCCTCTCAGAATTATTGCTGTATTCATTTCATAAAAGAAAGTAGCATATCTTTTATTCTTCCCTTGATTCTTTAAGGGGTTAGTGAAGAAAAGAATGACTACTAGTTTTGAAGAAGTGAAGAGGGTAGTCATTAGAGGAGAACTCAGACAAAGTCAGTGGAAGCAAGAGTGAAGAGAAGGCCTGGGACCGGAGTGAGTAGACTCACTGAGGCGAGGCTGGCTGGCTGGGGCGCCTGACGGCCCCAGAGAGTCCCCGCACTGCACCCACCCTCCCTCAGCAGGAGCTGTTCTAGAGCTTTACAGCTGTTCTAACCTCCTTGCTTCAAGTGTCTGGTGTTCTGCTTTGCATATAAATAGGGCATTGAATTCTGTAGGGATCACTCTGATACCATCGATAGTGACCTACCGGAAGGCATGGAAGTTCATCCTGGACCCATACTGTGGGAATACTTCATCCCCCCAAACTCATTTTTATGGGAAGTTTCCTGAGTGATCCAGCAGCTTTAAAATTCCTTAATATTTTGAAAATTGATTAGAACTTAACAGACAAATTCATCTACTAAGAAATAAAACTTCTGCAAAATGGGATTTGCACAGGGATGCTGTTTTCTTTTAAAAAAAAAATAGGTAAGCTTATAGTAGAAAAGCTCAGTTAAAGCATCTCTCTCCACTGTGCCCTAGTGCCTCTGACAACTTGTCTGCTGCCTTCCTGGACCCACCTTTCTAGGGTGAAAGCATCAGCTGACCAGCAGAACTGGGCTTGCCCTGAGAGTCCCTAGGCGGGAGGATTGCTGATGCTTCCCAATGGGGGTGTGTGGGGCGGAGTGTCTGAGCTGAGCCTGAATCCTCATGGAAGCCAGGAGATCATGTTGATCAGCAGGTACCTGCGTGCTTCCCAAGGTGGCGGGGAGAGATTGGAGAGAGAATAGGAGTTCCAGGGTGCTGGCAGGGGGGCTTTGGGGTTTCCTCCCAAGACTGCCTTCCTGTACTTTCTGTGACTAATATTAACACAAGTAGGATTTGCTCAGTAAGCAGTAGCATTTCCTGAACATCTGCCATGGGGCCTGCAGGTAACAGCTTATTTTTTGAAAGAAGAAATGAAGCACCAAGAGATGGAGTACGGTGCTGGGATTTGGACCTAGACATTCTGACTCCAGAGCTCAAAGGGGGTTAATTGTTAGGTTCCGTATGTTGGCCCCTGAAAAGGATTTTAGTCAAGATTATAGCAGCATTACCATATTTTTCCACTTGTTTTTTTTTTCCCCACTAAAAAATAGAATTGCTGGGAGACAGGGAGACCCATTTTTACAGAAAAATTGCAGTTCTGTTTCTTTAATGGGAAAAAAAGGCATTGGAAAAATGTTAATGCTTCTGATTACAAAACCACCTTACAAAATGTAGAAGAAATGATAGCATTTTGCAAACACTATGGTAGTAACTGATTCAGGCCAGCATGAGTGGGCGCCCGGAGCATTGAACAAAACCTTTTTGGGAACTGGGCATTCTGAAAGTGCCACCTGCAGATTGCTTGTTAATTAAAATGAGGAAAGGAGATAATCAGACACACCAAGGGACAGAGTTTGCTGCTGTCTCCAGTAGAGGGAAAACCTGACACGTGCTTTCTGAGATGTGGCACATGGACAGCATTTCCTGTGTAGCATCCTCACCAAAAATGTCTTTGGAGATCTGATAGCGAGCAAAACAAATCTTGAAGGACATTTTTAGACATATGGCCTGAGTTCATCAAAAAGTTTTAATGTCACCAACAACTGAAAGCAACTGCTTTAAATCAGAGGAGACAACAGAGCACAGTGTCCATAGGCCTGCCTGGGTCCTGGGCACTGAACCGGACAGTTCTGGATGTCGTCATCAGAGCCAGGCAGGGAGATTAGAATATGGACTCTATGTCACGGGAACTGTGTGGTATCAGACGTCAGGCTCTTGAGTGTGATAAAAATTAATTGAGTCCCTGTTCTTAGGAGGTAACGCTGAAGTATTTAAGGAGGCAGTGTCATGTTTGCAGCTTTCTCTCAATTGGTTCAGCAAAAATAAATACAGAAAAAGTAAGAAAGGTAGAAAAGGTAAAAGGCTACCAGTTAACAAACCCAAATAGAAAGCGTATGCGTGTTCGTATGGTATAGAAATTGTTCGCAGGTTTGAAAATTCTCAGAATAAAAGGAGAAAGAATAGAATTGTTCATTAAAGTAGCCACACTGAAGCAGTGAAAGCAAAGATTCACAAAGAATGATTTCAAGAACAGAGATGGAAACAAGGATCACGACTTGTTTTTTACTTCCATCCCTGGGAAATCAGTCCTGGCTGGCAGGCATATTGAAAAAAATACATGGGACTCTGAGGCCATATCCATGATTTATCTATGCTTGCCAAGGGCTTAGGGTGTGGGAGTGGTGGTGGGGCTGCCAAATATTTGTCAGCTCTCCTTGAATGTTTACATCAGTACGGTCTCTTTTGTCCTTAACTCTTACCACTCACTTCCTGATCTAACCCTGGTTTTTTTCCTGAGGCTTACATTTTCTCTGGGCCCAAAGCTGGACCAAGGCTTCTCTTGTCTTAAAATGTCATGTCAGAGAGATACTTAGAGTCTGTATGCCCAGATCAGCTTTAGGGGTTGGGAATGAGGAGGTCCCTGGACCTCTCCTGAAATGGGGATAGGGCGGTGGCATTTTCTTCTAGGAAGCTCCCCTATCATCAGATTATCTAAGTGATTTATGACCTAACATGGTTAAGAACCTAGCGCCTAGGGACCCAAGGAAAACAACATCAAGACATATAATAATTAAAATGGCAAAGATCAAGGATAAAGACAGACTTATGTTACCCAAGAGATAGAAAAAGAGTACAGAATATGATTCATAACATACAAAGAATAGAGGAGGAAGAAAAAAGGAGGAAAAGAAAAAAAAAAGATTCTTTAGGTTGTATTTGTAATAGCATACGAAGTGAGTTAAATTAGACTGTTAGATAGTAAAGGAATTACCCTGGAACCTTTGGTAGCCACAAATCTAAAGCCGGCAATGGCAATAAGTACATACCTATCGATAATCACCCTAAATGTAAATAGTCTGAATGCACCAATCAAAAGATGTAAAGTCACTGAATGGAAAAAAAAACAAGACCTATCTATATGCTGCCTACAAGAGACTCACTTCAAACCCAAAGACATACATAGACTGAAAGTAAAGGGATGGAAAAAGATATTTCATGCAACTAATAGGGAGAAAAAAGCAGGAGTTGCAGTACTTGTAGCAGACAAAATAGACTTGAAAACAAAGAAAGTCGCAAGAGACAAAGAAGAACATTACATAATGATAAAGGGGTCAGTCCAACAAGAGTATATAACTATTATAAATATCAATGCAGCCAACACAGGATCACCTACATATGTGAAACAAATACTAAGAGAATTAAAGGAGGAAATAGAATGCAATGCATTCATTTTGGGAGACTTCAACACACCACTCACTCCAAAGGACAGATAAACCAGACAAAATAAATAAAGAGACAGAGGCACTAAACAATGTATTAGAACAGATGGACCTAACGGACATCTAAAACACACTCCATCCAAAAGCAACAGGATACACATTCTTCTCAAGTGCACATGGAACATTTTCAAGAATAGATCATATACTAGGCCACAAAAAGAGCCTCAGTAAATTCAGAAAGGTTGAAATTGTACCAATCAGCTTCTCAGATCACAAAGGTATGAAACTAGAAATAAATTATGCAAAGGAAATGAAAAGCCCACAAACAAATCAAGGCTCAATAACATTCTCCTAAATAATCAATGGATCAAAGGCCAAATAAAAACAGAGATCAAGCAATATATGGAGACAAATGACAACAATAATGAAACACCGCAAAAATCTGTGGGAGGCAGCAAAGGCCGTGCTAAGAGGGAAATATATTATAATACAGGCCTACCTCAAGAAAGAACAACAATCCCAAATGAACAGTCTAAACTCACAATTAATGAAACTAGAAAAGGAAGAACAAATGAGGCCCAAAGTCAGTAGAAGGAGGGACATAATAAAGATTAAAGCAGAAATAAATAAAATTGAGAAGAATAAAACAATAGAAAGAATCAATGAAAGCAGGAGCTGGTTCTTTGAGAAAATAAACAAAACAGATAAACCCCTAGCCAGACTTATCAAGAAAAAAACAGAATCTGCACACATAAACAGAATCAGAAATGAGAAAGGAAAAATCACTACGGACACCACAGAAATACAAAGAATTATGAGAGAATACTATGAAAAATTATATTCTAACAAACTGTATAACCTAGAAGAAATGCACCACTTTATAGAAAAATACAACCTTCCAAGGCTGACGCAGGAAGAAACAGAAAATCTGAATAGACCAATTACCAGCAAAGAAATTCAATTGGTAATCAAAAAATTACCTAAGAACAAAACGCCTATACCAGATGGTTTCACTGCTGAATTTTAATACCCATCCTCATTAAAGTTTTCCAAAAGGTAGAAGAGGAGAAAATACTCCAAACTCATTCTACAAGGCCAATATCACTCTAATACCAAACCAAGCAAAGACACCACAAAAAAGAAAATTACAGACCAATATCCCTGGTGAACATAGATGCAAAAATACTCAACAAAGTATTAGCAAACCGAATTCAAAAATACATCAAAAAGATCATCCATCATGATCAAGTGGGATTCATCCCAGGGATTGAAGGATGGTACAACATTTGGAAATCCATCAACATCATTCACTACATCAACAAAAAGAAGGACAAAAACCACATGACCATCTCCATAGATGCTGAAAAAGCATTTGACAAAATTCAACATCCATTCATGATAAAAACTCTCAACAAAATGGGTATAGAGGGCAAGTACCTCAACATAATAAGGGCCATATATGACAAACCCACAGCCACAATTCATACTTAACAGCAAGAAGCTGAAAGCTTTTCCTTTAAGATCAGGAACAAGACAAGGATGCCCACTCTCCCCACTTTTATTCAACATAGTTCTGGAGGTCCTAGCCACGGCAATCAGACAACACAAAGAAATAAAAGGCATCCAGATAGGCAAGGAAAAAGTCAAACTGTCCCTGTTTACAGATGACATGATATTGTACATAAAAAACCCTGAAGAATCCACTCCAAAACTATTAGATCTAATATCTGAATTCAGCAAAGTTGCGGGATACAAAATTAATACACAGAAATCTGTTGCATTCCTATACACTAATGATGAACTAGGAGAAAGAGAAATCAGGAAAACAATTCCATTCACAATCGCATCCAAACGAATAAAATACCTAGGAATAAACCTAATCAAGGAAGTGAAAAACCTATACCCTGAAAACTACAAGACACTCTTAAGAGAAATTAAAGAGGACACTAATAAATGGAAATTCATCCCATGCCCTTGGCTAAGAAGAATTAATATTGTCAAAATGGCCATCCTGCCTAAAGCAATCTACAGATTCAGTGCAATCCCTATCAATACCTACAGCATTCTTCAATGAACTAGAGCAAATCGTTCTAAAATTCATATGGAACCACAAAAGACCCTGAATAGCCAAAGCAATCCTGAGAAGGAAGAATAAAGCAGGGGGAATTATGCTCCCTGACTTCAAGCTCTACTACATAACTACAGTAATCAAGACAATTTGGTACTGGCACAAGAACAGACCCATAGATCAGTGGAACAGAATAGAAAGCCCAGATATAAATCCAAGCATATATGGTCAATTAATATATAATAAAGGAGCCATGGATATACAATGGGGAAATGACAGCCTTTTCAACAGCTGGTGTTGGCAAACCTGGCAGCTACATGTAAGAAAATGAAACTGGATTACTGTCTAAACCCATACACAAAAGTAAACTCAAAATGGATCAAAGATGTGAATATAAGTCATGAAACCATAAAACTCTTAGAAAAAAGCATAGGAAAAAGTCTCTTGGACATGAATATGAGCAACGTCTTCATGAACATATCTCCCCGGGCAAGGAAAACAAAAGCAAAAATGAACAAGTGGGATTATATCAAACTAAAAAGCTTCTCTACAGCAAAGGACACCATCAATAGAACAAAAAGAAATCCTACAGTATGGGAGAATATATTCATAAATGACATATCCGATAAGGGGTTGACATCCAAATTATATAAAGAGCTCACACACCTCAACAAACAAAAAGCAAATAATCCAATTAAAAAATGGGCAGAGGAGCTGAACAGAAACTCCCCCAAAGAAGAAATTCAGATGGCCAACAGGCACATGAAAAGATGCTCCACATCGCTAGTCATCAGAGAAATGCAAATTAAAACTACAATGAGATATCACCTCACACCAGTTAGGATGGCCTCTATCCAAAAGACAAAGAACAACAAATGTTGGTGAGGATGTGGAAAAAGGGGAACCCTCCTACACTACTGGTAGGAATATAAATTAGTACAACCATTGTGGAAAGCAGTATGAAGGTTCCCAAAAAAACTCAGAATAGAAATACCATTTGACCCAGGAATTCCACTCCCAGGAATTTACCCTAAGAATACAGCAGCCCAGTTGGAAAAGACATATGCACCCCTATGTTTATCGCAGCACTATTTACAATAGCCAAGAAATGGAAGCCACCTAAGTGTCCATCAGCAGATGAATGGATAAAGAAGATGTGGTACATATACACAATAGAATATTATTCAGCCATAAGAAGAAAACAAATCCTACCATTTGCAAGAACATGGATGGAGCTAGAGGGTATTATGCTCAGTGAAATAAGCCAAGCCGAAGAAGACAAGTATCAAATGATTTCACTCATATGTGGAATATAAGAACAAAGAAAAAGACTAAAGGAACAAAACAGCAGCAGACTCACAGAACCCAAGAATGGACTAATAGTTACCAAAGGGAAAGGAACTGGGGAAGATGGGTGGGAAGGGAGGGACAAGGGGGAAAAGGGGCATTACGATTAGCACACAATGTAGTGGGGGTAGGGTGGGATATGGGGAAGGCAGTATAACACAGAGAAGGCAAGTAGTGATTCTGTAGCATCTTACTACGCTGATGGACAGTGACTGTAATGGGGTATGTAGTGGGGACTTGATAATAGGGGAATCTAGTAACCATAATATTGCTCATGTAATTGTACACTAATAATAGCAAAAAAAATACATGATGAAAAAGTTCAGGAATGAGGAGTGTTTAAATATTAAAAAAAAAAAAGAACCTATCGCCTCTGCTGGGTGTGACCTGCTGTAATTGTTCTCCGTTCTGCCTGACCAGCAGCACCCTCTGTCTGTTCCCTGTCCCTCTTCCGCCTCCTTTGTACTCCCAAGACTGTCTGTGTTTAGCTCCTGCCTCTAGTCCTAAAAGCTTCTCCTTCGCCCTTTGAGGGTAGATGCCGTTTTCATGTAATCAAGAGCAGGTATAAAGGAAAAATCACTCCTTTGTGTGTCTCCTTTACTCCTTGCACAGAACACTTCAGACACTTCTGTTCGCCAAATATGTGTGTGTTTTCCCTACACCAAGCAGTTCTCAGCAATATCAGCTGGGTGTGCTGTTAACTCAGTTCGGTTCTGACACTGTGTGGAGAGAGCCTCAGATCCCACAAGTTAAGGGCCCAGTCCCACAAGACTCACCGGACCCCTTCAGAATCTGATTGCAAATCTCAGATTGTTGCCTGTGCTTCTGAGCAACCAACTATAAATCGAGGTTCCCATTATCCCCTCCTTGGCTTTAAAACTTAGAATGGCTCACAAAGCTCAGGGAAACACTTCCACTTACTTCCATTATAAATATTTTTATTTATGTAAATGTTTATTATAAAGGATCTGCTAAAGGGTACAGGTGAACAGCCAGATGAAGAGGTTCATAGGGCAAAGAACATGGGTTGTCACCCTCCCTGTGACCAGCCCAGAAGATCTTTGGAGCACACACTACTGGGATTTTTATGGAGGGTTTGCTGCTTAGGCCTGAGCAGTCATTAATTCAGTCTGCAGTCCCTCCCTGGGCCCCCAGAGGATGGCAGTGTGGCGGGGAGTTCCAAGCTTCTCATCATGGCCTGATCTTCCCGGTGATCAGTCCCTGTCAAGGAGCCCACCAGGAGTCACCTTATTAAAACCAAAGGCACTCCCTCTTACCCTGAAATTCCAAAGGCTTTAGGAGCTGTATGTCAGGAGCCAAGGGCACAGACCAAATATGAGACAGAAGATGCTCCTAGTGCACTTCTCACTTAGGAAATTGCAAGGGTTTTAGGAGCTTTGTTCCAGGAACCAGGGGCAAAGACCAACATTTATGTATTTTTTTATTTCACAGCAGGTAATTTTCCACTACCTTTGGAAGGTGAATGTGATCATAGTATGTGCTCAATAAATACCATTAAATGGATGGTTGAAGTAATTAAGTGCTTCTTTTCCCAGACAGCTTTGCAGTTGATACGAGGTGGTGCACGTGTAATGTCTCTGAATGAATGACATTGCGTGATTGGTTCCCCTGGCCACTGTGCAGCTCTCCCTGCTCCTTTTCCAGCTTGAGTCTTCAAGAGGGAGCCTCCGAACTGCTTTCTAAAACCATGTGTACCTGGTGTGATTATAAAGCAATGAGACTGATTGTCATGTGTCGTTTGTGGGATCCGTCTCAGTTACTTTATAGCCATACCTGGTATCTCATTCCACAGCTCCTTACCTGTTGAACAACATTTTAAAAGCACAAACCTAAGGTTTCTGAATGGAAATTTTAAATGGCTTAGCATGATTATATGATCTTCTCTAATTTACTGATCAGAGCTCTTATCTCAGAAAGATGACTAGATGTTAACTTTGTTGCTTTAATTTTGCAGTTTTCTTTTTGTTTGGGGGTTTTTAATCAGTATTCTGATAAACTGCGGTTCTAACAAAGTGCCTGGCACAATTTTGAATAAGGTAATACAAAATTATATGTTCCACTGGGTTAAATTTGTTATGAAATCCTTGTAATTACTGAATTTCTTTTCAGTTGCATGTGGTCTTTTGACTGCAAATGATGCAAGGATAGTCTTTTTTAGTTAAGTACTCTAAATGAAATACATAAACCAAACATTTAGTATTATTCCACTGAAGAAGCCTTTAAAAAGGCAAGTTTTGGGGAGGTTTGTTCATTTTGTTTTGGTGGTTTACATTTATACATTTGTACATGCACAATCCTTATTCAGATACGAAGTAGTAGTTATAATTTGCTCTTTCTCAAAATGAAATGTTCTGCTTTCTCTGACCCCAGAGTCTTACGGGCTCCTTGAAGAAGGCATATGATAAAGTTGCACTTTGCCACAGCAGCTTCAGCACTGACAGCTAGTTTTGTGGTAGAAAGGCTTCCCTTTTTCCTTGAAGTGGGAAAGTATTTCCTCTGTGGAGGAGGAAAGGGACAGCAAATAAATGTTTAATGAGAGTCACTTGCCTTTTCTGGGTGACTGCTCCTGGAATTTACATGGGTGGGAGAACTAGATGACCCTGAAAGCAACTTGAGAACATCTTTAGGGTTACTGTCAATGGGCTGTGGCTGTGGTGGAACCACTGGGCAGCTGAGAATCTGAAAGTATTTTGATGCTAAGCTAGTCGAGAGTGTTGAAGCTTGGACGTGTTTCAGTAAGGGTTTGGTTTCCTGAAGGTTTCTGGGGTAAACCAGAAAGGAACCTTCTTCCAGTCAGGTCTAGACACAGGACCAGAATTAGTTCCAATTGTTGTTAATAACAGATGCCACCATTTGGCATTTCACTGTTGGGACTCTGTTACTGGGTTTATGTCCCAAGTCAGTGAAATTATAAAACTGCACACCCTGTACTGCTTTCTATTCCTTGGGCTAGTTCTACACACAGTAGGTGCTCCATAAACATTGCTAAGAATGACTAATGCAAAAAGTACCAGTTGTTGTACTGTAAATAACAGTGCTTTTCTCTTAAGGAGTTGAGACTTTCTAAAGAGCATTTTAAGGTGGAAAACGTTTTACAGTGAGAAACTGCCATGATTTTATTGCATTTCTATTGCTGTATAAGATCATGTTTTGTACTGTCTATTGTCACATTTGGCTGATTTAACAATCTGTTCTTTAATTATAGTTGTAAGACAAGCTAATACGGCTCTAAACACTGTATTCATGTTATGCTTTCAGTCTGTTTTAAGTTGTAAGTACTACACAACAAATTCCTGTTCCCACTTGGTGCCAACTTTCATTTCCATTGAAAAGCTGAATTTGCAAACCCTGGGCATTAGCAAAAATTGTAGCAGTTTTTCTAAGTAGCATTTTTATATATTTGATGTTCCTATTAATCTTAAATGTCATTTGAGTATATAAATTTATTTTACATTACAGGCACTGGAGATATTATTGCTGTCATGATTACAGAATTGAGGGGTAAGGATATTTTGAGTTACCTGGAGAAAAACATCTCTGTACAAATGACAATAGCTGTTGGAACTCGAATGCCACCAAAGAACTTCAGCCGAGGCTCTCTAGTCTTCGTGTCAATATCCTTTATTGTTTTGATGATTATTTCTTCAGCTTGGCTCATATTCTACTTCATTCAGAAGATCAGGTATACACATGCACGCGACAGGAACCAGGTGAGCTGTGCTCTGTAGTAATTGATGCTTACTGGCCATAATTCATAGATGTCTGTTGTGGTCATACATAATAGAAGTATTTTTTCTTCAAAAAAGTTTTAACCCTCAGTCATTTTAACAGGTTGAAAACATATCTGTGCAAGCATTTTAAGGAAATCTTAAAATACCTAAATGAGGAAATCATTTCATTTATAGTGATCACTTGGAATATTGTAAGTAGGTGGTCAGTTTAATATCATAACATGATTAGCTAATTCTAGTAATTTGAAGAAATATCACAAAGTTGCATTTTTTTAAACCAGCGGTATTGGTTGTCAGTGGTGAGGGGAGCTGGGCAGATGAAAGAGGGAGACTTCACTAGACACTCCTTTTTCTATGTGAATTTTTTTCCAATGGAATTTTGAACTATGTATTATCTATTCAGAAAAAAATAATTAAAAATACCTGCCGTACCTAAGCATAGCCATGGAGTGATAGTGAAGTGGAGAAGGACCAGTGGAAGAGATATGTCTTGATAGTCATCCTAGAAATTCCATGACCAGCACAGCCAAAATGTTCAGTGGGTTTTGGGCGAATAAATAAAGACACAGGAAGGAGAGAATATGCTGGCTGTGCAGTGGAGAGTATGCAGATGGGGAGTCTGTTGCTTCGTTCAAAATATCCACCCTGGGCCTGGGGTCAAGGTGTTAGATTGCAGGCCCAGGCCTAGGCTTTTCTCGTAGGAAACGAAGGGGTGAACTGTTTGGAAAGTGGTTTGAAGCCAATTTTTATGTAATGCCATTTCCTCCTTAAACAGAGGATGTCCATATCCCCGAGGGGGAATTGAAATTTTCATCTTTCTTCATTCTAATGAAAGGAGCACAGACTTTGGTATGGAACAGACCTGAGTTCACATCCCAGCCTTAACACAGATTTGCCAGAGTCCCGCTTAGACAGTATATTTAGCTTCTCAACTTATTTCTTAATCTGAAAATCGGTATAAAATACCTGAAAACTAATTTATTGAACATTTCTGTGCCAGGCTCTGTACAGTATCCTCCAGACTTAAAATTTTTTATTATAATTTTTATTATTTATAATTTCAGACTTATACAAGTTACAAGAATAGTATAAAATATTCTCTTAACCCGATTTCCCAGCTGTTAACATTTTCTCATGCTTCCTTTCCTATGTGTATATACTTTTTTTAAACCATTTGAGAGTAAGTGTGAGATGTGATGTCTCTGTACCCTTAAATACTTCATTGTGTTTTTTCTAAAAGCAAGAACATTCTCTTAAACAACCATAAGCATGATTACTGAAATCAGGAAATTAACATCAATACAATACCATTATGTGATCTACAGACCTTCTAAGTTGTATGAAATTGTCTTATCAATGTCCATTACAGTAAAGAAAACCTTGGTTTGATCCGATTAGATTGCTTGTTATAATTCAATTATCATGTCTTTCTTAATCTGCTTCATGACACTGACATTTTTGAAGAGTATAGGCCAGTTGTTGTATATTTGAGTTTGTCTGATGTCTGCTGTTCCTTCATGATTGATCCAGGTTATATGCATTTTTGTTGGGAATACCAGTTATTTACATTTGTTAAACTTTTTATTTTGAGGTAGTTGTAGATTCACATGCATTTGTAAGAAATAATAGAGAGAGATCCCATATACCCTTCACACATTTCCCGCAGGGTAAAATCTTGCATAACTATAGTAAAGATCATAACCAGCATATCAATATTGATCTAACATTCTGATCTTATTCAGATTCCTCAGATTTAACTTGTACACTCGTGTGTGTGTGTGTAATTTCAGGCAACCACCACCACAGTCAAGATGCAGAACAGTTCACTCATAAGGACCCTTCTGCTCTTCTTTTATACCACAACCACTCCCTCTTACCCCACCTTACTAACCTCTGATTACCACTAGCCTGTTCCCCTCTATAGTTCTGTCCTTTCAAGAATGCTATGTAAATGGAATCAGATAGTACTCAACCTCTAGAGTTTGGATATCTTCACCTAACATAAATTCCTTGAGATCTTCCAAGTTGTGTATATCAAGTTTATTCCTTTTTATTGCTGAGCAGTATTCTGTGGCTTGGGTATACCACCGTTCAGCTAACCAGTTTGTTTATAGTTTGTAGCTGTTTTAAATAAAGTGACTAAATATTTGTGTACAGGTTTTTGTGTTAACATGAGTTTCGTTAACTGGGATAAATGTTTTAAGAGTGTGAATTCTGGGTTATTATGGTAAGCACATTTGTGCGAAACTGCTGTACATTTTCCCCAAGTGGCTGTACTCTTTTATATTCCCACTAGAAATGTATCCCTGATCCAGTTCTTCTGCATCCTTGACAGCATTTGGTGTTGTCACTGTTTTTTAATTTAGCCATTCTCATAGGTGTGTAGTAACATCTCTTTGGTGGTAACGTGCATTGCTGTACTGGCTACTGATGTTGAATGTTTTTTCTTGTGCTTATTTACCACCTGGGTATCCTCTTCAGTGAAATGTCTATTCATATCTTTGACCTATTTTCTACCTGAACTGTTTGTTTTTTTACTGTTGAGTCTTGAGAATTCTAGATACATTCTGGATACAAGTTCTTCATCAGAATTGCAGTTTGCAAATGTTTTCTCCCAGTTTGTGTCTTGTCTTTTCAACCTTTTAACAGATCTTTTGAATAGCAGAAATTTTTTATTTTGATGAGGTTTAATTTATCAGTTTTCCTTCTGTGAATCAAGCTTTTGCTGTCAAGTCTAAAACTCTTTGCCTAGCCCTCTGCCTGGATGCCAAAGATTTTGTTTTTTTTCTAAAAATTTTGTAGCTTTACATTTCACTTTTACATTAAATCCATGATCCATTTTGAGTTAATTTTCATTTATAAAATGTGACGTTTAGGTTTAGGTTCATTTTTTGCTTGTGTGTGTCCAGTATCACACCTTTGTCAAAACTCAAACCTTTTCTGGGTATTGTTATTCTATCCACCAATCTATGTGTCTATCCCTCTGTCCATACTGTCTTGATTACTATGTAGCTCCCACTTTAATCTTATTTTTCAAGATTGTTTTATCTATTTTAGGCCCAGAGATTTTCCATATAAATTGTAGAATAAGCTTATCTGTATCTCTGCAAAAAAAGCAAACAAAACTTTGCTGGGATTTTGATATGAACACATTAAACCAATAGATATTTGGGGGGGAAATTGATGTATTTACTATGTTGAATCTTCCAGTTCATGAACTTTGTATGTTTTTCCATTTATTTAGGTTTTTAAATTTTTTTCATCAGCATTTTATAGTTTTCAGCATACAGATCCTGTACATGTTTTAGGTTTAAACCTGAGTATTCCATTTTCTTTGGAATGACTATAAATGGTAACGTAAAGGTAAATGAACTGTAGATGTATTTTTAATTTCAAGTTCCACATGTTTATTGTTAATATATCAAAATGTGTTTTTTGTGTGTGTTGATTTTATATTCTGCAACCTTGGTAAATGCACTTATTACTTTAGGTTGCTTAGCATTTTCTGCATAGACAATCATGTTATCTGCAAATAGGGACCATTTTATTTCTTCCTTTCCAATCTCTGTGCCTTATTTCTTTTTCTTGCCTTATTGCAGTGGCTAGGACTTCCAGCACTATGTTGAGTAACAGTGGCAAGAGTGGGCATCCTTGCCTGTGCCCAATCTTACAGGAAAAGATTGTCTTCCTTAAGTGTGTTGTTAGCTGTCTTGTTTTCTAGATGTTTTTTACCACGTTGAGGAAGCTTCTCTCTATTCCTAGTTAACTGAGAGTTATTATTACAAATGGGTATTGGATTTATGAAATGTTTTTATGCATCAATTGATAGGATCATAAGGTCTTTTTGTTTTATTCTGTAGCCTGTTGACATGGTGGATTGCATTTGTTGGTTTTGGAATACTGAACTGGACTTGGCTAGCTAGAATAAACCACACTTGGTCTAGCCTTGCATACCTGTGGTAAATCACACTTGCTCGTGGTGTGTATTTTTTTGTGCATTGCTGGATTCAGTCAGCTAATACTTTGTTGCAGATTTTTGAATCTAAGTTTGTGAGAGATACTAGTCTATGGTTCAGGGGAAGGGAGTTGTGAAAGTTTGATTTCTTGCATTGTTAAAAGACTATTCAGGTTGTCTATTTCATCTTTGCTGCATTTTGGGAATATGTGGGTTTTGAGGAATTGGCCCGTGTTTTAGATGTTGTCAAATTTAAGAGCATAAAGCTGTTCCTTTGCTCTCTTTTTAATGGCTGCCGTGTCTGTAGTTCATTCCTGATTTTAGTGATTTGTATCTTTTTGTTAGTCTTGCTAGAAATTTTGCAATTCTCATTTTATTTAGAAGAACCAGCTTTTTTTTCATTTCAGTTTTAAAGATAGGAGCTTAGATTATTTGTTTGAAACCTTTTCTTTTTTTTAATGTAAATTCTCCTTAGCACCACTTTAGCTGTGCCCCACATACCTTGATATCCTGTATTTTCATTTTCATTTATGTAATTTTTTCTTTTGAGGCTTCCTCTTTGACACGTGTATTTAGAACTATGTTGTTTAGTTTCCAGTTGTTTGGAGATTTTACTATTATCTTAGTATTACTGATTTCTAGTTTGATTCCATGGTGATCATAGAAATACACTGATTTCAGTTTTGTGTGATTTCATGATTTGTCGAGGTTTGGTGCAGTGCATGGTCATCTTTGTGAATGTCCCACGGGTGCTTGAAGAAAACGTGTGTTCTGCTGTTGGCTGAAATGTTCCTAGATACCATTTAGATCAGTGTGCTGAGCTTGCTTCTGAGAGGAGGTAGATGGAAAGATCACCTTCCCACTGGGCCTCGCTGAAATCATTGAGAGGAGGGGTGCAGTTTTTCCGTTCCATTTGGCTGGAGTAGGGCAGGTGTAGGCCGTTCTTCCTGTACTTGGGCTGGGAGAGCATGTTGGCCTGTTGGCTGGTTGGTCTGCTCCTGTTGGCAGCTCCGGATTGGAGGCTGCTGCAGCATGTTGTCTGGAGCACACGAGAGGCCGTGAGGAGGCCCAGTGAGCTTGCCACTTCGTTGTCCTCAAGTCTCCAGGTCCTTGGGCGGCCCACTCTCCTTTCCAGCTTTCAGGGCTCCCTGTGCTTCCTGCTGTGCAATGTCCAGGGGTTTTTAGGTGTAAGATGGACCTGGGGACTTGGCCCTCCATTATGGCAGAACTGAAAGTCCTCAGACTGTCTCACAGGGTAATTGACTTGCACATAGGTGATTGAAGCAATAAAGGAACATGAGGTGAAAATGTTAACTGATTTAAAAATATGCCACCTTCATAGAAAAGATGATCATATGTACATTTATGAAATCAAATTTACAGCCTTGAAACAGAATGTACAGTTTTATGAGATTTTTGACAAAAAGAATAGATGTGAAATTAAGTTCTGATGAAATGCAGGGATATAGTCAAACCAGCACTAACAAAGTGACAGCATTTGTATGTTTGTCATCAGTAGCTGGCAAGAAATTCTAGTGATATGTGAAGAAAACAGGTGTCAGCTCAAGTTCTTTAGCTTCTTAAAGGAAATAGTACAGCGTTAAGTGTTGTCAACAGTAGTTTATTCGGTGGTGTGGCTCTCATTTTTAAATTTAAATTCTTAATACATGAACGTCATTTTAAAAATAAATAATACCACAAGGCTTAGTTGCTTGCCAGTTTCTTCCTCCTCTGATTCTTGTTTCTCAGACATAAGTCACCTCTTTGGACTCTTATCTGTCCCTTCTGTTACTGACTTCATCTGTCTAAGTAGCAGGCTGTACTTCTTTATAAAAATAAAGATTTTTAAAAAATATCTTGCCATTATGAAACACTAAAAGTGAAATGACAGAGAGTCTCTCTGAAATGAAATGGTGTTCTTGACAAGAAAACCCTGTAACAGCGGTGAATATAGCACATCCCAAGAACTTTGGAAGAAAACAAATGGTTTGTCCAAGGAACCTGCTATTTGACGGCAGGGCTTTAATTAGCACCCAGCATGGGGCCTGAGTGTGAGGAAGGAGTCCACGCAGCCACCATCTGGCGCAGGCCGCAAACAGGAGCTTGTTCCCCAGCGCTGCTTTGCGGCTGACTGCGCACAGGCTTCCACGGCCTCCTCTCCAGACGCTGCTGTGGCGGAAAGTGATGTTCTGACCTTTTTCCCTCCTTCCGTCTTTCCTAAGGTTGAGAAACACTTGATGAAATTTTTATGTGGCTTAAAAAGCTTGGCTTTTTAAAGTTTAATAAGAAGGTGGCAGCTACTCAACTGGTTGAAATCTTGGCTATTTTAAAAGAGCTAGAACTATTAGAAAAGGACAAACGCTGAGCTTAAGGAGAGACTCGTTTTCTCCCACAAGCTCATCATGAAGCAGTTCCTTCTGCAGAGTATGCTACCAAAGAGAGCCCTATATTGTAAATAACTTCCTAAGCACAGTGCAGTGTACACAACTGGTGCCATTTTACATGGGAAATGAGAATCTCATGTTTTGGCTTTTTAGTTTACTGCTAAGTGTCTGTGGTTTGCTCTTCCTGAGAAACTGTTAGAATGCATCTAAATTCAATGCACAAATAGTCCAGATGATGGCTGATGGTAAACTTAGCTGTCACCTGCTAGTTGTTCCACACAGGAGGATAGCTTTTTGGTGTGTTCATAGTGAAAGGATGCCTGAGGCTCTCCTGAGAAATGTTAACTTCTTCACAATTACATACTTAGCATTCACCTTTGATCCCAAAGCCGTCAAGCTTGATTCCCAAAACAGAACAATAAAATTGTTATTTTACTGTTGAGGAATAGGGCAGATATAAAAAATTCTACAACCTAATAAACGGAGTTCAGAGTATCTTATCAAAATTCCCTAGGAAGATGCATGCAGTCTCTGAGGTATTTAAAACTTGTCAGAGCGCCTTCCTAAAACGTGTATGCGGTATCCTTGGGCTTCATAAATGCCTAGAGGTTACAGTAGTGAGCTATGTTTTTGTTGCCCATTTTTGTTAGAGAACACACTTGCACGTGAGTGCTGAGAACACCGGATGTTCTTCAGAGGATGGCCAGCACTGTGTGTATAGATGGTGAATATTTGAAAACTGGTGGGTTCCAGAGTTTTTTCCTTGCATGCTGGGGGAAGTAATGTGCATACTGTCAAGACTGTTCCCATAGGAAAAGATTATGTAGTCTACAAAGGCAGACTCCTTCTGTCATTGTTGGATGGTAGAGTGAATTGTGTTTATTACATTTACTAGGGATGAACAGTTCCAGAAGAACTGGAAAGGGAAAATAGATGTTTGAGCTGAGAATGTATTATTTCACCAGTTTTTTTCATACACTACAAATACTCTGTCTACTTTTCATGTCCTGCTAATATGATCAGTTTACATAAAGAAATAACACATTCTATAGAGAGAGACTTTTTTATATAGCTTTTAAATGTTACACATCAAGAGCATAAGATTCTACTTTTCTAGCACAAAATGGGCTCTTGAAATCAGAGTATTTCTACAGCATTCATTCTACTTCCTTGGAATTTAACTTAGAGCCTGGCATGTCACACTGACTCCATAAATGCTTTAATGAAGTAAAGAATGAGCTTACATTCTATTGCAATAGAACATAGTGACATTTGAGCTGAATCTTAAATGAATAATACTTCATCAGGCAGAGACGGGGAAGAGAGTCAAGCAAAGGGATCATTTTCCACAGAGCCCTGGAGAAAGAGAAGGAGAGACAGGAGAGATGAATGGCCTCAGGAGCAGTGGGGAGGAGACCTGAGACTAAGCAGGACTGGTTTACTGATGCCAGAAGACAAAGGCTCGCATCCCATGCTGGAGAGTGTGGGCTTTATTCTCTAAGCAGTGAGGAGTCCTCAGAGGTTTTCAGCAGTGGAATGTTGTAAGGAATTTTCTGATGGATGAAGCTTAGGGGGAAAGGCACTCTTAAAGAGGCAAATATGGAGGAGCAAAGAAATATTAACAAAGCAAGGCTATGTTGAGAGCTGGGGGAGGGTCGGGCACAGGCAGATGGTTACCTTGGAAACGCACAGGGACACTTTGGAGACCAAAAGGGACAAAGGCCGTTGTGATGAAAGCCTGAGTGAAAGAGGCTGCAGAGAGGGCAGTTCAGCTGGGGGAGACGACAGCTGTGGCCCCCAGCCTCCACCACGGAGTAGAAGCCAGGCTCTGTGCTGTGCTGATGCCGACCTGGTGGGTGTCTGTGGGAGAGTTCTGACATCTGTGAAGAGAAACCCGAGACAAGCTTCGTCAGAGTGACGTGTCCTCAAGAGCCTATGAACCATCAGCTTTGAACAAATCATTCCCGCTAGATTAAGCTGTAGGAGTTGTCTTAAATTGTTTTCTACCAATTTAAAGCTTTTGGACACTGCATCCGAATAGTGTTCATGGTGCTATTTGTGGCATCTTTAACCAGGCGAAATAAAATCACCTGCCCCCTGCGAGCAGTATCCTGTTGTATCCTGTGATGTGGGAAGTCTTAAGCATTGATAATGCAAATGAACAGTACTGGAGAGGCAGGAGACCTCAGGTTCTCGGCCAGCACTTCCACGAACTGGAGACAGCTCACCTCAGCTCTCTCTGGGCTTGGGTTTCCTCCTTCACAGAATGATGCAGTCCTGTGGTTTTATCCCATTCCGACGTTCTGCGTGTGGCCAGGTAGAAACCTGAGTGGTTCATCACCTGATGAGTGGGGCTCAGTATGAAGTGCAGTGAACATGGCTGAGTGAGGAGAGTATATGAGAGATACTTTGGGAACTGGGGGGTTAGCTTATGCCTAGTTTAGGGAGTCTCAAACTTGAGTATGCAAAAAAAATGACTGGGGAGACTTCTTCTTTTATTTTGGTAGGGATGAGGACACTTTTAAACACTGCAAATTCCCGAGATACTCCCTACTCTGATCTGATTTGGGAAGTCTGGACAGGATCTACCTACCAGCCTTCAATCTGAGCAAGTCACTTAATCTCTCTGCCTCAACCTCCTTTTCTGTAGAATGGGAATAATGTAGTTCCTTTCTCATAAAATGATTGTGAGGATTACACGAGCCATTGCATGTGAAGATCATAAGAACAATACTGAGCACATGGTGTGTACTGTGTAAGTCTTAGTTACTATAAATGTCATAATTTTTCATATTAATATTGAACACTCAAGATAGATTTAAAGCATTTGCCCCACAGACTATACTTTGAAAAAAAAAGTGAGCTTAATAAAAAATCTTCACAAAAGGAATTTGTGCTGCATCTTAGATGTCTGACAGTCAGCAGGATGCAAATCATATTAACACCAAGAGGAAAAAAACATGACTTTTAGACAAATTCAGGTAAAAGACCGAAATCATAGCTGAGGTATACCTGTCACAAAGCAATAGGAAATGTTGAAAGGGAGATTTAAAACTCAAAGGATGATCCAGAAGAGGTAGTAACACAGAAGCCAAGTCCAAGGAAAACTGTTACAGTGAAGATACTTGGCATTTGTATCACACACAGAGAAAAGGTGGGTGGTGGTTTTCAGTTTTGCCACAGTAGGTTTTGAAAGTTCAGAAATGGAAGGTAAAGGTGTGATAGGTCACATATTTGTGGGTGATCTCTCATTGTACCCCCCACATGAGTGTATTTAAGCTTGTGGAGGGCACCTGTCCTCTTCCTGCTACCCCCTAATCTGGTGGGACACCTCTCCCACAGCCAGTCGCCTGGCTGGGAGGCCAGAACACCATCCGGGACTCCTCTCTTGTCTCCTGCCCCATGGCAGTCAGTGTACCACCTGAATCTTTCTGGGCTTGGTCCTCTCCTCTTTTTTACCTTGCCTAATTCAGGCCCTTCTTGTAGCTTAAGTACCAGCCCACCAGGTTTTGCTGCTTCCAGTCTTCTCTGTGCCATGTACGTTCCTCTCATGAGGCCAGATCTGAATCCTCCGAATCTCAGATCTCATCATGGAACTCTGTTAAGAATTCTTCAGAATCCTCATCTGAGCAAGACAGAAGAAGTGGGATTTTTTTAATGTCCTCAAATGACTTTAGAAAATAAATACAGAGAGCAGCAGGGACAGCAGAGGAACACCCACAGGCGGTATCCGCAGTGCCAGCAAGCAGCAGGACCTCCTCCAGGAGGGCCCAGGAAAGTAGCAGCCAGACCACACCAGCAGGCGAGACCTGCACTGTAGCCCCAAGGAGGGTAGCTAGGAAGGAAGGCAGTGCCGCTGGCCCTAAGAATCAGAAAGAGAGAAAGGGGAAACCGTAGCAGACAGACCGGAGGACGCCTGATGAAACAGAGGTGGCACCACAGACTCTAATTTGTAAACAACTGGAAAAGTCCTTGGAAACCCAGTAAGGAGCTTCAGGGAGCACAGGGTGGCAGGCCAGCCTCAGCCCTTGAGGTGGTGGTGACATCCTAGAGCACACAAACACTCGGCCTGAACAGCATCTTAGCAGGTAAGTATGTAGACATTTCAACCAGTCGGGACAAAACCAAGCTGCCCGTGCTCCACTCTACTATTCAATACCATGCTGGAGGTACCCACCCAAGCAGCTGGGTAAGAGAAAGCGCTAGGGAGTGTAAGGCTTGGGCAAGCGTCTCTGTCTCCAGCTGATGGGAACATCCATCTGGAAATCTCCAAAGAATTAAACAGCTGCTATGGATAGGGGAAATATTTATAAAGAAGCAGGATATGAGATCAACATACAGAAAGAATTAAAAGACATTATGGGAGGGAAAGCACAATTTACAACTGGATTGTTGCAGGGGAGGATGGTGGATGGATCAGTTTAGGTATGAAAATAATAAAAACTGTGTTAAAACTTATATGAAAACTACAAAACATTCCAGAAAGACAAGAACATACTTCACCAAATAAGTTAATTTATAAGTTTAACTTGATACCAATAAAATTACCTTCAGATATTTTTCTGGGGTTAGATAAGGTAATTATAAAATGCATATAGAAGAATAAGTAGATGGGGAGGGGCTCAAGATGGCAGCATGAGTAGGGCAGCAGAAATCTCCAAAAACCATATATATTTTTGAAAATACAACAAATACAACTATTCCTAAAAGAGAGACCAGAAGATACAGTACAACAGCCAGGCTACATCTAAATCTGCAAGAACTCAGCATCTCAAAAAAAAGGTAAGATACAAAGCTAGGACTCGAGCACCCTGCCCACCCCAGGTCACCAGCAGGAGGAAAAGAATCAGAGAGGCGAGAGAGTGGAAGCACAGGACTACTAAATAACCAGCCCTAGTAATCTGCACCGGGAGCACAGACACACATTGCATGGTGTACTGGATATTAGAGAAACGGAAAAGTAAAATCCAAGACGGAGACTGCAAGTGGGTCCCCACAGCCAGCTCCCCTGAGACAAAAGAAAAGCGGGCACGTTTTAAAAGTCTAAAGGGACAAGAGCTTAACAGCTGAATATGATCGTCCCAGCACACTCAGCCCAGCAGGCTGGGAATCTTAAGGAACTTAAGGTGCCCTAACCCCCTGGGGTGTAACACAGCTCCGAAGCCACCCACGGTGATAAGCAGCCTGCCATTCATTCCCCTGGCGGTGCTGCAAGCAAACCGGCTGACCTGCCACAGCTGCAGAGCACCTGGAGAACAGCCCTGCCCACAGCAACCACACAGTCTTCTCCCAGCAGCAACTAACCAGGACAGACCCAGACGCTGCCACCAACGCATGGCTGTCCAGCACAGAGGAAGCAGGAGCAAGGTCCGGAAGGCACGAAGGGGCACCGTTCACACAGGACAACACACCCAGCGCATCTCCGACCCCACAGCAGCTCAGGAGATTATCCCACAGACTGCTCCCTGTGTGCAGGTAACAGACACAGACAGTGGAGAACAGTAAGGTGACCAGCAAGTAGGAAGGGACTTTGTCCTCCCAGATGACACACACACCACCTGCCTACGACAATTTGTATCACCATGAAAAGGCAGAAAAATCTGGTCCACTCAAAAATCAGACAACCCCAGAGAGGGGGCCTGGAGAGATACATATAACTAATCTTCCTGAAAAAGAATTCAAAATAAAACTCATAACCATGCTGATGGACCTGGAAAGAAATATGCAAAAGCTAAGGGATGAAGTCATATGCAAAAGGATGTAGAAATATGTAAGTCATATGTAAGGATGAAGTCATATGTAAAAGGATGAAGAAATATGCAAAAGCTAAGGGATGAGGGAGATAACAAATGAAACGATAGAAAGTCTTAAGAGCAGACTGGACGAGGTGCAATAGACTGTTAATGGAATACAAATCAGAGAACAGGAATACAGAGAAGCTGAAGCAGAGAAAGATAAAAGGATCTCTAGGAATGAAAGAATATTAAGAGAACTGTGTGACCAATCCAAACAGAACAATATTCGCATTATAGGGGTACCAGAAGAAGAAGAGAGAGAGAAAGGGATAGAAAGTGTCTTTGAAGAAATAATTGAGGAAAACTGCCCCAAGCTGGAGAAGGAAATAGTTTCTCAGACCATGGAAGCCCACAGATCTCCCAACACAAGGGACCCAAGGAGGACAACACCAACACATATAATAATTGAAATGGCAAAGATCAAAGACAAGGACAGAGTATTAAAGGCAGCAAGAGAGAGAAAAAAGATCACCTACAAAGGAAAACCCATCAGACTACCATCAGACTTTTCAACAGAAACCTTATAGGCCAGAAGAGAATGGCATGATATATTTAACGCAATGAAACAGAAGGGCCTTGAACCAAGAATACTGTATCCAGCATGATTATCATTTAAATGTGAGGGACAGATTAAGCAATTCCCAGACAAGCAAAAGTTGAGGGATTTGCCTCCCACAAACCACCTCTACAGGATATTTTAAAGGGACTGCTCTAGATGGAAGCACTCCTAAGGCTAAATAGATGTCACCAGAGAAAATAAAATAATAGCAAAGAAAGCAGACCATCCAAATACTAACTAAAGGCAAAAAATAAAATCAACTATCCACAAAAAAAAGTCAAAGGAAACACAAAAGAGTACAGAATACAATACCCAACATATAAAGAATGGAGGAGGAAGAATAAGAAGGGAAAGAAATAAAGAATCATCAGACTGTGTTTATAATAGCTTAATAAGAGAGTTAAGTTAGACTGTTAGTAAAGAAGCTACCGTTGAACCTTTGGTAACCACGAATCAAAGACTGCAATGGCAATAAGTACATATCTATTGATAATCACCCTAAATGTAAATGGGCTGAATGCACCAATCAAAAGACACAGACTAATAGAATGGATAAAAAAGCAAGACCATCTGTATGCTGCTTACAAGACTCACCTCAAACCCAAAGATGTACATAGACTAAAAGGGAAGGGATGGAAAAAGATATTTCATAAAAACAACAGGGAGAAAAAAGGAGGGGTTGCAGTACTTGTACCAGACAAAATAGACTTCAAAACAAAGAAAGTAACAAGAGATAAAGAAGGACATTACATAATGATAAAGGGGTCAGTCCAACAAGAGGATATAACCATTTAAAATATATATGCACCCAACACAGGAGAGCTGACATGTGAAACAAATACTAACAGAATTAAAGGAGGAAATAGAATACAGTGCATTCATTTTAGGAGACTTCAACACACCACTCACTCCAAAGGACAGATCAACCAGACAGAAAATAAGTAAGGACACAGAGGCACTGAACAGCACACTAAAAGAGACATCTACAGAACTCTACACCCCAAAGCAGCAGGATACACATTATTCCCAAGTGTACATGGAACATTTCACAATACACCACATACTAGGCCACAAAATGAATGTTAGGAAATTCAAAAATATTGAAATTCTACCAACCAGCTTCTCAGATCACAAAGGTATAAAACTAGAAATAAATTGTACAAAGAAAACAAAAAGGCTCACAAACACATGGAGGCTTAACAACATACTCCTAAATAATCAATGGATCAACGACCAAATTAAAACAGAAAGCAAGCAATATATGGAGACAAATGACAACAACACAAAGCCCCAACTCCTGTGGGACGCAGCAAAGGCAGTTCTAAGAGGAAAGTATATAGCAATCCAGGCCTATTTGAAGAAGGAAGAACAATCCCAAATGAATAGTCTAAAGTCACAATTACTGAAATGGGAAAAAGAAGAACAAGTGAGGCCCAAAGTCAGCAGAAGGAGGGACATAATAAAGATCAGAGAAGAAATAAATAAAATTGAGAAGAATAAAACGATAGAAAAAAATCAATGAAACCAAGAGCTGGTTCTTTGAAAAAATAAACAAAATAGATAAACCCCTAGTCAGACTTATTAAGAGAAAAAGAGAATCTACACACATAAACACAATCAGAAATGAGAAAGGAAAAATCACGATGGACTGCACAGAAATACAAAGAATTATTAGAGAATATTGTGAAAATCTATATGCTAACAAGCTGGAAAACCTAGAAGAAATGGACAACTTCTTAGAAACATACAGCCTTCCAAGACTGACCAAGGAAGAAACCGAAAATCTAAACATACCAATTACCAGCAACAAAATTGAATCAGTAATCAGAAAACTACCCAAGAACAAAACACTGGTCCAGATAGATTCACTGCTGAATTTTATCAGACATATATAGAAGAAATAATACCCATTCTCCTTAAAGTTTTACAAAAAATAGAAGAGGAGGGAATACTTCCAAACTCATTCTATGAAGCCAGCATCAGTATTAATACCAAAACCAGGCAAAGACCTCACCAAAAAAGAAAATTACAGACCAATATCCCTGATGAACATAGATGCAAAATACTCAACAAATGTTAGCAAACCAAATTCAAAAATACATCAAGAGGATCATACACCATGATCAAGTGGGATTCATCTCAGGGATGCAAGGATGGTACAACATTTGAAAATAGATCAACATCATCCACCACATCAAAAAGAACAACAAAAACCACATGATCATCTCCATAGATGTTGAAAAAGCATTTGACAAAATTCAACATCCATTCATGATAAAAACTCTCAACAAAATGAGTATAGAGGGCAAGTACCTCAACATGATAAAGGCCATATATGACAATCCCACAGCCAACATCATACTTAACACCGAGAAGCTGAAAGCTTTTCATCTAAGATCAGGAACAAGACAGGTATGCCCACTCTCCCCACTGTTATTCAACATAGTACTGGAGGTCCTAGCCATGGCTATCAGACAAAACAAAGAAATACAAGGCATCCAGATTGGTAAAGAAGTCAAATTGTCACTGTTTGCAGATGACATGATAGTGTACATAAAAAACCCTAAAGACTCCACTCCAAAACTACTAGAACTAATATCTGAATTCAAAGTTGCAGGATACAAAATTAACACACAGAAATCTGTTGCTTTCCTATACACTAACAATGAACTAGCAGAAAGAGAAATCAGGAAAACAATTCCATTCACAATTGCATCAAAATAATAAAATACCTGAGAATAAACCTAACCAAGGAAGTGAAAGACCTATACCCTGAAAACTACAAGACACTCCTAAGAGAAATTAAAGAGGACACTACAAATGGAAACTCATCCCATGCTCTTGGCTAGGAAGAATTAATACTGTCAAAATGGCCATCCTGCCTAAAGCAGTCTACAGATTCAATGCAATCCCTATCAAAATACCTAGAGCATTCTTCAACGAACTGGAACAAATAGTTCTAAAATTCATATGGAGCCACAAAAGACCCCGAATAGCCAGAGCAATCCTGAGAGGACGAATAAAGCAGGGGGATCTCACTTCGCAGCTTCAAGCTCTACTGCAAAGTCACAGTAATCAAGACAATTTGGTATTGGCACAAGAACAGACCCACAGACCAGTGGAACAGAACAGAGAGTCCAGATATTAACCCAAACATATACAGTCAATTAATATATAATAAAGGTGCCATGGATATACAATGGGGAAATGACAGCCTCTTCAACAGCTGGTGTTGGCAAAACTTGCAAGCTACATGTAAGAGAATGAAACTGGGTCATTGTCTAACCCCATACACAAAAGAAAATTCGAAATGGATCAAAGACCTGAATGTCAATCATGAAACCATAAAACTCTTAGAAAAAAAAACAAACAAAAGTCTCTTGGACATAAACATGAGCAACTTCTTCATGAATATATCTCCCCGGGCAAGGGAAACAAAAGCAAAAATGAACAAGTGGGACTATATCAAGCTGAAAATCTTCTGTACAGCAAAGGACACCATCAGTAGAACAAAAAGGCATCCTACAGTATGGGAGAATATATTCATAAATGACATATCTGATAAAGGGTTGACATCCAAAATATATAAAGAGCTCACGCACCTCAATAAACAAAAAGCAAATAAGCCAATTAAGAAATGGGCACAGGATCTGAACAGACACTTCTCCAAAGAAGAAATTCAGGTGGCCAACAAGTACATGAAAAGATGCTCCACATTGCTAATCATCAGAGAAATGCAAATTAAAACCACAATAAGATATCACCTCACACCAGTTATGATGGCCATAATCCAAAAGACAACAACAAATGTTGGCGAGGATATGGAGAAAGGGAAACCGTCCTACACTGCTGGTGGGAATGTAAATTAGTTCAGCCATTGTGGAAAGCAGTATGGAGGTTCCTCAAAAAACTCAAATTAGAAATACCATTTGACCCAAGAGTTCCACTCCTAGGAATTTACTCTAAGAACGCAGCAGCCCAGTTGGAAAAGACATATGCACCCCTATGTTTATCATAGCACTATTTACAATAGCCAAGAAATGGAAGCAACCTAAGTGTCCATCAGTAGATGAATGGATAAAGAAGATGTGGTACATATACACAATGGAATACTGTTCAGCCATAAGAAGAAAACAAATCCTGTCATTTGCAACAACATGGATGGAGCTGGAGTGTATTATGCTCAGTGAAATAAACCAGGCGGACAAAGACAAGTATCGAATGATTTCACTCATCTGTGGAGTATAAGAACAAAGAAAAAAACTGAAGGAATGAAACAGCAGCAGACTCACAGAACCCAAGAATGGACTAACAGTTGCCAAAGGGAAAGGGACTGGGGAGGATGGGTTGGTAGCGAGGCATAAGGGGAAAAAAGGGGGGCATTACGATTAGCAGACATAATGTGGGGGGGGGCCAGAGGGAGGGCTGTACAACACAGAGAGGACAAGTAGTGATTCTATAGCATCTCACTACGCTGATGGACAGTGACTGTAATGGCGTATGTGGTGGGGATTTGTTGATGAGGGGAGTCTAGTAAACATAATGTTGCTCATATAATTGTAGATTAATGATACCAAAAAAAAGAAGTAATTAAGCATAATCAGAGCCCGGTGGGCTGCCTTCTTTGGGAAGGCTTAGCTGAGAATCCAAGGAGAGCAAGGTGTCCCACACATGGAATGCAGTGCAGAGAAGAGAGAAGTGCATAGAGAAGCCCCAAGGTCTGTACAGTGTCCAGCCGCCTTGAGTAGTCAGCATAGTGGGTGTGAGGAATCCCCAGGGCTGGGGGAAAGCTGTCCAAAAGGACTGGCAGGAACAGTACCCAGCAAACAGTGCCTGTTCCCAGATTGACTGCCAGCCTGGACACCCCTGTGTTCATAGGGTATAGTACTCCGCATGGGCCTCACTGGGCTAAAAGTAAGGATGTTGTCAGGACTGCATTCTTTTAGGCTTTAGGGGAGAATCTGGCTTCCTGTCCTTTCCAGCTTCTGGGAGCCACCCTCATTCCTTGGTTCACAGCTCTGTTTCTCCATCTTCAAAGCCCATAGTGTCAGGCTGAGTCCTTCTCACACTGCCATCTCTCTGGTTCCCTGTTACATTCCCCTTTCCATTTTTGAGGAACCTTGTGATTATACCAGTCCCACTTGTATATTTCAGGCTAACCTCCTGTTTTAAAATCAGCTGTTGAGCAACCTTAATTTCAGCTGCAACTTTAATTTCCCATTGCCTTGTAAGAGAACATGTTCATAGGATCCGGGGATTAGGGTTTGGGTCTATCTGGAGACCCATTGCCCTGCCTACCACCTGTACATTCAAGTAACTAAGTAAATACATGTAAGATACTACCAAAAAAAAAAGTGACCCACATCAAAATAGCAGAGATAAAAACAATAGTGTCTGAACAAAAAGTAAGCTGACTAGCTTTAATGACAGATAATGTAGAACAAAAGATGAGTGAACATGAAGACGGAGCAATAGAAACTATCCAAAATGCAAGACAGAGGGAAAGAGAATCACAAAAGCAAAAGAAAGAAGTGGGATAACCTCAAGCAGCCCAATGGAGTTTCCAAAGAAAATGAGATAAGGGGAGGGCATGGCAGACAAAAAAATACAAAGGAATAAAGGTGAAGATACCAGCAGTTGTTGCCCTGGAAGCAAGACAGGGAGGAAACAGTGGATGCACATCTTTAAATTTTTATGTACTGTGTAAAGTCTTTCAAAATGAAGGTGAAATTCATGTATATAAGGCTGAAAAGATTATACTCTCCAACATGAAGGCCACTCCAGTGTCACTTTTCTTCCTGCCTTCCCTGAACACTCTTGTTAAGGCCACCATGACCTCTGTTTGCCATCTCCAGTGGTCGGTTCTTAGTTCTCATTGCCCTTGACCTTAAACTTCATGCCTCAAAAACTGAATTCTTCCAAACCTGCTTTTCCTGAATCTTACCCATGTTGTTAAATGGTGATTCTGTTCTCTAAGCTGCTCAGGCCAAAACCATAGTGTCACCTTTGACCCCTTTCTTTCTCTCATATTCCACATATAAGTCATCAGTTCTCTCGGGTCTACCTTTCAAAAAGATCCTATACATTAACAATCCAAAAAGAAAATTAAGAAAACTATGCCATTTATAATAGCATCAAAAGAATAAAGTACTTACGAATAAACTTAACCACAGAGGTGAAAGACTTAAACACTGAAAACTATAAAACATTGCTGAAAGAAGTTACAGAAGACACAAACAGAAAGGTATGTTTATGGATGGGAAGAATTAAGATTGCTAAGACATCAGTGCTGCCCAAAGTGATCTACAGATTCTGTGCAGTCCCTACCAAAATCCCCATGACATTTTTGAAGAAATAGATCTACCTAAAATTTGTAACCTCAAGGAATCCTGAATAGCCAAAATAATATTGATAAAGAACTGAGTTGGAGGTCTCACACTTCCTCATCTAATAACTTACTGCAAACAAAACAGTGTGATGCTGGCACGAAGAGAGACAGACCAATGGAATCAAATAGAGAGCCAGAAATAAACCTTCACATATATAATTAATGAATTTCATCAAGGGTGCCAAGACCACTCAATAGGGAAAGGACAGTCTTTTCAACACATGGTTCCAATAAAACGGATACCCACATGCAAAAGGATGAAGATAGACCCTTACCTTACATCATATACCAAAGTTAATGCAAAATGGATCAGAGACCTTAACATAAGAGCTAAAACTATAAAACTCATAGAACAAAATACAGGGGGAAAGTTTCATAACATTGAATTTGGCAGTGATTTCTTAGATGTAACACCAAAAGCACAAGTAGTAAAAAAAAAGATAAATGGTACTATATAAAAATTGAAAACTTTTATCAAAGGGCACAATCAACAGAATGACAAGACAACCCAAAGAATGGGAGAAAAATATTTATACATCATATATCTAATAAAGGATTAATAGCCATAATATATAAATAACTCCTACAACTCAACAACAACAAAAATAAGCAATGCAGTTTTTTTTAATGGGCAAAGAACACAGCCATTTCTCCAAAGATACACAGATGGCCAATAAGCACATGAAAGATGTTCAACATCACTGATCATTAGGGAAATAGAAATCAAAACTGTAATGAGATAACACTTCATACCCACTAGGATGACTACTGTCAAAACAAAAAACAGTAGGTTTGGCCAGATGCAGAGAAGCTGGAACCTCCATACACTGTTGGTGGGAATGTAAAATCATATAGCCACTGTGGAAACAGGATGGAGGTTCCTCAGAAAAGTAGAACTGCCACATGACCCAGCAGTCCCACTTGGTATATACCCAAAAGAATGAAAGCAGGCCTCAGAGTTGTTTGTACATCCATGTTCCTAGCAGCATTATTCACAGTAGCTAAGACATTTAAGCTGCCCAAAGTGTCCATCAGCAAATGAATGGTTAAGCAACATGTGGCCTATACAGTTGACCCTTGAACAATACTGGTTTGGACTGCATGGGTCCACTCATACATGGATTTTTTTTCAATAAATATCTAGTATCTTTAATTGGATGTCAGGCAGCAGATTCAACAGGTGAAGTAGTCAGTAGAAATGGAAAAGGAAAAATGTTATACACAGTGGCCCATACCAGCATCGAACCCACAACCATGGTGTTAACTAGCACCACGTTAAAACCAACAGCTAACCAGCTACTGTGTAGGCCAAAGAGAAGCACCAGAATCTGAGAGGAGCAGAGGAGCCCAGGCCTGGATTGGGCAACCCAAAGAAAGGAGGAGGGAAACCTTTGCCCCTTCAAAGTACACCCCACCACACTCAGGCCTGACCAGCCTGCAGGCAGGTGTTAGCCCTGGCAGGCACCCGTAGAGCAGCTGATTCCTCTTCTCCTTGCTCTCTTTTCTCTATTGGACCATACAACCCTCTATTTCTTTTCCACTTTCCTACTCTTTGTTGTATCTGAAGTTAATTGACCCATCTTTATATGCAGAAGGCTATTAGTCATTAAGTTTAGGGAAAGTCAAAGGTCATATGCAGATTTTTGACTGTGCGGTGGATCATCAGCACCTCTAACCCCTTATCAAGGGTCACCTGTACATACAATGGAGTATGATCTAACCTTGAAAAGAAAGAAAATACTGCAATATGCTTCAACATGGATGAACCTTGAAGGCATTATGCTAAGTGAAATGAACCAGTCATACACACACACACACACACACACAAGTGCTGTATGATTCCACTTGTATGAGGTACTTAGAGTAGTCAAAACCATAAAGACAGAAAGTAGAATGGTGGTTAGTTAGCAGTGTCTTGGGAGGGGGGAGGGGGCCGCTAGTGTTTAATAGGTATAAAGTTTCACATTTGCAAGAGTTGTGGGAATGGATGGCGGTACTGGCTGCACAACAATGAATGTATTTAAACCATTGAACTGTACACTTAAAAGATGATAGATTTTATGTTATGTATATTTTAACACTAAAAAAATCCAAAAAGAAGACAGAAAAAGAGGAAAAGCATAAAAAACAAATGGGACAAGTAGAAAAGAAATACCAAGATAATAGATTTAAATATAACCATATCAATGATCACATTAAAATATATGGTCTAAACACCGCAGTTAAAAGCAGATGTTAGCAGATTGGATAAAAAAGCAGTACCCAACTACGTGCCCTATAGGTAAACCATTTTAAATATAAAAACACCAATAGGTCTAAAGAATGAAAAAGGCTACACTGTATTAACACAAAGTTGAATGTGTATATTAGTATCAGGGGATTTCAGAGCAAAGTTACTGTCAGGGATAAAAGTCATTTTGTAATAATAAATTGGCCAATTCAATAATAGGACATTGCACATAAACATTTTATGCATCTAATAACAAAGCTTCAGAATAATATGAAATGAAAATGGACAGAACTACAGTGACAAATAGACACACCTGCAGTTATTATATAGTTAGATATTTCAATATCCCTCTCAGTAATTGAAAGAATAAGGAGACAGAAAATCAGTAAGTATACAAAAGACTTGAACAACATAATCAGTTAACGTGACCTGATTGACATTTACAGAACACTCCATCCAACAAAAGCAGAATATACATTCTTTGAAGTGTACTCTGGGCTATAAAACAAGTCTCAATAAATTTAAAGGATTCAAGTCATACAAAATATGTTCTCTGGCCACTTGGAATTAAAATAGAAATCGATAACAGAAATCCCTGGAAAACCCCCCAAATATTTAGAAACTCACTTCTACATAACTCATGGAATAAAGAAGAAAGGCGAACTAGCATGAATCATTTGAAGTGAATGAAAATGAAAACAAAAATTTTGAAGATGCCACTGAAGCAGTGCCTGTATTAGAAAAGACAAAAGGTTCTGAAATCAATACGCGCAGCTTATACCTTAAGGAACTGGGGAAAGAACAAATTAAACCCAAAGTAAGCAGAAAAAAGGAAATAATAAAGATAAGAGCAGCAGTTGGTGAACTAGAAAACAGAAAAATAATAGAGAAAATCAGTGACTCCAAGAGCTGGTTCTTAGAGAAGGTCAGTAAATTGATAGGCCTCTGGCCCAACTGATCAGGAGGAAAAGAGGGAAGGGGCATTACGATTAGCACACATTATGTAGGGGGTGGGCACGGGGAAGGCAGTATGGCACAGAGGAGACAAGTAGTGATTCTATAGCATCCTACTACGCTGATGGACAGTGACTGTAATGGGGTATGTGGTGGGGACCTAATAGTGGGGGGAAGCTAGTAAACACAATGTTCATATAATTGTGTATTAATGATACCCAAAAAAATTTTTTTTAATGCATGAAGTACAAAAAAAAATGAAAGAGGGGACATCAATACAGATTGTAAGGATAATAAGGGAATATTATGAACAATTCTGTGACAATAAATTTGATAGCTATTATAAAATGGATGAATCATTAGAGACACTAATGACCAGAGTTCACTCCAAATGAATACATAACCCTACATCTGTCAAGGAAATTGCGTTTGTAGCTTAAAACCTTCCAAAAAAAGACAACTGCAGGCAGATGATTTCTAGTGAGTTCTACCAAACATTTAAGGAAGAATAATCGTTCTATACAAACTAGAAAATTGAATGGGCAGGATACCTTTCATGGCATTTTATAAATCCAGAAGCTACCAAAACTGGATAAAAACATTAAGAAACAGGAAACTACAGATTGGAAACCCTTTTGAATATAGATGCAAAAATTCTAAACAAAATATTAGCAAATCATATCCAACAGTATATAAAAGGGATAATTCATCATGACCAGACAGTGTTTATCCCAGGAACTCAAGGCTGATTTAACATTAAAAATTAATGTAAGTTACCATAATAACAGATATAAAAAGGAAAACCAAATGTAGATACAGAAAAAAACATTTGCCAAAATCCAGCATCTATTCCTGATGTTAAAACTTGTAGGAAACTAGGTATAAAATGTTCCTTAAACTGATGAGAGGCATTTACAAAAAACTGACAGCTATCATCACACTTATCAGTGAAAGACTAAATGCTTTTTCCTAAGATCAGAAACAAAGGAGGATTTATGCTGACAGCTTTTATTTCCACATTGTAATAAAGGTTCTGACTGGCACAACATGGACAAAAGAAAAGAAATAAAAGGCACCCGTATTAGAAATGAAGAAGTAAAATTGTCTTTATTCACAGATGACATTATTGTCTGTAGAAAATTTGATGGAATCTATACAACAGCTTCTAGAGCTAACAAACGGGTTGGGCAAGTTTGAGAGATGTTAAATCAAGACACAAAAATCAGTTTTATTTCTATACAAGCAGTGGATGAGAATTTTTTTTTAAAGTAGCTTTCATTAGCATCAAACAGGAAATACAATAAACAGCAAATTATTAGAGATCATTCTGACAGAAGATGTGCAAGAACTGTACAGTAAAAACTTCAAGAACTAAATACATAGAACGATGCACAATTTCAGGGCAAGACAAATATTGCTAAGATGTCAGTTCTCCTCTGATTAATTTATACATCCAGTGCAATCACAGTGTAAATCCCAGATAGCTTTTAAAATAGAAATTGGTGAGCTGAAACTAAAGTTTGTCTGGAATGCAGAGGATCAAGAACGACCTAGAGGGGGTTGGAAAAGAAAAAACAGTTGGAGGGCTGACACTACTACCTGATTTCAAATTTATTACAGAACTACAAAAATCATGACTGTGATACTTGCTTAATGATAGAAAAATAGATTCATGACACAAAATAATGTTCTGCAATGGATCTATACATTCATGGGAAGTAGATTTTTGCCAAATGTACAAAGGCAGTTTAGTAGAGAAAGGACAGCTTCAACAAATTGTTCTCAAACAATTGTATATCATGGGGGGGGGGAACTTCAGTCAACATCTCATACCATATAGAAAATTAACTCAAAATTGATTAGAGGCCTACAGAGAGAACCTAAAACAATAAAACTTCTAGAAAAGAAAATAGGGAAAAGTCTTGTAACCTTGGGATGAGCAAAGATTACTTAGATATGACCCAGAGTACAATCTACAAGTGAAAAATTGATAAATTGACTTCGTCAAAGTTTAAAACTCCTGCCACAGAATGAGAGAAAACATATGCAGAAGGACTTGTATCTACAATATGTAAAATACTCTCTCTCAAGCCAATAAGAAAACGACTCAGTAGATAAATAGATAAAAGATCTTCACCAGAGAAGATATGCAGATGGTAAGCACATGAAAAGATGTTCAACATCATTAGTCATTAGGAAAATGAAGATTAAAATCACAGTGAGATGCCACCTTACACCTGTTAGAGTGGTAACACCCGTCGGTGAGCGTGTGGAGGAGCTGGGATTTTCACACTGCTGGTGGAGAGTAAAGTGGATCACTCACTTTTGGAAACACTGCAGCAGTCTTCAAAAGTCCAGCACACCTGCCATGTTAGCCAGTCTTCCCTACTTCTTAGGTATTTCCCCCAGGAAAAAGAGAGCATGTACGTGCCCCTCGAAGACGTGTATACGTAAAGGATGTTGTTTTCAGCTTTATTCTGTGCAGCCCAAAACTGGAAAACAATACAAATAACCCATCAACAGGTACAAAGGTAAATAGATGGTGTATCTATACAAGGGGATACTACATAGGGTAAGAAAGAAATGAGCTGCATGTAGCGACGTGGATTAATCTGAAAATAATTACGCTGAGTGAAAGAGCATACACAGAGTTGTACATACTGTATCATTCCATTTATATAAAACAAATACAAACTGTAGTAGCAGAAAGTAGGATTTGAGGGGAATGGAGTAGAAGGGGGACAGAAAGAAGGGATTAGGAAGAGGCCAAGAATATTGGTGGAATAGTAGATACAATATCTTGACCATAGTGATGGTTTCATGGGTCATGTTAAAACATCAAATTGTGCATTTTAAATATGTACAGTTTATATAAAGTCTATCATATCTCCATATATGTATGATAGAGGGGACTCCTGGATTAAAAGGGCATAGCAACCAAATGCGGGGTTTGCACTTTGTATCCTGACTCAAGCCAATGCCAATGAGATGTTCTAGATACAACCGGGCAGTGGTAGAACAGCCTGAGTACGAGACTGATTAATTTTGTTAGATAAGACAGTAACACCAAATGAAAGCCCATCTGTTGGAGAAACAGTGAAGACGTTTTGGGCAAAGTCACACAATGCCTGTGACCTGCTCTGAAACTGAGCACAATAAAGAGGAAGGAGTGGATGAGAAACACAGGGAAATACTGATGATTGAAGCTGGATGATGGACACATAGAGGCACATTAAATTATTCCATTTTTTTCTGTGTTATTTTTAAATTCCCCCTAAAATTTTTATGTTTCTACGTTTTTTTTTACGCTCAGGTAAGAATCTGAGGTCTTCTTTCTTTTAGCTCCCACCCTACTCCTTCACACCAGCATCTGCCTCTCGCCTTCAGGTATGTTATGGGCAGAGTGGCTGTCTGTCCCAGTGTGCCTGTTGGCACCTGTTGTCCCAGTGTAGTTACTAGTACGGCACTCTGACTCTTAAAATATTCTGATTTGAACAGTAAAAGAGATGCTCACCCTGGTGACGCGGAGTTATAATTTCATTCACATACCTGCGCTGCCCACCTATTTGTCTTTACTAGTTACTCCTTTGTCCAGAGTCCCCCTTCCTACGCTAGGCTTTTCCTTACCTAACTCCTCCCTGCTCAGTTTTCCAGGTCTTAGCTCAGGCCTCACTTGTCCAGGCTGTCACAGCACTTCCTCCCCTGCCCACCCCCGCGTGGGGGCTGCCTCCCGCTGCTGCGTCTCCGCCTGGGCCTGCTCTGTTGTACATCCTCTGTTAAAGTGTGTTTACCAGTCTCTCCTCAGTTCAGTTGGCGCCCACATTAGGGGTACACTGTCTTGTCTTTGGGTTGTTAGTGTGTTGCAGTGCTAGCAATGTCTGACAAAATGTTGGATAAATCCAGCCTCACAGATTCTCTGACTTAACTTTCTCAGATAAATGAGAAAAACCCAACCCTGGAAAGGTATGTGCACCCTCCTAAGATCACAGAACATTGTAGTGGCTGAGACAGAAGGAGAGCTTGTGACAGCATCTCTTCTGCACATGTGATGTGAGAAGGCATTTCAAGGTGTGCCGGAGGTGTCCCTGTACTAAGGCAGAGCTCGTACTTCTAATAGTGGCCATCCTTGGAGCAGGAAAGAAAGCTATTAGGGCAGCAGTAGGAGCTCTGACGTGTACAAGAGGTAGTTTTTGATAATGCTGTGGTATTTCAGATGTTTACTGAATACAAAACGCAATGGTGATGCGATCTGGCCTTTTCACTATGTACACCTTTTAATTATTCAGCCAGAATGCTGGAATCTGTGGAAAAACTGCCCACTTTTCTAATTTTTTAATTGCTTTTTTAGAGTCTTCTTCACATGATACGATACGGAGAGTGTGGCTGGATGACAGGAACTTCTATATGCTTAATTATTTTAAAGTAAAGAACATCTGGTACTCAATGTCTGTTTTTCTTTGCAATTTTCATAGCGTCGTCTTGGAGATGCAGCCAAGAAAGCCATCAGCAAACTAACAACCAGAACAGTAAAAAAGGGCGATAAGGTACAGTAATGAAATAACTTTAACGCAATAAAAGTACCAAAGCGGTTTTGCTTTTGATGCAGTGGGAGAGAATATACCTTAACTGTTTTATTTTAAACTAGCTTCTCTTCGAAATCTTACTGTCAGTATGCCTGTCACTTGGGGGCCTTTATGCAGTTATCTCACTTTCTGGACTTTAAATACCCTGGCATCGGTAGCATCACAGACCTGCTCACAGCTACCCCAGCTGTGGGGGGCGGACCTCCAGGTCTGCTTTATACAGAGAGTAGCCAGGACTGTACGTTCTCTTCCTCTGCCTCCTGAGACTTTCCGTCTCCTGTGTGTTTTAGTTCTTCCCAGTTAACTGGAGAATTGGAGACCATGTTTTCAGGGATGTCGATTCACAAGGCACTTTCTGCACAGCAGGCTGTGCAGTTTGAAAGAAGAGCAGCTTGTCAGGGTTGGGCCTGGTGGCCTACAGGACTGGATGAGAATGGCAGTGATAGAGCCTCTGCTGGAGGCTGCTAACCAGAATTCCCCAGGCAGATCTCAACTGGTGGTAGAGCCCTGCTTCTGCTCTATAAGGAAAAATAGCAACGTAATATTAGAGCTGCATTTGATAAATTCAGGGTTGTCCAGAATGAAAAAATTGCATCTCTAAAGGGAGAGCACCAGAACAATCTTCTGCCCAACCCGCATCCAACTCTAGTACTTGGCTGAAGAGCTCTGGAAAGACACTTGAGATGATTCTCCATCCTTTCTTGGCTTTGCCCATTTTATCCCCACTGCATGGGCACCATGTCTAGCTCTGCTGACGCAGCTCCAGAGGGTGGAGGGGTTTTCATTGAGCTTTGTACACTAGGCAGAGAGAAAAGCAAAGCACTTCCAGAAAACATGAGCTGCTTCAGAACAGCACCACCACCAAGAGGAGTGGCCCCTGTGACACACCTTCAAGGCCTGCGGGCCTCCAGCTGCTACAGATCTGATCCCAGGACCTGGTCTGACCTACCCAGTCTCCTCTGTGCCCCAGGCTAATCTTCCTTATTAAAACCAACACCTTTTCCAAGTATGTACCTCCCAGACCCTCCAGAAGCTGCCAAGTGGCTGTAACATAGCCGAAAGTCTCACCTCTCCTGACTGAGGTTCCCACCCCTCCCCAGCTTGAAAGAGGAAGGAGCTCACGGACCCCGGCTGGCTCTTCCTGACTGTTAATAAAGACTGAGGATTGAGTGGAGCCCTCACTGCTCTCTGCCCCAGATCTGTGACCAGCTCCCATCCCTGGGACGGTTCACTGATGAGGACCCCACTGCAGGGGGTGTGCAGTGCAGCCTGCCGGGCCAGAATCCGAGGCTGCCGTGGTGGGGCAGGGGCAGGAGGGTGGCAAGAGGTGATGCTGATGAATCTTGAAACAAATCAGAGTTCCAACTTCTAAGACATTTCACAAACAGAGTTAAATACTACTTGTTACAATATAGTGTAAAAACAAAACAGACTGGCTTAGAGGTAATTCAGGTCAGTATAGTTAACCAAATGAAAACATTAAATTTTTTTATGACCTTGCTTGCATGTTATAATCACTTGTTTCCCATGTTTGCCACAGGAAAGTTCTTAGCAGGCTTGTATCCCCTCTGTTGATTACTTTTGCTTTAACATGTGACCTGTTCCTGTACTTCACATTTCAGGAAACAGACCCCGACTTTGATCACTGTGCAGTCTGCATAGAGAGCTATAAGCAGAACGACGTTGTCCGGATTCTCCCCTGCAAGTATGTCAGCTTCCATTGTTTAAAAAGGAACAGTACTAGTGTGGTTTGTGGGTGTCCCAACTGCCTTGCCTGTCCCACGGCTCCACTGGTGGGCAGAGGCCCAGCTGCACGTGGCAGAGTGGGAGTGGGAGTTAGCAGTGAGCTGTGCGCGGACTGACTGCAAAGCCCTTTCTACTTAGCGAAACACCTGGGCGACCTCCAGACATGGTAGAGCCTAACGGCATTAAGGTCAAGAACTTTGACATCAGTGACTTCCAAGGTCAGAGTACACCTGGGGGCCTCCAGGAAGGCCTCTGCAGTGGTCACTCAGCACAGGGTCCCAGGGCTCTAGGACTCAGGAAGTCTTTTCCTGAACCTGGGTTCTGCATAGTGGGGAGGACTGATGTGTGCTGTGTGCCTGCTCCTCAGCAGGCTCTCTGCTCTCTGCAGGTTACATTCACTGCCCCCGTAGGAGGGTCAGCATTTTCCTCCCTATATAGTGAAGGATAGTAAAGCCACCCGTAGATGCCAGGGTCACACGATGCAAACAGCAGAACCCATACGAAGGCCGGTGCTTCTTACACAGGGCCACGTGCCTCCCTCCCCTTCGTGCCCTGAAAAGAGAAGATGCTCTTTGTAAGCATGTTGATTCCTACCGCAGTGCTGTCCCAAACTAGGGAATGTGAAGTGTTACTGCGTACAATTTACAGGTGGTGTTTGGAAACACAAAAGCTCCTCCCAGGAGCCAAAATCAAAGATTTTTCCTCTTCCTTCTCCCCCCTCCTTTAAAACACATCCATTCAACCATAATACCATGAAACATGAATGAATAAAATCATGGTTAGTAGTTGTCTCTGTGAGGCTGCTCGCATTGTTTTGCTTATTCACAAAGTCATCCATTTTGAGCCTACAAAGATTTCTTTTTTAAAAAATCATAGAACTCGAGAATAATTTCATATACCAAAAGAGAAAACCAACATTCTGTAAGTCACACCATTCTAGTTTACATGTAAACAAGTATAAAACTAAACATAAGCTGTCTTAAAGAAAGTACAGTTATGTAATTACCACTTTTTCTTGAGCTGTAGTCATTTAGTCCAAAAACATGAGGTTGAAAAGGAAAAATGCAAAGAAATACAAACCAGGGAAAAGGTCAGTAGGATACATTATAAAGCATAATCAGCTCTTACCTGCTTTTAAAAATGCTTTTACCCACCCAGATTTCCTTTGTCACTGGCATCACAGGAAGAATCAAGTCTTTCCAGATCTCTGTCTTCCTATTTCAGTCCAGGGCCCTCCTCGGGGGACCATCTGGACCTAGAACGAAGGCCTCTGTAAACATCCATGGTTATTACTGAAGTGAGAGTGTCTTCCTCAGGGGAGCCTTGACCAAAAAATAGATTATTCTGAGGAGGTTGCTTCCCTTAAGCGTTGACTTTTCAAAGTTTTGCCCTTAAATTATTTTTCTTAACTTAGTCCCACATCTCCAGACCTGACTGTGCATCAGAATAGGGAGAGCTTCCAAAAACACAGCCCAGGTGGGACATGTTGGGTTTTAGTAAGTCCCTGGGTGGTTCAGCTCCAGTGCTGCAAGGCTGGGCCCCCCTCTGGGATCTAGAGCACTGCTTGCTCTTAGCTGTTTCTGTGGCCACACCTTCCACCAGACAAGTTCTCCACCTTTGTGTGACGGCTTGTCTTGAAGATGAGAATGTGGGCAGACCTGACGTTTCCTGCACCCATAGCTGGGGCACTGCTCCCTCGCTTGCCTTCTGTTACCAGTCCCTGTCCGAGCAGATGTGCCTGTGGCCCCAACTATACCAGAGTTGCCTTTGTGCTTTGGAGCAGGTTGATGTTTGTTACTGTTCCACCTTAGCAAGGTGTAGCTTCCTCCAGACTCTGTTGCACAGCTGCTTAGCAGAACATCTCACCTCACTGAAATGGTAACAACATGATGCTCAGGTGTAGTGAAAATAAACTTGGCACATTGAGCACCGTGTTGTGGGACCCAGGATGACATCTTCTGGCCTAGAGCAGGGTTACTCAGCCATGGCACTGTTGACATTTGGGACCAGGTAATTCTTGGTTGGGGGGCGGACATTGCAGGGTATACCCCCACTCCACCCACCAGATGCCAGTAGGTCCCACACACAGCTGTACCACCAAAGACGTCTCCAGTCGAGAACACCGGCCTGGGGATGCTCCACACAGTTACTCCAAATCCTCTAAGCCTCTGATGGCCAGCAGGTCCCTCCCAAGGGCTTTCACATTAGTTCTTGCCTCTCTCACCTCCTCTGTTCAGTCTGCCTGGACCCCCTCCTCTTGTCTAGTTTGATACTGACTCAGGTGATTCCTCCACATCTTCCTTAGCTCTTGCTGCCAGTCGGCTCCAGCTCCTGCCATGGGACTCCAGACAGACCCCTGTCTAGCCTGGGCCCCCGTCTGCCCAGAGCCCCTCCCTGTCCCTGGTCACCACAACCCGTGAATGGGGTGAATTCTTTCTCCCCGGCACACCTCCCTCATTCCTCACTCAGCAGATGACTGCACACCAGCTTCACGGGGAAAACAGTGGCTGCCAGACAGGTGAAGTCCTCTAGGCTTTCTGGCCGCAAGCTCTCGTGTGGACCTGCCCCCGGCCCCGTGGGAAGGAGGAGGGGCCCTCGTTGTTCCCAGGGGCTCTTCCCACCGGGGCCTCAGCCTACCAGTTCCCTTCCTCAGGGTCCCAGCTCTGTTGACCGTCTGCTTCCTGTGGTCCTTGATCTTCCCGCCCCTACTCCAGCATCTTACCATGCTCAGCATCTCCTGCCCGAGTCCTTACAGCATCTCCAACACTGCCCTGCAGCTGCTCCCCACACAGCCAGGCTTTGGAAAAGATCGGTACCCACTGTCTCTTCCTCACCCTAGTAAGGGGAGGACAGGTGCCTTGGTGTCTGCCTGTCCTTATTTTTAGCAAGCTTATCTGGAGACTGCACTGGGACTTCCTGTCTGTAGATGGCCAGCCCCTCACAGACTGCTTTCTGTCTCATGGCCTGTCCTTCTCCCATCTTCTGCCACACTGACTCACTGGACAGATGGCAGTTGGCGTTGCTCTGGGGCCTCCTGCTGTCCGTGGACTCCAGTTGATCATCCTGTGGATATTAGCAGCAGGCCTTAGAAACTGAAAAACTGCCACCTTGCTTAGACCCCTTTTATATAAACGTCAGCCACAAGTCAGTAGTTAAACGTACATTTCAAAATAGAATTCTGCCACTTAGAGAAACGTGTCTGACGTGCCACTTTGGGAGCAAAACCAGGCCAGTTGTCTGGCTTCTGGCCGAGGCACTGCTGTAGGCCCCACCTCAGAGGGGAAAGAGTTGTGCTTCTGATCTTTAATAATCCTGGATCCTTTTATATTTGCCAGGTTCTTGCATGGCACCAAGAGGCTGCAGAGCTGTGAGAACAACTCACCTTCAGTGTAGACCCGCCACCCCAGCCGGTGTTCTGATCACCATCTGGGTTGTGCGTGGCGGGGGTGTAAGACGAGAGGATGCGGTATTTCAGTATTCCCGGTTTGCCTCCTTTTCTGTTCCGTACGTTCCCCACTCTGTACCCCCATGTTTCTCACAGGAATAAAGGACGTTTCTGTGGGCGCTCTGATGCGCTTGTCCCTCTCGGTCTCACTGCTCCTCAGCACGTCGCCTGCTTCCCGCCCCAGACTCCGCTCAGCCCTGAACATGTGGGGCCCTCCCTACTCTCGCGTGTGTTTCGTTCTCCAAGTCCTTCAGAAGAGTGCAGGGGCTTTTCCACGAGGCCCGGGTGGCCTGGCGCCACCCTCCGAGGTGCCTGTGATCCTTGCGGCGCAGCAGCATGCTCGCGGCAGCTCACCTGGTGCCAGGTTCTCCGGTGCCGGAGCGCTCCCGAGGGCCCTGCCCCCTTCCCGGGAGATCTGTGAAACATTCACATTACTTCACCTGAGCGTATGTTTAATAACACCTTTCATCGGCAAGTCCTTGGTGCTTTTCCAAATATACTCGTACGGTGTTTCACTTACTGCTCCAAATAGCCTCACCAGGTAGAGCGTACGGCCTGCCCGCTCCTCCTTACCCTGCAGTTTCAGATGACACAGTGAGAGTCACAGAGGGTGGTTTGGCAGGGAGGAAGGGGAAGGCCACGCTGGGCTTGAGGAAGCAACAGAGCTGAGGGGATGGAAGCAAGAGGGTGCTACAGAGAATGGGGCAGAGAAAAGTGGCCCCAGGCCAATGGCAGCTACTCCTGCAATGCCAGCAGTGACCCGGAGGAGGTGGGCTTCTGGCCAAGGGCTAGCAGGTGGAGAGGAAGGGGCTGCATTTGGTTTCCACAAGACAAGCATGCTGTGGGAACTAGGCACGACTTTGGGCAGGCGCGGGAGCCCAGTGTTGGAATCAGAGACAACAGCTGGGTGATGGGGGGCACGGTTAGCTGACCGGGGTGGGATTGGGGAAAGGAAAGCCATGGGGTGGACACAGTCAAAAGGAAAAGTCCGCTTTATTAAGAAAAAGAATTTCTTCTGGATTTTGAGTTAGCTAAGGAAGGGAGGCTTTCTCGATTTGTCCCTAGAGAACAAGTTAATCTCCATAATCCTTCGAGACAGTGCCCCGCAGCAGGGCCAGACACTTTCTTTTAGATTAGCAAACCTCCAAGGAAACAATTAAGAACACAACATAAGAGAAATACATTTATAACTAGGGTTAAAGGAACAGGTAAGTAGAGAACACAAGTCATGCAGCTTTAAGAATTAACTGTGGGGAGAAGACAGGTAGTGACTCCATAGCATCTCACTATACTGATGGACAGTGACTATAATGGGGTATGTTGCGGGGACTTGATAATAGGGGGGAGTGTAGTGACCACAGTGTTGCTCATGTGAAACCTGCCCATAAGATTGTGTACCAATGATACCTTAATAAAAAAAAAAAGAATTAACTGTGGGATTGTCCCATTTTGTTCTTTCTCAATAACCAGCAATAGAAAAGAAAGACAGGATGCTAAGAAGGAAAGAGAGACACCAGTGAGGGTGGGCAGGCAAGAGCCCACTGTTGCCCTTCAACCAAGGTCCCCATGAACAGCTGGCTTGAGGTCACTTAGCCTTTTCTGTGACAGATACTGCCCCCAGCCAAAGTCCATGGTCCATCCCACATGAAACTGGCCTACAGCAGCTTCCCAGCCACCCACCCCACCCAACACTAACCGAATCCTCAGCTGTAGGCCCCCCAAAAACGTGTGCCAGATACTAGGCAGATGCACCCTGGGAAGGGGCCGAGCTGTCATCTGTGTCAGACTAAAGGGGTCTGTGTCCCTGGAAAGAAGTAAAAGCCTTGTTCTGGTCTTGTTAGACTGCAGCCAACACTGGCCTGGTTGACAGCTGCTGAGGAGTGAAGCCTGGCTGCAGACACCCCCCTGCAGAGCCCTTCCTCCCCCTACGAGGCTCCATTCCCAATACCAGAGAACAAGAAGCGGACTTGACAGTGCCCTGAGCTTACCAAATGAATATAGGTCTTGCCTCCAATTTGGTGACTTTAACCTCCTAAGTAAAATCCTTCAGATTTAAATAAATGCCTTCAGGAATGATGAGGATCTTCTCGTTCACTGCATTATCTGCAAGTCTCAAGACTAGATTGGTAAATTCAGTCTTCAAGCTCTTTATTTCCATCCCAAAGATTAAATGGGTGCAAGGCCACCAAGTGGCTATAGCTGGGTGGGGATGGTTCAGGCTGAAGCTGTAACACGAATGTTTCTTCTAAGTCCCAATTAAAACAATTTTCTTTTTAAAATCAAGACTGCATTTTCCAACAGCGATATAGAAATCATAAATTAAAGGCATGCCATGGTTCAATTTGGTATCTTTCTTAGAGTTTCTTTTTTTTTTTATCCCAAGACTCAGATCACAGTTCCTGTGAAGGTGCCCTGAACATCTGTCCTTGCACTTGCCTCTTTCCCTGTTGGCCTCGACTCTGGCGCTTTGGTGTGCCTTCACCTCAGCTTCTCCGAGCTGCCTTGAGGGGCACCTGAGAAATGATTTCTGCAGCTCCCTTAAAGGGCACAAGTTCCTTTGCTGAGCTGTAGACTCTCCACGACTGACATATTTTCAGTTAGAGGATGTGACCTGCTACTCCCCTGAATACGAGAGAGAATCATCTCTCTCTCCCTTTAACGTCTCAGCTGAGAACTGCCCACTAAGTGTTACCTGATCCATGAGCACAGTTCATTCCCAAAAATAATCCTACCTACCCTGTAACTTGGAGAAACATTTAACATAGGATGCTTAGAAGTATTTTTAAATGTTTTGAATGACCTTTAAACAGAGTTTGTGAAACTAATGAATAATTATAGAAAGCTATTGATTTAACCCTTGTTGAATATCTTTTTGAAATTCCATTTTTCTACTTTACCATAAAAAAACATAGCTAATTTATAAGGTATAATTCATTGTCTTCATTCGTAACAAATTTTCCTAGGTTTCCTAAAATCTTTGGAATTTGGTAGAATAAAAACACCAAATGGCCACATACTAGTTCACAGGTCCTACTATACACTGCTCACAACATAAATGATCAGGTTTTGGAGATTTTCTGCCATCTGTTCTCTTATACATCCCAATACCTGTCTCTTGAGACTTGCCAATATGTCTGGAAGTGGGGGGAAAGCAGACTAACTAAAAACTCCATTTCTTTGCATTTTGGCCTAACAGTTTTTTAGTATAAAATTTATGATGCAATTCTCCATTTTCTTTATAGGCATGTTTTCCACAAATCCTGCGTGGACCCCTGGCTTAGTGAACATTGTACCTGTCCTATGTGCAAACTTAATATTTTGAAGGCCCTGGGAATTGTGGTATGTTTCCTCTTTTGTTACTACTTTTGTGTAGTACCGTCTCATGTTTCCTGTTTCACTGCTGCTTTTGTGCAGTGTCCTCTCCGTGCCACAGCACACGTCGATGGCTTAGTCACAGGAAGGCACTGGCCTTGTCTGCCATGGCTCTTTGTGCATGCACTAGGGCCTTTCCTCTAGTTACTTAAAGTCCAGCCCATCTCAGGGAACTCCTGGAAGAGGAGATAAAGAGCTAGCCCAGTCCACTTGGAAGTATGCTTCCATTGGGTGGCAGGTGTGTGCTGAACTGAGGCAGAGAGAAGGGCATGATTTTCCTTCATTCCAGTAGCTTTTTTTTTTCTTTTAAAGGAATAGAATGTAGACTTTCAACTCTGGTCCAGTAGTAATTTCTTCTGCACTCAGCATAATATAAAACTATGTCATCACTTATACTTCCTCTTTAATTTGGCTTTGCCCTCCTGGGCATGGGTAAGTTGCACGCAGCGGAGGGGGTGCAGTGTCAGCCCCCAGCGAACCTTTGACAGCCTGGCCAGGGCCTTGGTCAGCTGCCAGGTAGAGTATGTGAGCTCCGGCCTGGCGAGTCCACTGACTGACTGAGGACCTTGGAGACTTCCAACAGTTTCTTCCTCAAGAGCAGTATATATCCAGGATTATTGCTTTTAAAAGAAAATATAATTCTTTCTGGCCTAAAAGAAGAGTGAATGAATAATCTCCTTATGGAGTAAAAGTTTAGTGTGACCAGCAGATGAATTCTCATGTTAGCTTTGCAATGCAAACATGTAGGTAGTCCTTGAAATAGGCTGTTAGAGGACAGTTCGGCTGCAGTCCAGCCCTGTTTCTGCTCCGTCTCCAGAACACAGCGTCTCTCCTCAGCACCCCGGACCCTGGACTGGGTAACCTGGCAGGAGCCGTCCTGTCTAGCAGTGTGCCTGGCTCCTACTAAAGGCCAGTAACATCCAGAATGTCTCCAGACTTTGCCAAATGTCCCCCAGGGGGCAAAGCTACCCCATTTGAGGGGTTTGCATAGAGCATCTGCCATAACATCTGGCATAGAGTAGACACTTTGTTGTTGGGTTGTTTTTAAGACACTTTGGAAAATATTAACTTAGCCTCTGTTAATGCCTCCAGCCTTTGCTGTTTGTGGTGGTTCTGCTTTTAAGTCTTAATTCTTTGAAGTCCTACTTTCCCCTCTGTTTTTAATAAAAATCCCTCAAAGATGTATTGTAAGATACCATGGCTCCTTAAGTAGAGAAAACATGATACAGCTGACCGGGGTCATCGTGAGCCTCAGTTACTGCTCTGGCTGGGACGTGTTTTTTGACTGAGCTTCGGGATGAGCTCGAGCAGAGGGCTTTACTCAGGGAGCCATTGTTCAGGGCGTGTTTGGCTTTTACTCCTCTGTACACAACCTTCTCTCAGCCACCCCTTCCCAGCTCTGCTTTCCATACGCTGTCTGCTGTTGGAGGTCACCAGGGAAGCCAAAGACCCATAGAGGTAAATCTGAGGGCTTCCATATCCGCCTCTCAGTTGGCAGGCTTTGGCCCGCAGACAGCTCTGTACCTGTCCTTCAGGGTGAGATGCTTAACTTTGGAAACAGTTTTCTTATCCTTCAGAAGTCTTCTCAGTGTTGATCTGCTCTTGGTCTGTGTTTCACTTGTATTTAAAGGTAGAAGATATTTTAGAACTGAATACCAGGTGAATGGGGCGTTATGGAGGTATTAATAGGGTGGTAGGGGTATTTCATATTCCATGAGATCCCTCAACATTAACGTTAGAGCCAAAGCAATACACCTCACTGTTGGTCTACTGTATGATCATGGTAAAGGATCCATCCCTCTGCCTATGAGCCTTGTCACAAAAGGTTGTCATTTCTTTATAAAGATGAACTGTCCAGCTTTTCAGTTCTGCAGTAGACTTTTTTCCTTTGTACCATCTTATGGGGGGAAATCATCTGTTTCTTCTAAAGAAAAACTTGGGTGAGAGTGGAAAGGGTAGATGGGGAGAGAAATGAGAGGAAATCACATGGAAAAAACTTGAAGTCTTTTCAACAAGGTGTCAGACATTTAGAATTCTACAAAATCTGTATCATTCTTACAATTCTTCTTAATCTGGGAATATTTTGCAGCCAAATTTGCCCTGTACTGATAACTCGGCATTCGATATGGAAAGGCTCACCAGAACCCAAGCACTTAACCGGAGATCGGCCCTAGGCGACCTCGCCAGCGACAACTCCCTTGGCCTCGAGCCACTTCGAACTTCAGGGATCTCGCCTCTGCCTCAGGACGGGGAGCTCACTCCTAGAACGGGCGAGATCAACATCGCAGTGACAAGTAAGTGGGCCCTGTGCCCTGGCACTAGGAAGCGCAGTGCTGTCTGGGGGGCTGCTGCTCCGGAGGAGGGCAGAGGCCAGCGCCAGCACCACAGCAGTGACTCAGCCCAACCCAAGAAGTCACGGGCACTTTGTTAAACAGGTACTTGGAGAGGCAAAACTTTCTTTATACAAGAAGCTTGAGTATTTGTGTGTAATTAATAGGAATGGCTGCCATGTGATGAGTAACTGTCCAGAATTGTGCGTATAAACCTGTTTGGAAGTCATTGCACTGCCAACAGGCGCTTTAAGGGGTCGTTTTGGGAGGGGACGTGGAGCTCCGGCAGCATCTCAGGCATGTTGTGTAACTGAGCGCCAGTGCCCTCCAGTTCCCAGTGTGCGGGCGACATGGTAAAAATCAAATGCAGAACTTGAAGCAAAAATTCACAACGTTAGGGCCAGCTGAGATGACGTGCTGTTGCTCGCTTTGTTAGGAAGTTCGGTATTTACCTCTTGGGTGTAATTATTCACGAGGCGAGAGAAAAGCCCAAGGGTAGTGCTCTGCCCCAGAAAATGCTCTGGGCTAGTTACAAGCATCCTGATTGTGGAACTGCTGAGGAGAAGAGAAGAAATGCTCCGAGGGTGTCAGTGGCCCTCAGGGCGGTAGGAGTGGGCTGGTCGCCACCGCGTCGCCCCAAGCCAGCCTTCCTCAGCTTTGTCCTTTACGGGGTGTTTCCATCTAACAACCTTTTACCATCTTCCTCATTGCCACTCTGGGGCTGCCTCTTCCAGTGTGTACTGTTGCTTGCCTGTAACTGAGCCCTAAACCTAACAGACTCCGCTTGGCTTCTGGGAGTCAGGAAGCCGGGTAGAGCCATTGCAAAAGGTCCTTCCCTTCCCGTAGTGAGACTCATGTGGTCTGTTCAGTGGAAGTATACATGTTTTTAACCAACCAAAAATCATTATTTGAAAATGACTTCCCAGGTTTTACTCGGTCATTTGTCTAGACTCAAGGAGGCTTCATTCTTCAGTTATAAAATAAGGAAAACTATTCTTTGATATAGTTTGACTCATTTCTTACCATTTCCCAATGATTCGTTTGAATCACTTTTTGTTTTCCTGTTTTGGCATTTAAGTTTTATCATCAGGAGTTTTAAAAACTGATCTAGTAGTAAAAAAGAAGACAGGTTGTTTATAAATGAGTTTTTGTAGGCCTTCATTGATCAACATTTATTGAGCACCTACTAATACGTTATATACTCATACAACTATGTTTTACATAGAAATGTCCTTTCAAGATCTTACATTTTCATGATAAAAAATACTACTTTGTATATCAAATTATCACCTTGAGCAGAATTTATGCACATTGATAAATAAAATTCATATGGTCAAATTAGACCAACGCTGCCTCTGCTTTCCCCTCAAAGTTCTGTAGCCATGGCAACGGCAGTGCATCCAGACGGCACCCACTGTGTGCAGGGCACTGTGCTAATACACACTGGGTGGGCAGAGGCGACCACGGCCTGGCGGCAGGGCTGCTGAGAGTCCTGGGGCCCGGCGGGCATTGTTAACGATGGTGTTTGCTTTTTGGCTACCAGTTTTTATAACCAAAGTGCCTTGCATACACGAATGATATACTCAGAATCTGGAAACACAGACGTAATTGAAATTCTAAAGTTAGTCTGCTTATCATCTATGAAAGTTTCTAAGAAGAAAAGATAAAGAATGCTGTGTTTAGCTCCTTGATGCGGATGGGCAGTCATCTCTTCATTTTTGAAAATGCCGGGATACATTTTACCTGACTTAAAATACATGCAGGTGACAGTGGTGGATTCTGTATGGATTCTTGAATGTTCATTTTGACACAAACAAAAACCTTCTAAATTCACTGTATGGAGGAATTTGTAATCTAAGAAGCCGCACTGTTTTCTAAAAAGAGTTTGCTAAGCATTTTCATAATACATACCAAGGTGGGTAGAGAAGTGCTCGTGAAACAGCCCAGCACCCTGGAATCCTGAAGATCAGTTCTTTTTAACCTTCGGAAGATCACCACCTTTCAAATCCAATGAGAGTAAATTACCTTTTCCTAGAAAAATTCATAGGTGCACAGTTTTGCATAGTTTTAGGATTCACAGAAACCAGATTGAGAAACACCCATGTTAATGTTCAGCTTTTTGTGTCAAGCCTTTGGCATCCCAGACTTCTCTCTGCCTTGCTGCAGGTACATAGGGAATCTTACTGTGCTGCTTTGTTAAACCAGCCCTAGTTCGTGTGCACACTAGGAGGTACTTCATCGTTAAGACTTTTCAGGAAGCCAGTTTGGTTCTCAGGTTATTTTTGAGGATCTCACTAAATAATGTTTTCAGAACATTACCTTGGTATTACAGACTCTGAAAAGTTAAGGGAAAATGTTAACTGACTTCCTGGATCTAGAGACAGACAAGATAAACGCCCTCAGAGTTCCGTGTGCCAGAGGTTTTCAGCTCTTGGATGGGCCCAGTACCTTGTGAATGACCTCCCCTCATTCTTCTTGACAAAGCCAGGCAAGCCAGCCCTGCTTTTCAGCAGGAAGCTGTGAAGGGTGGTCCTTTCCAGGAGACCCTAATAAGATGTCCTTTCTAAGTAAAGACTGAGTAAACCCATGCATAGGAGAAAAGAAGGTATCTGTAAATGCCATGGAAGGCCATCCTGCAGACTGCGTGGAGTACCCACAGGCCTCTGGGAGCCACTACATATTTCTGAGCCTTTCTCTAAGAATGACACAACCATGGAGAAGTGACAGAATGAAGAAGGAGAAGCTCTGAGTGTGGCTAGTCCACTTTACTGTCATGTAAATTCACAGTAAAAATCTACATGTGCAATTCCGTGTCCATATGGTGCTACACACATTGGCGGCCACTCTGTTCGCAGACCTCGGGACCTTAACTGGGAGGAATGTTTGGGCCATGCTCTCCTTTCTCCCTTGCAGCTCTCACCACTATTTCCACTAACCTTCTCCAGTTAGTAGCTCTCTGGCAAACCTCCTCTTGCTTCACTTCCTGGGGCCAGTCTTGGCTCACACCTCCGTTGACGTCCGCTTCGTTGCATTTGAGGGAAATATTGGCATCGATTTGACTTAAGCCTTCTCCCCAGAGTGATTTCCTCCCTTTCCTTTGTCAACAGAAGAATGGTTTATTATTGCCAGTTTTGGCCTCCTCAGTGCCCTCACACTCTGCTACATGATCATCAGAGCCACAGCTAGCTTGAATACCAATGAGTAAGTAACCACTTGTTTTTTTGGATTGCATGTGCCAGACGATCCCAACAAAGCATGTAGAGTAATCCTCATAAAGACGGTGAGAAGCGGCTTCCACTAGTTTCACCGTAACCTGATGGGGTCATACCAGGCAGGATTTCTTATTTCATGACCATATGTTATGAGTCAGCTTACAGATTGGGAGTTCACCTTCACACATGAGAAATGATCTAGGGGTTTGCATCAGTCACAGCTTAGAGGGAACCAGTAGTGTAATGCAAATGCCAAGTGAACCAATCGTTGACAGGAACAAACCCGCTGTACTGTGTGCTCACCGGACTTAGCATTGAGTGGCACACCCGCCTGGGGTCAGGGTCACTGGATGTTTAGCCTACAAGAGCTTCACAGTCTAGAAGACCCAGTGTTTCCAAATACTATAGGAAAATAAAATATGTGTGAGCTTTATTTCCATAGGGCAAATTGAGGATCAGAGGGCCAGTGACAGGAAGGCAAACTGCCTATCAGGAAAGGGAGGAATGTGTCAGTGAGGCTACTTCCTGGGGATATGGTTCCCACACGAGGAACACAGGCGGCGGACTGATATTACCGGCCGGGCTGCCGCAGAGAAGAGTTGTCCCAGAGGATGGAAACTGGCCTAGATGAGCATTCAGGTCCATTTTGATCCTGTGATTTTCTAACAATAGCTTTCCATCAGGGTCAGATACAGAAAAGGCTTTACTGAAGGATACTATTCAGTCCTTCCTTTTACTAGTATTTGTGAAAACTAATTTGGATGAAAGAACCCCTGGGCCGCTGCCCCAGTTATTAATAACCTAAACTGGTACAGGAGGATCCGTGCATTCTCCATATTCAGTTATGGCCTGGCATTTTAATTGATTAATAATAACCAGCCAAGCTCATCTGATTGATTTAGTTGATGCTCATTGTCCAACTGTAGAAACAGTAGGCATGGAGCCTCCTCTTCCAGTGACATACTTTTATTACCTCTAACCTGGTCTGTTGGTTAGAGACTTGCTAGAAGTGTCCTTGGACATCCCTGACATACTGCATTTCCGGAGGATGTCAAGTTGGTCAACCTTCAGACGAGTTGTCAGCCTCACCCAGCGGATCAGCTTTAACTGCTGCTTTGGGCCCACCTGATGGAGTGTCACTTCAGCGTAGCACCAGGCCAGCTGCTCAGCATAGCACTGGGTTAACTGTTCAGCATAGCCCAGAGTTAACTGCTCAGCATAGTGCAGGGTTAACTGTTCAGGTTCTAGAGCCACACACACTGGATTCAACTCCCCATGCCTCCATTTTTTGCTTGGGATAGCAGGACAGTTGTATTTATCTTAAGCTCATTTTAATCATCCATAAAACAGGATTGATGGTGGGAGTATGTCACATTGTGAGCATGTAAAGTGCTTAGCACAGTGCCTGGTACATACTAAGTGCTCAATAAATGTCAGCTAAAACAGTTCCACTGAGATTTCTCCAAAGTCCTGTGAATAAGATGGCCTCTGCCTTTTATCATTTGGCAAGTGAATTTAACTTTCTTCCATGAAGTAGAATATAGAATCACAGTTGCTCTGTGAGTGCCTGGGATTCAAACCTCAGTTCAGAGGGAATATTTTATTTCACCAGCAGTCACCCTACTGGTGTACCTCCCATACTGACCCATCAGATAGGTGGTCGTGTAAGCCCACCTCTTCAGTCACAGTGAATAGTGGCACTCTGGGCTCTTTGGAAGAATCATTAGTTAGCTTACTGGTCTTCTTGCTGCCCCTCAGAATCTGCCAGATGCTCAGTTCATGCATCAGCTGTTTCAGAGAATGCTCAACAGACATGTTACTGATTAGAACTCAGAGTACCTGGGCCACTATACTTCAGTTCTGTGCATACGTGCCTGCATGACTCACAATCTGAGAATGGATTTTGGTCCACATTGTAGTCCAACCCTTGTCCCATTAGCCATTAGCCTTTGTAGACGGTTGATACTGCAGTTGTTCATTTGACTGTTATTTCTGGCCTGCAGTCTAAACCATTCCGAAGGATGGTTTCCATGATCCCATTTAGAGAGAGAGAGTGAGTGAGTGAGTGAATGAGTGTGTGTGTGTGTGTGTGTGTGTGTGTGTGTGTGTGTGTGTGTGTGTGAGTGAGTGTGTGTGTACATATACACATTTGGGTGCATGACAGGATGATCACTAAAATACTAATGGTGATTATCCTAATTTGGTCGAACTTTAGGTGATGTTTTTCTGTCCTATTGTACTTCTTATGTGTTAATTTTTTGTAACATGAATTATTTAATATTTTAAAGCCCATTTTAATTGTAGGGGATTAAAGAAAGATAATAGTCACTCTCAATGTCTCTTTACCCAAAATGTTTGTAAGGAATTGCTATGTGATATTAATTCCAAAGAAAAGTTGATTTTAGCAAAACATTTGCAATTATTCTTCAATAATGATTTTTTAAAATCTGTCTTCGTTTCCCTTTTTGCCTTTACGAAAAACTTACAGCCAAAATGAGATTGCCTTTTCAATTTAATTGCCCTATTTTAATTTTCTAGGTCACCTCATCCATTTGTAAGACAGTCTTATATCTAAATAGAGCCCATCGTTTCATGTTAGTGATTTGTCTGGAAATTGATAATAAACTTCACTTCTGTGCATACTACCTACTGTACGAACTGAATGTGTGGACTGTGATTTCAGCCAGACCTTGACCCAGTCTAGTTCCTGGGCAAGATGCAGCCAAAAGGCCCAGACGGTAGGACAGGCATGTGGAAAGCAGGCGCGCCCAGGTGGTGCGTGGATTGCTGGTCCACTAGGAGTGCGAGCGGGCCCTCCTCCCTCTCCGTGCTGTGATGGTTACCCGGGGCCTGGCATTCTTGGCTTGACTCAGAAGTCAGTCACAAGCCCATGTATCTCAGGTCACTCCCCTTCTATTAAAATACTGTTTATTTAAGTGCCCAACCATGACTAATTGTGTTTTAATTTTTAACACTGCAAACAGATCTAGTGAATTTTGAGACTTTGCAAATATAAACAGGCAGTCGAGGAAGCAAATAAATGTAAGGTAAATATATTTACATATATTAGTTTCTCATACCTCTGCTTCTTAGAACCTAGAAAGAAGCAAGGTTACTGAACTTCAGTTCCCGAAGGAGGCTTTCTGCTCTTCTTCATTATTCACAGGCACCTTGTTAAATCCCAACACTTATCAGCTTAGATTTGTATAAATGACTGTGGGTGATAAAGGAGAAATTCTGAGTTGGCTGGGAGGTTCAACTAGGTCTGCTCCATAGCCCTTTCTCATGAGAGTTCCTAGGTTCTGATTCACAGAACCATGTCCTGAGATACGCAGAATGTAGCCCAGAGATTCAAGATACAGAACAGTCTCAGAAGGAAACGCATCTGTGGTTAGCATGATGAAATAAGGGAACAGATGTAAGATCCTAACACCACGCAAGCCCACAGAGCCCCAGCTCTGCAGCAGGGCCTTGGGCTTCGGTTAGCCGCGCTGCACAAACTGTGAGCTGTTGTCCGCAGAAGCACAGTGATTGAAATTTACAGACCAGATCAAAGGAATTGATGTTTCTATTTTATTGTCTATTCAGTATTTCTGAGCTGTTCTCAGACTCTTTAGGAGGAACACTGACATATCAACCTAAAAGGGTCTGAAAACTTAATCATCAGATGTCTTGGGGATGCTTAGCTTAGAAAGGAGGAGACTGTAGTGATGTGAGGGGCGTCCCCCGTTATTTGAAGGACTCCCAAAGATGAGAGAAGCCACTGCTGAGTGAGTGCCTCCTGAGCTCACCCAGGGGTGCGGCTCTTCATCCCACGTTGCCCGTGTAATCCTCACTCTGACCCCCTTGGGCTGAACGGTGCCTGCACCAGATGATGCTCACTATGGAGTCTGGAGCTCTGGAGGCATCTACACAGAGGGAGCGTCCCGCTTACTGGAAGAAAGGACTTTCCTCCAGTTGAAATTGTCCATAGATGACACAGGATTTATTGAAAGCTGTGAGCTTGCCAGGACCTGCTTATTCAGGCAGACGCTGCAGGGCTGGAGCTGTTCAGAGGCAGGGCCTGGGTCAGCTAGAAGACTCCTTCCAGATGCAAGAGTTCCTCTCGAACTGGGGAGATCAAAGCCAGAGGAGAGGGCTTGGGTTCTCTGCAGGCTGCCTCTTTTAGAACCTTAAGTATCAAAAGCAGTTTTTTTAACCCTTTTTTTAACCATCTCCCACTGTAAGAAATACATTTCACACTGTAACTCCGTACTCCCACGTGTAACTGAAACAGAAGTTCACAGACGTCCCTGCCACACAGTGTTCTCTGATCTAGTCCCTGCACTTTTTGTTCATGGTATTAATGTTGGTCATGAACTCCTACATTGATTTTATAATCCATTAATAGGCTACAGCCTATGGTTTTAGAAACATGGATCTACAGAATTTTGAATTTTTAGTTCTCAACCTAATACCTTTGCCCACGCTAGCACCCATCTTTAATTTTATTTTCCTGAGACAGCCTTTCTTATAGCAATGTGTCTACCAGAGGCAAAGTGACAGTAGACAGACCACAGAATTTGGACTTTATCTTGTGAGCAGTGGGTAATGTCTAAGGCTTTTCAGCAAAAAGCCAATCCTGGTAGCTGAGAAGTTGCTTTGGCAGGGTGGAGACTGGAGGCAGAAAGACAGGTTGGGGAACACTACAGCATTGATAGAGTAAGTCAGGCTGATGGGGAGGAAATGGAATCATGAGGCTGTGGAGAATTGTGTGATAACTAAAGAATAAGCGGTTTGAAACATGAATCTGGAGCTCTGCAGAGAGAAGAGAGGTCAGAACTGAAGATGTGGATTGGAAACCATGGAGGTGAACCAGACTTTGCCGGGTTCTGGAAGCCCAAGATGGTCCCACAGTGCCAGACCACAGAGGGGCAGCGTTAGCCTGCGGGCGGCGCGAGCAACTTCTGGTACCTGATTAGGGACGTGTGTGTACACGCACACAGTTCTAGGGGTTCCTGTGGAGAGCCATGCGTCCCTGGAAATCAATACTCTTCAAGTCTTAAAATAAATAATGACATTCTGGTTTGAGGCAAACAGGGGGAGCATATTTTAAAGACCACACCTACAGATTTCAGGACACTCAGCATTCATTCAGAACGTGTTCAAACCAGAAAAGTTGTAAATTGTGTGGTAATTGTCGTTGCATTTTTAAATAAGGTGGTGTTGGCCTCCCCTGTCCCCTGCATTCCTTGTGGGAATACTAACACACTTGTGAGGTGACTGGGCCACTTGACCACAGATCTGAAGCTACTGAGTTCAGGAAAATGCTAATGGCCTGCTGGCCTTTCCAGAGGGGCCAGGAAACAGTTGGGGAGAGCCTGGCCATCCTGCAGTTAGCTTCACTTTCTTTGTTATTTAAAATGTTGGCAACTACCCTTTAACTAATTCTTGACATGTCTTTTTTCCTTTTATTCCATAGGGTAGAATGGTTTTGAAGAAGAAAAAAAAACCTGCTTTCTGACTGATTTGCCTTGAAGGAAAAAAGAACCTATTTTTGTGCATCATTTACCAATCATGCCACACAAGCATTTATTTTTAGTACATTTTATTTTTTCATAAAATTGCTAATGCCAAAGCTTTGTATTAAAATAAATAATAAAATAAGCAGACCGTGTTGTTGAGTTTTGTTCTCCTGGCTGTGTTTGGAAGGGGGATTTGGAGAGCACACACCCAGATCTCACCTGTTGTGTCTCAGAGGCAGAATGTGCTCGTGGCCCCGCTTGCGAGGAGCCGTGACATTTTTTCCGTCGGTGTTTTCATGTCGGCTCCTGCTGTGCCCAAAGAGAACCCGAGCTTGGGGACACCCTGTGTAGCAGTGCCTCCTCAGGCACTCGGCTGAGTCATTCCCTTTTATTTTCCCCAAGGTTGCCGTTCACTCGCATAATTTCTTGTTCCTGATTGTTGACCTGCCCCCACCCAGAACACCAGCTCCACAGCAGCAGGGACATTGACCTGTGTCACTTGCTGTATCCCCCATCCCTGCTAGAGTGCTTTGCACATAGTAAGTGCTCAATAAATATTGTGGGGTGAAGGGATGAGTGTAAGAAAAATGTTCCAAAATACACATGAATCAGTAATAAATTATATCTGTCTGAGATTTCTTTTCACCTAGTATGTACAATATTCTTTTTAAAACTGCAAATTCAAAAAAATTGGCTGAGAGCAACTTTACACGTGTAAATGAAATGTTTTTGCTTTACTACTGAGGAAAATGTTGAAATATTTTACGTTATATTGAATCATATGTTTGAAAGATTATCAGTATATTATAAATGTTTTGAGCAGTAACTTCTCAACCTTGCCCCTCAGCTTACCTGTTGTGGAGCATCTTTTCATGTGCCTGTTGACCATCTGTATGTCTTTGAAGAAGTGTCTGTTCAGTTCTCTGCCCGTTTTTTAATTTTGTTACCTATTTTATTGGTGTTGAGATATATGAGTTTTTACATGTTTTGGATGTTAACCCCTTATCTGATAAATCATTTATGAATATATTCTCCCATACTTTAGGTTGCCTTTTTGTTCTGCTGATGGTATCCTTTACTGTACAGAAGCTCTTAAATTTGATGTAGTCCCACTTGTTCATTTTGGATTTTGTTTCCCTTGCCCAAGGAGATGTGTCCAGGAAAATATTGCTCGTACTTATGCTCAAGAGATTTTTGCCAACATTTTCTTCTAAGAGTTTTATGTTTTCATTTCTTACATTTAAGTCTTTAATCCATTTTGAGTTTACTTGAGTATGGAGTTAAGACAATAATTCAGTTTCATTCTCTTGTGTGTAGCTGTCCAATTTTCCCAGCACTGGTCATTGAAGAGACTGTCTTTTCCTCATTGTATATTCATGTCTCCTTCATCTTTTACAGTTAATTAAACCATATATGCATGAGTTTATATCTGGGCTGTCTATTCTGTTCCTTTAATCTGTGGGTCTGTTCTTGTGTCAGTACCAAATTGTTTTGATTACTGTAGCTTTGTAGTATAGCTTGAAGTCAGGGAGCATAATCCACCCCCCCAGCTTTATTCTTCTTTCTCAGGGTTACTTTGGCTATTTGGGGTCTTTTGTTGTTCCATATGAATTTACTTTGCTGAGTCCATTTATTCTGATAGTTTTTTGGTGGAGTCTTTAGGGTTTTCTATATATAATATCCTGTCATCTGCAAATAGTGACAGTTTTACTTCTTCCTTACCAGTCTGCATGCCTTTTATCTCTTTGTGTTGTCTGATCGCCATGGCTTGGATCTCCAGTACTGTGTTGAATAAAAGTGGTGAGAGTGGGCATCCTTGTCTTCTTCCTAATTTTAGAGGAAAAGCTCCTAGCTTTTCACATTGAGTATGATGTTAGCTGGGCGTTTGTGGTATATGGCCTTATGTTGAGGTGCGAACCCTCTATACCCATTTTGATGAGAGTTTTTATCATAAATAGATGTTGAATTTTGTCAAACACTTTTTCAGCATCTATTGAGATGATCACATGGTTTTAATCCTTCATTTTGTTAATGTGGTGTATGATGTTGATTGATTTACAAATATACCATCCCTGGAATAAATCCCACTTGGTCATGGTGGATGATCCTTTTGATATATTTCTTAATTTGGTTTGCTAGTATTCTGTTGAGGATTTTTGCATCTATGTTCATCAGGGATATTGGTCTATAATTTCCTTTTTTTATAGTATCTTTGTCTGGTTTTTTTGTTAGAGTGATGCTGGCCTCAGAATTGATTTTGGAAATATTTCCTCCTCTTCTACCTTTTGGAATACTTAGAAGGATGGGTATCAGCTCTTCCAAAGTTTGGTAGAATTCAGCTGTGAAGTGCTCTGATCCTAGTAGACTTTTGTTTGTTGGGAGTTTTTTTATTTCCAATTCGGTTTCATTGTTGGTAATTGGTCTGTTCAGATTTTCTCTTTCTTCCTGGGTCAATCTCGGAAGGTTGTATTTTGCTAGGAAGTTTATTCTAGGTTGTCCAATTTATTGGCATATAATTTTTCATAGTATTCTCTAGTAAGACTTTGTATTTCTGTGGTATCCTTTGTAAGTATTCCTTTTTTGTTTCTGATTTAGTTTATTTGTGTCCTTTCTTTTTTTCTTGATAAGTCTGGCTAAGGGTTTGTCTATTTTGTTTATTTTCTCAGAGAACCAGCTCTTGTTTGGTTGATATTTTTCTATTGTTTTATTCTTTATTTTACTTATTTCTGCTCTGATCTTCATTATGTCTCTCCTACTAACTTAGGGTTTCATTTGTTCTTCTTTTTGTTGTTTCTTTAGTTGTAAGTTGAGGCTGTTTATTTGGGATTGTTCTTGTTTCTTGAGGTAGGCCTGTAGTTCTATGTATGTCTCCCTTGGAACAGCCTTTGCAGCATACCACAAATTTTGGACTGTTGAGTTTTTGTTTTCTTTTGTCTCCATGTATTGCTTGATTTCTGTTTTGATATTTCATTGATCCATTGATTATTTAGAAGCATGTTGTTTAGCCTCCATGTGTTTGTAGGTCTTTTTGTTTTCTTTGTGTAATTTATTTCTAGTTTCATACCATTGTGGTCCGAGAAGCCACTTGGTTGAATTTCGATCTTTTTAATTTATTGAGGCTTTTCTTGTGGCATAGTATGTGATCTACTCTGGAAAACATTCCGTGTACACTTGAGAAAATGTGTATCCTGTTGCTTTGAGTGGAATGTTCTGTAGATATGTTAAGTTCATCTGATCTAACATATTATTCAGTGCATCTGTTTCCTTTTCTCTCTGGTTGATCTGTTGATGTGAATGGTGTGTTAAAGTCTTGTAAAATGAAGGTGTTGCAATGTATTTCCCCCTTTAATTTTGTTAGTATTTGTTTTACATATTTAGGTACTCCTATGTTGGGTTCATAGATATTCATAATGGTTATATGCTCTTGTTGGACTGACCCCTTTATCGTTATGTAATGTCCTTTGTCTCTTGTTACTTTCTTTGTTTTGAAATCTATTTTGTCTGATACAAGTATTGCTACTCCTGCTTTATTCTCCCTATTGTTTGCATGAAATATCTTTTTCCATCCCTTCACTTTTCAGTCTGTGTCTTTGTGTCTGGAATGAATCTCTTGTAGGCAGCATATAAATAGATCTTGTTTGTTTATCCATTCTGCCACTCTATGTCTTTTGATTGGTTCATTCAGTCCATTTACATTTAAGCTAGTTATTGATAGGTATGTACTTATTGCCATTTTATTAATGGTTTTCTGGTTGTTTTTGTAGTTCCTCTCTGTTCCTTTCTTCCTCTTTTATTCTTCCTCTCTTTTATTTAATGGTTTTCTTTAGTATTGTGACTGGACTCCTCTTTTTTAATTTTTTGTGTATCTTTTGTACACTTTAGGTTTGTAATTACCGTAAGGTTCAAGGATAGCTTCCTTACTATATAACACTCTATATTAAGTTAATGATCACTCTGTTTCAAACAGTCTAAAAGTACTTCTGTTTTCTTCTTCATCCTCCACACTTTATTGTAGGTCACAATCTGCATTTTACATAATTTTTTGTGTATCCCTTGATTGATTTTGTATATGGTTGGTTTTACTACTTTTATTTTAATTTCATACCTGCTTGGTAATTAATTGGTCTACTATCTTTACTGTGGGTTTATTTTTGCTGGTGAAAAATTATTTAGGCTTAAGAACATTTTCATCTACCAAAGTCCCTTTAACATACGCCATAATGCCAGTTTAGTGGTTATAGATTCCTTCAGCCATCATTTATCTGGGAATGTTTAATCTCTCCTTCCAAATTATGATAATCTTGCTGGTAGAGGATTCTTGGTTGAAGGTCTTTCTGTTTCAATACATTAAATATTTCATGCCACTCCCTTCTGGCCTATAAAGTTTCTGCTGAGAAGTCTGCTGAAAGCCTGATGAGGCTTCCCTTATAAGTAATCATTTTTTCTCTCTGTGGCTGCTTTCAAAGTAAGCTTTGTCATTTTAGTTATTCTAGGTTCTGGTGTTGTCTTCCTGGTGTTCCTTTTGTTAGGGGCTCTCTGAACTTCCATGACCTGAGTGAGGAAGTTTTCAACAATTATTTCCTCAAAGAGACTTTCTATCCCTTTGTCTGTCTCTTCTTCTCATACTCCTATTATGCAAATATTGTTTGATTTGGATTGATCACAAAACTCTCTTATCCTTCTTTCATTCCTAGAAATTCTTTTTTCTCTCTGTTCCCCAGGTTTGTTGTCTTCCTGTTCTCCAATTTCCGTCTCATTGATTGTCTCCTCTCCTTGCAGAATCTGTTATTCATTCCCCCCATTGTGTAGTTCATTTTGGTTACTATATTCTTCAGCTCTGAGTGGCTCTTTTTTAGTTCTTCTATCTCTTTGTTGAAGTCCT